>VZTQ01005060.1:0-98574 GCA_013400755.1 Pelecanoides urinatrix
ATAGTTTACTGTTAGTCTCAACTCTCTGTTAGACTTTTGCACTGGCCATATGGGACTGTTAAAGGGTGAGTGAGTCTTGCTGATCACTCCTTGGCTCTCCAGTCAACGAATCAGCCCATGGATGGGAATCAGGGAACATCAGTTGGTGTGATATTGCCACTGGTGCACCATTGTGGTAGTGATCGTCACCTGTTCTTCAACTCTCCACAATCCCACAACAGAAGGGTCCTCTGAGAGACCAGGCAAGGTGAACAGCTGTTTAATTTCCTCCGTCTCCAGGGCAGCTATACCAAAAGCCCACTGGTACCCTTTTGGGTCCTTGGAATACCCTCTCCTGAGGTGTCTATGCCAAGGATGCATGGAGCTTCTGGGCCAGTTACAATCGCTTCTGCCATTCATTCCCAGTTAGGCTCACTTCGGCCTCCAATACAGTTAGCTCTTGGGATCCTCCTGTCACTCCAGAAATACAGATGGGTTCTGCCCCTTCATAGCTTGATGGCATCAGGGTACACTGTGCACTGGTGTCTACGAGAGCCTTATACTCCTGTGGGTCTGATGTGCCAGGCCATCGAACCCACACAGTCCAGTAAACCTGGTTGTCCCTTTCCTCCACCTGGCTGGAGGCAGGGCCCCTCTAATTCTGGTCATAGTATTCATTACTTAATTCTTTTAAATACGAGTCAAGAATTTCTTTGTTACAATCCAAAGTAAGATCAGCCCTTCTACTCTGTTTGGGGAAGTGTTCACTGGAAACTGGACTGTCGTGAGACAGGTTCCTTCTGGAAACTGGAGCAGCAGTTGTCCTGGTAGAACCCCTTTATGTCATTGTTTTTCCTTGCAACTCATGTACCTCTGCCTCTAGGATCAAGGTAGATTTTCCATCTCAGTTCCTCATGTCTTCTCTGTGGTGACGCAGGTAAAAACACAAGGTGCCCCGTGGTGTGTAACCTCTACATCCTCTCTCTTGAGCAGAAGAACTCTGACTCCTAATAACTGCGATACTGGTCTGTACAGGTGGAGAGTAGGACCTATCCTCTTTGAGTTGCTGGACCTCCCAGGACAATTTCTGCACAGCTGAGACAAGGGAAGAAAAGACATTTTCTTCGTATTGCCAGAGTTTGCCAACCACTTCATCCACCATTGGTGCTTCTTCCTCTTTCCAGGACAGTATTGCCAACAAATTGTCATATGACACTGGTGCACTCCGTACAAACTTCCACCACATGGGTTGCATGTACTGGACTTCTTCTAGATCTTTGGATAATTGCTAATTCTTCAGGTCACTGTGACCCACCCCCAGAACAGCTAATTCTCTCAGTGTTGTGTTTTAACCCCAGCCAGAAACTAAGCACCACACAGCCGTCACTCAGTCCCCCCTGGTGGAATGGGGGAGGGTTTCGGAAGGGTAAAAGTGAGAAAACTCATGGGTTGAGATAAAGACAGTTTAATAGGTCAAACAAAATCTTCACATGCAAACAATGAAAAACAAGGAATTCATTCGCTCCTTCCCCTCTGCAGGCGGGTGTTCAGCCATCTCCAGGAAAGCAGGGCTCCACCACATGTAGCGGTTACTTGGGAAGACAAGCACCATCACTCCGAATGTTCCCCCTTCCTTCTTCTTCCCCTGGCTTTATATGCTGAGCATGACATCATATAGTATGGAATATCCTGTTGGCCATTTGGGTTAACTGTCCTGACTATGCTTCCTCCCAGCTTCTTGTGCACCTGGCAGAGCATGGGAAGCTGAAAAGTCCTTGACTTTGTGTAAGCAATACTTAGCAACATCGAAAACATCCCCATGTTATCAACATTCTTCTCATCCTAAATCCAAAACACACCACTATACTAGCTACTAGGAAGAAAATTAACTCTATCCTACCCAAAACCAGGACAATGTGATATTACTGTTATAATTGTTGCTGTTGCTATATAGGTTGCTGGTAACGATGCTTGTACTTCAGATTGCCTGAAACCTCCTTTTCCTTGATAAGCTTGTGTTCTACACTAAAAGCACCAACACTTTTACCACATTGTGCCTGCTCAGACATATTTTCCAGTTTGGGTGTCTGGCCTGAGGGTAACTTTACAAAATTCTCTTTAAAATGATTTGGCTATTTCTGGAACAAGATTAGGGAAAAAAAATGCTTTAGAAGTATTTTAAAATGGTTGGGGGGCAGGGAGGAAGTTGTGTTGCTCTCTGAAGGAATGATGACTTGTATTCCTTAAGTAATGATAGGAATTTGGAAAAGTGTTCAGCCCTGGGATCAAGGCTGTCATTTTGTCCATACCAGTGAAACTCTGCATTAGTGCTACCCAAACTTAAGTGTCAAAAAAAATCCCAAAAGAAACAGAGAAGACTTCATACATGTCCATTGTCTTTTGATGTTTTGCAGCTAAATCATCTAGAGAATTCTTCTGAACTGGGCTTTTCAGAGCTGAAGGATGTGGATGAGATTTGTTGTTCTTGCTGGTTGTGGCACTTGGCACATGAAAAAGCAGAAAGACATGCTCTCTTCTGTTCTCAGCAGTGATCTTTTGCCCATGTGTGGTGACTAGTTGCAAGGGAATTAGGGAACAAAAAGGAGTAAACAGAAACTTTGCAATACAGAAGGCTGAAATTTGAACAGTTGGAGTGTGAAGAGACCTATGGCACAAGCCAGGTAGTGCAAGGAAACAGGAGACAAAGGAGTAGGAAATAGGAAATGGGTAGGAGAAAAGGGGGGAAGGATACTGGAGAATCAATAGGAAGCACTGATGGGTGGATGGAAACAGAGAGGGACCAGAACCTAAAATGGGCATTTGAAACATGCAGAGTAGAGAAGGGACAAAAATCAAAGGGGAAGGGGATACGGCTCAAGATGAACAGGAACCGGAGTGAAAGATTGTTTAAAAGAGAAGACAGTGGCCATGGATTAGGGTAATAGAAGTCAAAAACTAAAGAGATTTTATTCCTATACTTTTTTATTTTTGAATAAAACCCCAAAAGCCATAAGGTTGGAGAGACCACTTAACTTATCAAGCATTGCCCCATAAGAAAAAACTTGAAGTGTAACACTTTTGAATCCTGTATTGAGCACAATTTTACATTTATTTGCTTTTGTACCTAAAATGTCTGTCAATCCCAGAACAATTTTCCCTTATTCTATATTCAGCTCTTCTCCCATATATTTATAAAGCAAAATCATATCCTTCACCAGATTGCAGTTTGCTAGCCTAAACAAGTCAAGCATTTTCAATCCTTTCTCATAAAAAGATTCCACATTCCCCTAATTATTCTCTGTGCCTTTTCTGTCTCAAGTTTATCTATCTTGAAAATAGGTGGACTAAACTCAAACCAATATTCTACACAAACACTCAGTGGTTCCTTGAAAAAAGGTATGAAATTCAGTCATTTAATTCCGATGTTCTTAATATAAAATCTAATTTTAACAGACTGTCATTAAAGAGAACCTGCATTTGTGTGCTTTTAAGTCTTCACACAATGCTACAGATATACAAATAGCTTTATTTAGACCTTGAATAAGACAGTTTATTCTCTGAAGACATTCGAGTCCAATAGACAGTGTAGAACTGCCATGGATTAAAAGACAGCAATCAGATAGTTTACTCTATTCCTAACACTGGTAAAACATTCATTTGGTGAATTAAGGTTCTCATTCTTTTCTTACAGGCTCCATTAACTTAATCAAACCACTGTAAGTTATCCCTGAAGAATTATAATTTAATATATAGCTGTCATTTACTTCCTTGCGTAGCTACTTTGTTATAGTGCATATTAGTTCTTTGATTCTTTTAATACTTTTAACAGAATAAACAAGCTAAGGACATGAGGTTACCTCTATATGCAAAGGTGGTAAGACCAGAACTGAACGCTGAATGCAATTCTAGTTTTCCTATTAAAAATATGAACATTCTGAAAAGTGGAGATAGTATAAAACAAATGCACATAATTGTCTTGTAAATGTGTTTTAAAACACAGAATTAAATGTATGTTAAATATATTCAGTGTATTCATTAAAAAAATATTTGCTACATAACATAACAATCACTGCTGGTCTATTTTACAGACAAAGAAATTTTAAGGAAAGGAGGCTATTAAAGACAATAAAATGTCAAAGTACTTATTTTCATGAAAGAAGAAGTATATATTTTTTTAACCTTCTCACAGAGGATATATGAATCAAGGCATTTAAATCCTTACAGTAGGATTTACTGAGTAGTACACATAACTTCTATCTACTTTTGGAAAACATTACTGTTTATATGAAAAAGTTTGTGAAATGAGAAAGAACAGCATGTTTTATGGTAGTTATGGCAGGTTATAGTAGTGCCATTGAGAATAATAATCCCTAATGTTTAAATGGCATTTTCCATCCATAGATATGAATTACAAGAATGAGAGGAAGAGGAAGAAAGAACAATGAGAAATAAGTAGAAAGAAAGGAAGTCATGACTTGTTAACAATCTAGTAACAGAACAGATGGTGGTCTTCTGTCTGCTGAATCCCAATCCAATGTTTCACCAATTCAGTTACTTTTATAAGGAAATTGTTATATTTGAAACTCTTTATTGTTCATACGAATTGAAATAATTTACTCTCATCATACACCTACTGAATAAAATATGTTTCCATATCTAGAGTTAAAAATATGATATCTAATAGAAAAACCTAGACTTTGTCACAGAAATAATGAATTTATGTGCTATTATTTTGTTGAAGAAAAAATGCTAAAAATTTCCAGGGCTTGTGAATCAAAATATAAAAAATGAAAATATTTTTAGGTAACTTAACAAACACAATCAGATCATATGTTAAAATGTAAGGACTTTGAATAGTCTATACAGCAGAAAATTATGAAATGCAGTTGACAATTATCTGTTGTGTTTGTATATTATGCAATATTGAAAATAATTTTGATGCATTGTAAAAACTACCCTCTCTTTTCATCTTTAAATATTATGAATCAGAAGCAGAGACAATTTCACAGGGGAAAGCAAGTTTAGAATAGGTTTTCTGATTTCAGAAATAGATCTTTTAAGAAGTACGTAGAGACACTTTTTCATTCTGATATTGTACCTCAAAATAGATTAACAAAAATGGGGTCATAGCAGGATAATAGCAACAGGTTAATAATGAAAATGGTGCTTCTTCAACATTAATTTGATATCTAGAAGATTCAGTAGTATCTTCTTAGGAATATACATTAGGAAAATATGTTTTGAAGTTTAAAATTACAAATAAAAATAGAACTATAATTGTCAGTATATTTTTCTCCTTGTGGAGGACCAGACAAAATTATTTTATGTTAAGAATGCCAAAAATACATTAACCCTAGCAGTCATAATGAAATTAATTTTCTGTAAGGAGTAGTTAACAGGGATCAGATCCAGTTATTTTAAACACATGTTGTACTTCTGCACACTTGTACATTTTTACAGTGAACAAGAAACAGGTATTTTTGCAATTTCTATGGTAAAAAGGGTATTATGCAAATATACTAGAACAGCTGCAGCAAATTGCAGTAAGACAAAGTAGAGATTATCTTTTACTTCTCCTGTTTCTTTTTTTTTTTCAGTTGTGTGTTAAATCTTGAAATTAGACAAAGAAGGATCCAGAAAGTTAGAAAACAGAAAATACAATGCTGAGAGTTATATTCCACAGAGAAATAGCTGGAAAAGAGAGCACTGTAGAGCATGAGCACTGCACTGCAACCTGATTCTGTTCTTCTAACAGAAGTTTTCTATGGGAAACTGTTGGCATAGCTGGATGGAGCTGAACTGCAGAGTTTGTGGTTTGTGCTGTGGGTAGATGTTTATAAACATTTGTGAGAGGGAAAGACTCATAAAGTTAACTTATTTCATTTAGAAAAGTAATGCAAATAAGCCTGCACTATTTTTCAGTAAACTTTTCCTAAAAATTCCAAACTCTTCACCATTGTGTGTATTCTCAGAAGACATATAACCAAGAGCTTTAAGAGTGTCGTGAATGAGTGTTTTAGAGGCCGCTTAAAGAATCATCATCAAAGATATTAGCAGAAAGTTATTTTAATAGAGATTTATAAAGGTGCGACCTAACAGAATTTGATGGCAAGGTTCACTCTATTACTTATTACACAGATGAAACATATAAAGGAAAATCATCTAGGGGTTTATTTTCAGGGACTATATGTGTTTGGCAGCAGTCTAGGTTTCATTCAAAATTTCACAACACCTAATTATCAACTAATCATTTACAAACTTTAATAACTTAATCATTAACAAATTCAATACTTGCAAAATGAGTTAGTAAGTCTACTACAATCACAACTTAATTACAGATTATGCTTACTATCAGTTCACACACACAGAGAAATATATATATACATATATAAAAAAAAATATACAGAAGGTATACCTGTTAAAAATTCACCTCGATTTCAGTGAAGAAATATTCACATCGAATGTCTAGGCATTCCCTCTCAATGGACGAAAGGGCTGAGCTTCGAAGGGGACTCAGCCCAGGACCCAGCGGTCCTCCGAATATCGCAGGCCTGAAAGATGGCAAGCTCTGAGAGGCGTCCCACTCGGAGGGAGATGCTGGGTGCAGCCCGCTGCAGTCCAGGAGAGCTCAAAGGGCCTCACTTAGGACCATCGTTTATAGGTTCCAAAATGGTTGGCTTTAGTCATCCGTAAATTTCCATCCTGGCCACAGTCCAGGTGGTAATTATTAAAAAATTCTCAAGGTTTCAGTGCTGTTGTACTGGACACCTGCGCCAGGCAGTAGGAGTACGTTCCCACCCTCAGCTATGCAGTTTCTGATACAGTCCAGAAGCGCTCAGCTGCCAGACTTCAACACAGCAAGGCCAAGGTTTCATGGAAATTTCTGAGATCAACAAGCATCCCAAATCAACAAGTGGCCCAGGGAAGAAAGAGGGGCTATGAATGCACCACCACAAAGAGCCTCTTGATACTTATTTGTGGAATGGATTACAATAGGTTCAAAGGAGTTCTTACTGTCTGGTGGGTCAAAGCATACCTTAATATTGATTCATAAAACTGTAAAGCTCCAGAGGACCAAATAATGTAAGTTTAAAGAAGTTCCACATGGATTAACCTAATGAATCTGAAGTACTAAATATGGGACTTTTTAAAAGATTATTTTATTTTTTAGGGAGTAAAGTCCTAGGTGGCTTTAAATTATTGATTTATATTCTCATAGCTCTTTAGAAGAATTGTCTCAGCAGTACAAAATCTCATACAGCACACCACAGGGGCCTGATCTTTAGGTATTCATGCAGGCAAAATTCCTAGAGTCTTCAGTGAGCTTGGTCTGTTTAAAAATGTAAGCCTGGTGTAAGGAGAACTAAAATAACTAGACACACAAGAGCAGATAAGGGCAATTTCCCACCTTGTGAATTCTCTCATTTTAAGTATGTGAAATACAACCTATTTCTCTTAGACTTCCATCATTTGTAACCCTGCTGAAATATCATGGAACTTAGAGCAGAATTCATCCCTCCTTAGTTTTAGAAGTGTTTGGTGTTCACATTACAACTATAGTGATGCATTGGCAGTGTTCAGCAAAGCTAAGGGAAACACAGTGAGAGGAAACTATACTTTTAAGATAAACTTTTCCTATTTTCCACTCTAGTAAAAGTAACAAAAGGTAGATCCAGTTCACAATTTTAAATCTGAGAATTAAAATGTATCTGGTCTTGTATATTGTATGTATGACATTTCTAATTAAAGTCAGCCATGGTTGAACTATAATGTAAAATGAAATGACCAGAATTAATTCAAGTGGTTTTTTTTCATAAGAAACTAGAAAATGTGCCTTGAATAGATTGATTTACAGCTATTAAACTACTATAAATTACTTTAAGTAATGTTAAGAATCTGACTTAATTTAACAAAGACGAGGCACTTAGATTAAGTTGGTGCTATATGTCTATCTCGCCTGTTGTCTCTGCACAGTTCAAGCAATATGATCCTTCTCTATGAATCTGAAAAAGTTTTGCTTTGTCATGTACTATTATCAGAGGAGATCTGGATTAAAAACATGAACCATAAAATAATTTGGATTTCTGCTTCCATAATTAGTGGTTCCCTGTGCTGTTGTCATAGATAAGCAGCGGTTCAGAACAAGGAATCCTAACGTGCATTGCAATTGTACACCTTGCATAGTGTTTTCAGCTGAAGCATTGCTGATGAATTTCCATGGTGTGTAGAACTTCCTTGATAACTGCTGAGATCTTCCAGTGGTCACGTTTAGCCATCTTACTAAATTCTACTCAGTTTTGAGGTTTATTTTGACATAAATGTGTCATGGTTCAGGTTTTACTGATGTTACTTGCTACTAATAACTACAAAGGAGAGAAAAGCACAGGAATGTTATTTGGTAGTTTTGTACTGCTATCACATCACTTAAAAGAAAAGTTAGAGTAAAAGCAACAGCAAAACAATCAAAAATTCAGTTACTGACTCTGGACACAAAATTCCAGAAGAAAAAAGCCCTATATAACATAGCTATTCTCCTATACACAAGGTAGGTATCACAAAGCAGAGATCCATACATCTTTTATATCTAGGGTGAGCTCTTGGGTCTGTTAAAGTCAATGGGAAGCTGACATGGATTTTAACAGGGCCCAGAATTTCAATTTTTGTCTTTAATTTTTAATAAAGCCATTTGTATCAATACATTTCAGTCATGTACTGACTTTCAAATATGTGATCCCCATGTGCCGAAAGGCGAGCCGGCAGGAAAGAAGACTGGCCTGGATGAACAGAGAGCTTTGGCTAGAACTCAAGGAAAAAAAGGAGAGTTTATGAGCTTTGGACGAAGGGGCAGGCAACGCAGGAGGACTGCAAGGATGTCGTGAGGTTAAGCAGGGAGAAAATTAGAAGGGCCAATGCACAACTAGAACTTAACTTGGCTACTGCCGTGAAAGACAATAAAAAATGTTTCTATGAATACATTAGCAACAAAAGGAGGGCTAAGGAGAATCTCCATCCTTTATTGCATGCAGGGGGAAACATAGTGACAAAGGCTGAGGACAAGGCTGAGGTACTTAATAGTACCTCAGTCTTTAATAGTAAGACCAGTTGTTCTCTAGCTACCCAGCCCCCTGTGCTGGAAGACAGGGACAGGCAGCAGAATGACATCCCCATAATCCAAGGGGAAATGGTTAGCGACCTGTTACAGCACTTAGACACACACAGATCTATGGGGCTGGATGGGATCTACCCAAGGGTACTGAGGGAGCTGGCAGAAGAGCTCACCAAACCACTTTCAATCATTTATCATCAGTCCTGGCTAACCAGAGAGGTCCCAGTTGACTGGAGGTTAGNGCCCAGGTGGCCAAGAAAGCTAGTAGCTTCCTCACTTGTATCGAAATAGTGTGGCCAGCAGGACCAGGGAAGTGATCGTGCCCCTGTACTCAGCACTGGTGAGGCCGCACCTTGAATACTGTGTTCATTTTTGGACCCCTCACTACAAGAAAGACATTGAGGTGCTGGAGCATGTCCAGAGAAGAGCAACGAAGCTGGTGAAGGGTCTGGAGCACAAGCCTTATGAAGAGCGGCTGAGGGAACTGGGACTGTTTAGGCTGGATATAAGGAGGCTGAGGGGAGACCTCATCGCTCTCTACAACTACCTGAAAGGAGGTTGTAGCGAGGTGGGTGTCAGTCTCTTCTCCCAAGTAACAAGGGATAAGAGGAGAGGAAACGGCCTCAAGTTGCACCAAGGGAGGTTTAGATTGGATATTAGGAAAAATTTCTTCACCAAAAGGGTTATCAAGCTTTGGAACAGGCTGCCCAGGGAAGTGGTTGAGTTACCATCCCTGGAGGTATTTAAAAGACATGTAGATGTGGCACTTAGGGACCTAAATGATTCTGTGATTCTATGATTCTATGTCTATGGGCACACGTTATAATAGTGATAGGAAAGATGAAGAAAAGACACATCTTTCAATAACGTGAGGGAATAAAGGCTGCTTAGACCATTTTGGTTTATAGTATATGGCATATATTTTTAACTTTTTGATGGCCTGAGAAGCAATAGTAATGACAAAGCTAACGCTAGAAAATTTGCTGAGGAAACTTTTATGTCCATAAAGGAATAAACAAGGCCCACATATAGGCTACCTAATTAGAATGTTATCCTCCCAATGGGTTAATTAGAATATAAGCAACGGAAACCGAATAATGGAATATTTACAAAGGGAGAAATTTCAGTGCATCCTCTTTGAAAGTTTACTGGCAAATGTGAAAAGGAGAACAAACTCCTCTGTGAGCATACATTAAAAGATTGGTACTGTATTTAACTTATGTATTTGCTTTCGTTTACCACAATTGAAANTTGTATTTAACTTATGTTTTTATGTATTATGTATTTAACTTTATGCTTTCGTTTACCACAATTGAAAATATTTGCTTTCCTTCTGCTGTAGCAGACTTGCATTCTCCTCCTTCTGAGAGCATGGAACAGTTTCATCTGTCTATCCCTGTAGTCTGTTTATCTAAAAAGGACAGTGGCCTAAGAGAATCACTCATTGTTTCTTTGTTTGAATTGGAAAGAAAGAAAAAATTGTAGATGACAATCTATAATTTCTCTTTCTCTCTCAAGTGTCCTATTCTTTGCTATCCTGACAGTAGCTTTTTTCCATATTCTAGGAATTCAGTGTTTCTCAAAATAAAATATCTTCTCATGCATTATTATGTTTCAGTTTAATTAAACTGTTCTATTGGAAATCCACTCTAGCAGCAATAAGAAGTCACTGAAGCTCACTGACTATATGTAAGTTTTCATCTCATCCCCGATTCCTGTGTTTTCCTCAGCAGCATATCCATTATTTCATGAAGGAAGAAGTGTTTGGGTAAGAATAGGAAAAAATGGCCAGATTAAGTTTCAGAAGGCTGAAGTAAACATCAAATCAAAGACTGACTCAGGTGAAATTAATTTAGCGGTAGCCGTTATCATACCACTTTGGTAGTTCAGCTGGGCCTGCAGATCAAGAATACAGAAGAGTGGCTGCCTGAAGGTCTGCTTTAAGGAAGAGTCAAACCTCCATGGTCTTGATCTAAATTGTAAGTGAAGTCTAGTTGGCATATATGTGTGTTGTGAATAGCATCAGTGGATCCTGATCCTTTCTTCCAAACACAGCTGAGCCTCTTGATTCACAAAGACTAGGGGTAATAAAATGTCTCATTGCCATCGTGAGGCAGATCATGATGTCCCTGGGCAAGATCACTGTCAGTCTTCATCTGAATTCTGTACAAATACCTTCTTCACCTGCAGAAAACACATTTCCTTCATGAAGTATGGGCTAAGTACGCTTCTGTCTTTGGATGCTAGTTAAATATAGCAGATTTCTAGAACACTACTTCTAACGCTGTAGTAATCTGGTGAGCTCGGCATTTGTTGCAAAGATACCTGTAAATCATGTTTTTTTAAAAAAATGTTGACGCTCTCCTCCTGATCTACCATGTGACACTTAGTTGGCAGCAGCTTACATTTTCTGGAGGAATGCTATGAATTTCCTTCTAAGGCCCTTAAGTGAGAATACACTGTAATTACTAAATACAGATGTTTATGCTCACTCCACTTTTTACTGGTGAAACTGTATTGCTGCCAATAATTAATGGTAGTCTGCTCATGTAACCATTTGCTGCCAAAAGTTCTGCTCTTATTTTCCCACTCTAAAGTGGCTGCTGACTCAGATAGCACTGAATGGGTGCTGACTTCTGCCATCTAATTTTATTTCCCCTTTTACTTGCTTTTGAGAACCTCAGTTTGAGAAATGCCACATTATAACTTTAACAAGTACTATAGCTACAGCATGTGCCTCAACATATGGCTGTCCTCTTGAGATTAAAGTGAAAATGAAAATCATCAGAAAATATGAAGTATAAAAGAAAAAAGAAAGATCATGTAAGTGCGAACAGAATAGACAAATGTCAAGGGAAGAGAAAGAGCATCCCTCCTAGGAAATCTACCAGAATTTAAAGAAAAGAGATAAGGAAATAGCAATAATATTAAGCCATCCTGTTCAGATATTTATTCACATGAAAAGAATGATATCTACATAATTCAGGAATCAAATGCCAAGAGACAAAAATGATGAATTAGGAAGCCAGAAGGTAACTTTGAAAATGATAAAAGATTGGAGGCTTGTAAAAACCTGACAATTCAATAAACTAGAGTCTGCATGGACTTTTGGAAGAATTAAAGAATAGCTGTGGGAAGGAGAAATATTCTTAGTATATAATTTAACGAGTTACCTTGTACTCGCTAATTAAAATAACCTAGGGCCACATAGTCCTTTCTTCACGATGTCTTATCCATGAGAGAGACCAGATAAAATAATATACAGTAGCTAGTACTACTCACTGTTCACAGGAGAAACAAAGTCTATCTTAAATTACTGAAGGCAACATTTTCATATACAGGGCTTGAAATGTTACAAAACTTCAAAACCTTAATTAAAACAAAAGGATCTAAAGGGGGGGGGAGGGGAAGCAAAAAAGAAAAAGAAAAAGAAAAAACAACAAAAAACAAGAGGAAATTGGCTAACAGCCAGATAACAAAGAATCACCCAAAGTGGGCCAAAGGGGAATCCACTGACAACTGACGTAAATGCCTAACAATGGCAGCGCCTTGATCTGAAGAATCTTACTCCAAAATGTGTATGCAGAAATTTAGAATAAACCAGGCTATTATTAGCTATGATGATACTTAACATGATCAATATTTTTAAATAAAAATCCCCTGGTTCTTTAATATGCTTTTTTGTTAAAGTTATATGTTCACTTGTTGTCACAGTTACAGAAGTGAGAACTGCCTTCTTTGACATCATTCATTTTACTAGCCTGTGAACACAAAAGCTTATAGATTTACTTGCATAAGAGTTCTTGTTTTGTTTGCTTGTTTTATTTTTAATTAACCCAGCATTCAGTACAGTATTTGTTTCTGTTGTCTGTAACATTAGTTTTATCACAGTGGCATTGTTATTGCAGCTGTGGTACTATTAAGGATACAGTTTGTGGGTAGAAGTTGTAATTAATTAGAGTAACCATTTTACTTTTTCTGACATACTAACTGTTCCACTAATTATATTTGAATCTCTTTACAGACTTTGTCTTTCAAGACGTGCACATTTATGTAGTACTTAACAACAATGTTTAAATAAAAAGAGTGATAATCACTATTTAAAGTTACAAGCTAACTGGGCATTGGCAGTTAACACTACATACCAGAACTACATGTCAAGGTTTATATTTGCATTTCTTCTAAAAGTTCTTGATGGAGCTCAAAGTTTTATATATATATATTTACATATTTAAAATCTTAATAAAACTGACAAGTCAGTTAGGGTGCTAAAAGCAGTTATCTAGGCTTTTAAAAGCAGAAGGATTTATTTTGGGGAAGGAGTCATCTGGATGGATGCAACAATGGGCTAGGAACTAAATGTCAATTTTGAGCAATAGGCAGTTGATGTTTATACACAATCACAAGAACATGTCACTTGTTGCACAAGACATCTTCAGAATAATTTTAAAGAAGAAGAGCATATTCTGGAAATGAAAAGTCCGGTTGATTAAATAATAGTTATTTTGATTTCAGGTGAGACTTACTATGCCTCATTAAACTATTGGAGTGCTTTCACCCCTTCCCTCGGAGCAGGGGGAAGGGAGCAGGCAGGAATGAGAAAAATGTATGAAAAGAAAGTAAAGGGAACCCTGGGATGAAGGGACCCCAACACCAGCATCAACTCCTCCCAGAGAGATCTGGGGACATTGGTGGCTTACTGCAACATCCTCAGCCTCTTTGCTTGGGAAGGGCTGGAACTGTTGACCGTCAGACCCAGAGGGGCTGAAGCACCAGAAGAAAAGAGGACAGATATTAATAAGTTTTCTTGTATAAAAAAATTAAAGATATTATCATTGACATCTGTCTGTATAGATCTGGAATTTAAGTGTTGGTATTATTATAACTGAATATAACCTCCTTATTTGATTAGACTATTACAGTATTACACTAACGAAGTCTTGACTGAATATATATTTATACATATACATACATACATAAAGTACACATACTTTATATTTAACGTTTACATTTAGCAGACTCAGCTTTAAATAAAATACAGCTATTTTTCTTCCCTATCTATACAAAATATGAGCATGTCTTACACACTTACAAGCAGTTTTCTATGGTACCCAAGCTGGGGAAGAAAATATTTATTATTTAGATTTTGTAAATGATCACATTAAGTGTTAGGGGCACACAAAACAGTACAGCTTTCCCACATTTATGCCAGAAGTATATATTAGAATGAGAAAACACTACCAAATACTTCCAGTATGCCTTCTTCTCCACATGGTATAAAAACTTTGAGGAATGTGTTGCTAAGCTGAAATCTCCATACATAGATTAATTTGGCAGAGTTCCTTGGGAAGAAGAGAGAAGATAGATGTTTTGGTGGGGAAAAGGAAACCTGCTGGTTTCCTGGGTAATTAGAATATGAACATGACAATCTTCACAGAGCAGCATCTGTCACCAAGGCAATCAGACATTAAATGGAAAGAATGAAACAATCAGCAGCTCCTGGTCAATATTCAGTCTGCTTAGGAAGAAACGTGATTCCCCTTTGAATCTCTAACAGGTATTCTCCTTGAGATGGAAGGTTACATAGGTCTTCATCAGCATCATTTTTTTGGGTTTCAGACCCTTTGCAGTTCAAGAAAACCATCCCTGCTGAATAAAGTTCAGTCCTTTCTAAAAGAAGATAATAACAAAGCTATTATTATAAATAAAATATAATATTAACAGGGCATAATACTTATAAAATTAACAGATTTAATTACATAGTTAATTAGTGTCTGTTTTCATAAACTACAATACTAATGAATGACAAAAATATTCTAAAGAAAAATCTTTCTCAAACCAATTATGTATATTTATATATGTCCAAGCATAATCAAAGAATGGAAGGAACAAGGGGACAATATAGGGTGAGATGAGAGGATAAAGTGGAAATAGTTGTGAAAGCTGATAGAAGAACTTCAGCTTCCTTCAGTTTCCTTCACCTCCCTCCTCTGTTTTCCAACCTCTGTTTGAGAATAGGATTCAAATGGATGCAAGCATGTCCCTTATCAGAAATCCTTCTATAGTGTTTAAGGGACTTTGCCATACTGTGATAGGCAAGGTGTTTACTTCACCATGTCCTCCAAACAAATAAAAGTCAATTCTATTTCCTCAGGGATAAAATCTGAAAGAAAGGATTGTGAATGAGAATTATTTACCTGTTGTATATAATGATTCCCCAGAAAATACATCAAAATATTCAGGGAAATAAAAATACTAATATCATTGATACAATCATCTATGAATAGTTAATGATCCCACAGCACTCAGGACACAATGGGTAAACCCTATAAAGTCTTCTTCCTTCCAAATAAGATTTCCATTGTAAATTTATAACACATAAACTGATCTCTGATGCTCAGAGATCTGGTTTTCAGGTCCTCTATAAGCTTTTCCAATACTCAACTATGCCATCTTTAAATATATATATATATATTCCTTCCCACATGATTTACTTTTATTTCATCAACACCTGTCTTGATTCATACCTGTAAATTCTACAGTAAGAGCAATAGTAACTAACAGTAACAAGTAATTGTGATAAAATAAGATGGTATATAACTAATAGTCTATTATAGCTAGTTGTTCTGTTTCAGAGGGTATAAAATATTAATTCTGATATCATAACTACTTGTATTTTTATTGTGTCAAATTCCATAGGTATGTACTAAAAGCCTAGACTAAAAAATGGACAAAACGGCATGGTATGGTGCTATAAAAGACAGCATAAGATTTTTGTATCCTTATTAGCAAACTGTGTTATATAAAACATACATTCCTTATATTTGCATTCATGACAAATTTCTACTAACCCACTGACCTTTTTCCTCATTGCTCACTTATTAGCCTATCTAAGACTTTGCAATAAACTATTGCAATATTTCTTTATTCCATATGCTACTGCAGTCTACTAAATGTAGACCACGTATGTGTTATCAATAAAAAATAAACAAACAAAAAAAAAATCAAGTTTTTCAATTTTCTGTTTGGAAGTCAGTTCTACAGCAGACAGCTGACATAGTAGAGGATTGATGCAGAATCTGTAAACCTTGCATGTATGCATTGTGCATTGGCCTGTGTGCATACATGTCCTTTAATTTTTTTTTTTTTTTCCCTGCAAAATAGCAGTAATATATATGTTAGAGCTGAGCACTGTTGGCTGATTACTTTGCAATTGTGTGGTGGTTTGTTACAAGATGCTTCTATGCCTGACTTATGTGCATCTAAAAAAATCTTTCAGCTCAGCATATACTACACTTGTATTTTGCTGGACTTGTATTTTGCTGATAACAGAACATACAATTATAAATGCACTGCTACAGATGTAATTCATATGCTAACACAATGGGTTGAGGATGTCCAAGTGGACTATCTCACAAATACAGATGGTAATACTTGGCTTTCCAGAAAAATTGTCCCCCTAAGGGCCAATTAACAAATGAAGAAAATCCAAGAATCTGAGTATGCACCAAAACTATTTATTATTAGGAAACTTTGTTCTTATTCAAAAAAATCTCCAGCCACATCAAATGCCAATTATTCAGGTTAAATCTCATTCCACATGAATGTGGGTTTTTCATATAAAAAATGTTAGTATGGCCAAAAAATTACTTTGCTGTATGTATGTAATGTTAAGATCTTCAAAAACCTAGTTAAAGGCACATCCTTAGTGAGATTATTAGCAGAAAAGCTAAACACTGAGAAATGGATTTTAGAATTGTTCAAGGATGAAGTTTTCAAAGTAAAATGAACAAAATGTGCTTCGTGAAAAGTAAAAACAAATCCAAAAAGGCACAACATCAACTGTTACATGGTTTACATTAGTTGTATTACCAAGCTGAATTCATTCTGGTGTCAAAGCTACATGAGGTGCTCTTTTGTTGTGTTTTAGTTTCATGGGTATTTAAAGTAACAAAACACTATCATCATGCCCTACATAAAATGGTGCTTGTTTATAAATCATTTGTGTTTTACTGTAACTATGTTGTACCTTATCTGATGCTATAAGTTGTATTAGAATTCATGGTTTTATAAAACACGAAAGATGCAACTGGCCTATATTTCAAATATACCGAATATACTGTTCCTAAAGCCCTTTGGCGCATATGAATATCCCACTGATACAGAGATCTAGCTGGAAAACATGAGGAATTTACATCTTTAGATCTGTTTAAGAGGTGGTGTTCAAGGGTGGTGTCCTGGTTTCGGCTGGGATGGAGTTGATTTTCTTCCTATTAACTGGTATAGTGCTGTGTTTTGGAGGTAGTGTGAGAATCATGTGGATGACACACTGATGTTTTGGTTGTTGCTGGGTAATGTTTACGCTAGTCAAGGACTTTTTGTCTTCCCATGCCCTGCCAGGTGTGCAGGGGGCTGGGAGGGAGCGTGGCCACGACGGCTGGCCCAGCTGGCCAATGGGCTATTCCATACCATATGACATCATGCTCAGCATATCAGGCTGGGCGAAGAAGAAGGAGGGGGAGATGTTCGGAGCGATGGCGTTTGTCTTCCCAAGTAACCGTTACGCGTGATGGAGCCCTGCTTTCCTGGGGATGGCTGAACACCTGCCTGCCGATGGGAAGTGGTGAATGAATTCCTTGCTTTGCTTTGCTTGTGTGCGCGGCTTTTGCTTTCCCTATTAAACTGTCTTTATCTCAACCCACGAGTTCTCTCACTTTTACCCTTCTGATTCTCTCCCCCACCCCACCCGGGGGGAGTGAGCGAGCGGCTGCGTGGTGCTCAGCGGCCAGCTGGGGTTAAACCACGACAGGTGGTAAAGGCAGTAGCAAAAAGTGGTGGCATTTTGTTATGAAGGTTGATGCTACCAGGGGAATCCAGTGCTGCTCTTTGTCTTTGTCTTTGGAATTTGGCTTGCTGCTGTGTGGCACATTAGGAGGTATGAGCTGAGAAAGCCCCTAATGTACCTGAAGACAGAAGGCTAATTTCAAAATTGCTGCACAGAGCAGCAAAAGCAACTACCTGCCTAGCAAGTGAGCAGCTGAGCTCACTAGGAGCTCGCAGCATGAAATAGCAACAAATGAGAATAAATTCTAATTGTCTTTACCTGGGAGAGCAAAAGTCTGTCCTAAACTCTCTAGGAATCAGAAGTAGCAATAGACAGGGCACAATATGACCTGCTATTTCCTCAGAGGAGTCTAACCTCTTTTTTTTCCCAGCTGATTTTATCCTCATTTGAGTTCTGAAAACCTTCATCTGAAATTCCACTGAAGTCTATCATCAATTTATGAATTGTAAAAGAAAAGAACAGGTTTTTTTGACTGTTTCTCATTATGAATAAAAAAATTATTTCAATTACCTATGTGTTCGTACTCAGAAAAACTTTCTCCTGAAAAGTACCCATACTTACATGTGGCACCTGCTTTTACATTTAAAAGCATTACCGGCTTTTTAATGTTTATTTTAGATATAGAATATTCTCAAATTACACACAAAAAAGAAAATATTTCATGTAGGTTAAATAAAACAAGACTGATTTTTATCTTTAGTTCTATAAAATTATTTTCTCCTGAGTCACTAAGACTTTGTTGGAATTATTTCCTGCTTTTCCAAAATAAGAAAAAAAAAAAAAAAGAAACCTTCCACAGAACCCCGTTCTTATCAGAAATGCTGACACAACTAACTGTGCTTGGGATACCAAATATTGAACAATGTTTTCATTCACTGTTTTGGGAACCGGAATGCTGAAAATCATGGAATCAATCATAGAATAGTTTGGGTTGCAAGGGACCTTTACAGGTCATCTAGTCCAACCCCCCTCCAATGAGCAGGGATACCTTCAACTAGATCAGGTTGCTCAGCGCCCCGTCCAATCCGGCCTTGAATGTTCCCAGGGATGGGGCAACTACCACCTCTCTGGGCAGCCTGTTCCAGTGTTTCACCACCCTCATTGTAAAAAAATTTCTTCCTTATATCTAGTCTGAATGTACCGTCTCTTAGTTTAAAACCATTAGCCTTTGTCCTGTTGCAACAGGTCCTGCTAGAAAGTTTGTCCCCATCTTTCTTATAAGCCCCCTTTAAGTCCTGAAAGGCTGCAATAAGGTCTCCCTGGAGCCTTCTCTTCTCCAGGCTGAATAACCCCAACTCTCTCAGCCTTTCTTCATAGGAGAGTTGTTCCACCTCCCTAATGATTTCTGTGGCCCTCCTCTGGACCTGCTCCAACAAGTCCATGACTTTCCTGTGCTGAGGGCACCAGAGCTGGACGCAGTACTCCAGGTGGGGTCTCACCAGAGCAGAGCAGAGGGGCAGAATCACGTCCTTTTACCTGCTGGCTACGCTTCTTTTGATGCAGCCCAGATACGGTTGGCCTTCTATGTTGTCGGCTCATGTCCATCTTTTTGTCCACCAGTACCCCCAAGTCATTCTCGGCAGGGCTGCTCTCGATCCCTTCATCCCCCAGCCTGTATTGGTAGCGGAGGTTGCCCCGACCCGGGTGCTGAACCTTGTACTTGGCCTTGTCAAACGTCATGAGGGACGACTTCTTGAGCTTGTCCAGGTCCCTCTGAATGGCATCCCATCCCTCAGGTGTGTCGACTGCACTGCTCAGCTTGATGTTGTCTGCAAACTTGCTGAGAGTGTGCTCGATCCCACTGTCTATGTCATTGATAAAGATATTAAACAGTACTGCTCCCAGTACGGACCCCTGAGGGACACCACTTGTCACCAATCTCCATCTGGACATTGAGCTCTTGACTGCTACTCTCTGGATGCATCCATCCAACCAATTCCTCACCCACTGGACAGTCCACGCATCAAATCCATACCTCTCCAGTTTAGAGAGAAGGATGTTGTGGGGGGCCATGTCAAAGGCCTTACAGAGGTCCAGATAGCCAACATCTGTAGCCCTTGCCATGTCCACTGATGTATTCACTCCATCATAGAAGGCCACTAGGTTGGTCAGGCAGGACTTGCCCTTGGTGAAGCCATGCTGGCTGTCTCGAATCACCTCCCTGTCCTCCATGTGCCTCAGCATAGCTTCCAGGAGGATCTGTTCCATGATCTTTGCAGGCACACAGGTGAGACTGACTGGTCTCTAGTTCCTCGGGTCTTTCTTTTTTCCCTTTTTAAAAATGGGGGTTATGTTTCCCCTTTTCCAGTCAGTGGGAACTTCACCGGACTGCCACGACTTCTGAAATATGATGGATAGTGTCTTAGCAACTTCATGTGCCAGTTCCTTCAGGACCTTCAGAATTGCCAAATGTCTTTCAGCCTGAGCGCAGATCCATTTGACCAGTTCTCCCTCAGGAGATTTCAACAACTATTTTTAGTCAAGTACTATGGAAATCAAAACTATTTTGAGCATGTTTATATTAGTACTGTAGTTATACAAAATTCTTAACAGAACAATGGTTTACAGGAGAAATAATAGAAGTTTGAACACACACTCACACACACAGAGTGCTGTGAACTATGTCTGTATTCCCCATACAGGGGGAAAAAGTTATCATGGTCTTCTGTAACATTCACAGTTTTCATGGGAAAAGATGTCACAAATGCCAGCACCTATATTAGCCTTTCGAGCTACAATGAATGGATCTCTCATACAAATATAGGCAGGTATAAATTTGAATTTCTACATTTGTGAAAGAGAATGTCACCCTTTTGCATATACTCTGCTTTTTAGTTCTCAATATTGACAGTTTCTGCTTGAGAATATTATCTTCTATTATTTCTCACTGAAGCCTAATAGAGTCAGGATTGATGCATGTTTTCTCTAACTTAGCTTTTTGTTAAAAAATAAGATAAATATACAGGTCAGAGTAAGAGTCTCAGAAATAAGACTTAATTTTTTTTTTTTTTTTTTGCAAATGGCTTCAGAAGGAAAATAGACAGTAACTTAAAACAACACCGAAAAAAACCCAGGCTAGCAAGCAATTGGTTACATTGGTATATCTGTCTCACTCTTCCTGGAGGGCTACCAAAATCTGGGATCACAAAAGAATTTTTTTGTAATCCTGCCAAGTCAAAGTTTATATATTTTTAAATAAAATACACATGCTAGTAATTAATTGCATTATTGACTTAAATACTATGTATCTATTGTGTCACATAAGATAGCAGACTTGCTAATATTCTTAAGACTTTCCATATTAGAATATGAATTTGAAGTAAAATTCAGTGCTGTTCAGGATTCTCCAAAACTTTTTCACCTTATATTTCTATTTGTTTCTTCTTTTTCCTTTTTTTTTTTTTTTTCCCCAAACTGGGGTTAGTTTAAGAGATGAGACATGGCACAGACTAAGATGACTATTACTAAAACAAAATATCAACTCTACTCACTCTATTTGACTTCTATTCTTACTCTTTAGAAAAAAAATTGAACAAAATATAGTAACATATTGTTTTCAATCAATTATTTTAAGTAATTAGATATCAATATATGGGAACACCTACATACACAGTTGCTCAGCTGAGTTTCTATGCCACTGGCTTTTTATTATCTGACGAAATTGCTTGCTAAGGAATAAACCAAAAAACTATTTAAAAACTAAGTACTAGTTGCAACTAGTCTAGTTGTAGTACTATAAACCATATTTTTTATGTATTATCAAATACAAAGATGACAATATTCACTTTGTTAGTGTGAACCTCTGAAAGTTTTACAAAATACTTTGACAAATCTGTAAAAATATGTAAAAAAAAAAAAGAATCATATCATGCAGATAAAGAGGAACATTCTATGTGGAAGTCACTGTTGGGTAACTTCACAAACATCTTGCGCATCTCCTTGGATAGACTATGTTCCTGTGTTCCCTCTAACATCTGGGCATACAATGCTATCTAAGCCTTATAAATTAATGACTAACCAATCAGGTGATGAAGAGAACTTAAAAAAAAAAAAAAAAATTGAAAAAGGGGAATCTGTAGATTCAAGTTTCCAGAAAGACAAAATTTTGATTTGCCTTTCAGAACAACAAAAGAAAATTTAGTTGTCTTTTGAGTCTTCTGTATCCCAGACTTAAGATTCAAGGAGTTAGCAAATACATCGCAGGGAAATTTTTGTAAAAGAACATAGGAAAAGATGATGTCTCCAAGGTGACTTGAATTAAATCTCTGTGTTCTATGTAGTGTGCACTGACTTTTAACAACATGAAAAATCTTTTATAGTATTAATATATCACCAGTATAAACTAGGGCTCTGAATAGCAGAGGCAAGAAAGTAGCATGACTCTGAACAGTCATCAGGATTTCACAGGAACAAGAATTATTATTGTCTTTATGTTGGTGGTTTTAACATAGGGGTTATTGCATAGATGTTCATGGTTAGAGCATTTAAAAAAAAAAATTGTGGAATCTTTTGCAACAGGTAATACTCATACAGGGAATTGAATCTCTCAAACAAGATGGTCAGCTGCTGTCCAGATGTTGATACAAGTCTCTGATTGATTATCTTAAGCCATGTACAAAAAAACTTTTAGCTATCTTAACTATGTGCAACAGACTACCCTCCATGACAGCTTCTGCAGTTGTGAGAACAGTTTCCACAGTTTAAAATTACCTCTGTTCAGTTCAGTTCCTATGATCAGTTCCTGTTCAGTACGATTAGTTTCTTCATCTACAGCAGTACTTACTTCAGTGAGTCCCTTGCATGACCAGATTCTCTGCTCAGAATGTTAATCAACCATCAATTAATCAATCAACAGGTACAGGTAGTGCCTACCAGGTGATCTAGGCACAGCAGAAGTCAACTGGGGGAATTTCCTGGGCTGTCCAAAATTCTTGTCTGGAGAACTCCTGTCAGAACTAGATAGGTCCCAGCCCTGTGAATCACCTTATCTGAAGTTCATCTATTGTCTCAAATCAACCCATTGTCTCATCTATGAGAGACTAGCTGGGAAGTGCCTTGACCTCTCAGGGAATTGATGTCTTAAGTGCAATGGACATGAACACAGGCACAGATACATCCGTACCCAACTTGGAGGGGAGGGTAACTTATTTTACTTTTTACTCATGTTAATAATAATAACTATAAGACAAACTTGAATTTCACACTTATAACTTAAATTCCATAGATTTTGCCATGGGATTTTTGCTTGAAAGAGCAGGGAAAGCTCTTTGCAACATTTTTGGGATTGGTCTAAACAGAGATAATCACTGTAACTTATACTCTTATACTATTTCTTTTTTCCCTTTTTAAAAATGGGGGTTCTGTTTCCCCTTTTCCAGTCAGTGGGAACTTCACCGGACTGCCACGCCTTCTGAAATATGTTGGATAGTGTCTCAGCAACTTCATGTGCCAGTTCCTTCAGGACCCGCAGGTGGATCTCATCGGGTCCCATGGACTTGGGCAACTTCAGGTTCCTTACATGGTCTCCAACCTGATCTTCTCCTACAATGGGTGGCTCTTCATTCTCCCAGTCCCTGTCTTTTCCTTCTGCAGCTTGGGCAGCTAGGCTTCAGCACTTGCCAGTGAAGACCGAGGCAAAAAAAATCATTGAGTACCTCCTCCTTCTCCATATCCTGGGTAACCAGGTCTCTCGTTTCATTCCAGAGAGGGCCCACATTTTCCATAGTCTTCCTTTTATCACCAAGGTACCTGTAGAAGTTTTTCTTGTTGCTCTTGATGTCCCTGGCCAGATTTAATTCTTTCAGGGCTTTAGCTTTCCTAACTTAATCCCTGGCTGCTTGGACAACTTCTGTGTATTCCTGCCAGGCTACCTGTCCTTGCTTCCACCCTCTGTAGGCTTCCTTTTTGTGTTTGTGTTTGTCCAGAAGCTCCTTGTTCATCCATGCAGGTCTCCTGGTTTTTTTGTCTGACTTCTTCTTTGTTTGGATGCATCGCTCCTGAGCTTGGAGGAGGTGATCCTTGAATATTAACCAGCTTTCTTGGGCCCCTCTTCCCTCCAGGGCTTTATCCCATGGCGCTCTACCAAGCAGATCCCTGAAGAGGCCAAAGTCTGCTCTCCTGAAGTCCAGGGTAGTGAGCTTGCTGCGTGCCCTCCTTGGTGCCCTAAGGATCTTGAACTCCACCATCTATTGCTGGCCCTGGCATCAAACTGGTAGGAGTGGGATAGATTGAGGTTCCCCTCCCTTGGCAACTTTAGTTTAAAGCCCTCTTGGCAAGCCCATGACCGAACATGCTCTTCCCCATCTCTGACAGATAGACCCCATCAGCCCCCAGTAGACCAGATTTCTCAAAGCAAATCCCATGGTCTAAGTAGTCGAACCCCTGGCTGTGGCACCGGTCCTGTAACCATTTGTTGACTTGCCAGATTTGACTGGCCCTTTCAAACACCTTGCCTTTGACTGGGAGGTTTGATGAAAAAACCACCTGCACTCCAGAGTCCCTTGCCACTGCTCCCAGGGCTCTGTAATCCTTCTTGATACTCCTCAGACTGCTCCTGGTGCCCACGTGAAACAACAGCAGCGGATAATAGTCAGTGGACTGTACGAGGCTTGGCAGCCTTTCAGTGACATCCCTGATATGAGCCCCCAGTTAGCAACACACCTCTCTATAGAGTGGTTCAGGTTGGCAAATGGGTGCCTCCGTACCTCTCAGAAGAGAGTCACCTACTACTGTCACTTGTCACCTTTTCTTAGTTGCGCTGGCTGTTATATCGGGACAGATCGGGCTGCCTTACTCAGCTGCAGCATCTCTTCTGATGTGGTGGGTCTTTCCTCTTCAGCCTGCAGAGTGGTGAAGCGGTTCTGCAAGGGCACCTCAGGCTTTGAGGGAAGTCTCTTCCTCCTGCTGGTGCTTGCTGTTGCAAGCTTCCATTCTTCTGCATTATTGGCCCCCCTCCCTTCTGCATGTGCCAGTGGGGGAGTTTTTGGTTGTTTAGCCATGGGCTGCGGGTCCACTGCAGACTGTGCTTGGAACCAGCTATCTAACTTCTTCTCCACCTCCCTGAAGTTACACAGCCTTCTCACCACCTCCTGCAGCTCAGCCACCTGCTGCAGGAGGTCCTCCACCTGGGCACACCTTTTGCAGACAGGTCTGCCACCTATCCCTGCTGCAGGAGAGAGGTCTGAACACTTCCTGCAGTCTGAGGTCTGCACTGCAGCCTCTCCCTTCAGCAGGTCCATCTGCTGGGTGGAGGCATCGGCAACCGCTGGGATAGATGGTGCAGACCCCCCAGCCAGAGCCGCATCCTTTGCTCTCAGACGAGTGCCCACCATTCTGCCTTGAGGATCAGGTAGGATGAGTGTCCTTGACTATCATCACGACCTCGACTATTGTATTATTATTATTATTATTATTATTATTATTATTATTATTATTATTGCTATTATTATTATTATTTTCTCTTCCTTTTGTGTTCTACTAAACTGTCTTTATCTCAATCCACTAATTTTACTTTTTTTCCGATTCTGTCCCTCATCCCACTGCGGGAGGTGGAGTGAGCGAGTGGCTGTGTGGTGTTTGGTTGCCTGCCGAGTTAAACCACAACACACATATAGCCTGCTTAAAGTGATGAATACATTTTAAATGGTTCCAAATTATAAAGCTATATGAAGTGTCAGCAGTGTTCATAAGGTTTTTGTTTTGGTTTTCATTTTTTTTTCAAATGGATGTCACTAACACAAGTTTAGATTGAGAGGTTTTCTTTCAGAACTTATAGGAGGGGAAAATGTGTTAAAGTATATCAAACATTACCAAAAGTCAGCTATAAGAAAATATCAGCAGTTTTAAAAGTGAAAGATACTTTAATCACTCTAACAGACACAAAAATCTTCCTTAAAATGGAAATTCTAATCTTGACCTCAGCAGGAAGATACAACTCACATTGATTATGTGGAAACCTATAGGAAGCAAAAGTAATTACACAACATTTTATGTTTACAAGGAGTACACACTGCATTTGAATGTATTCTTTGAGTGGTTGAGAGATTTTGACAAGAAGTGTTTGGAATCTTTGTGATGTTATTGGTTGGAGTCACTTCACCTAACTTCAAACATCTGCATCTGATCTAGCTCCCTTCAGCTTCTTTGGTAGTTAGTACAGGGAGATAGAGAGGGCTAGAGATTTCATATCGTTTGGCAGAAAATGTCTGCCAAATACTTCAGGTGTGCCTGTCTTCTTCCATTACGGGAGCCTCAAGGGATTTGTTCACATAAGGAAACAATCTGAACAAATCCCTCTATATTCCCAAAGTGTCCATCATATTTGAATGCTATGTATTCTGTGCTTCCTCCCTTAGCAAATCTTGTCCAGAGTCTGAAGCTAAGTAAATGTAGAGAAAATACTTACAAAATGCTTACAAAACAGATGTGTATACGTGCATATTAGCAGGCAATATAGAAGCAGATGGTATGCTTGAGTACTATGCATGATAAATGCCACTGCTTCTACACACTGCTACAGAGATTCAGTTTAGATACTACAGGTTGGCTACAGTCATTAGTGTCTGACGTTTGTGGTCTGCTCATGGGTGTTTCACTGTGGATGTTTGTTCTTAGCCAAAAAAAAAGGATAAATTATTTGAGGTTGCTACACCTTTTTAACTGAAGAAACAAATAATTTTAGTTCTATAAAACAATATGCATATCTTTAATGTTGTTTAGGGGAATTTTTTAAGATTTATTTTATTAAGGTGTCGAATACGACAGTGGATCCCATGAAAAATCTCCCAAATCACTGTCAAAAAGACACTTTCAGTTCTTACCAATTATGACAATAAGATGCCAGTTGTTATTATAATAGTAGTATAAAATATTAGGGGAGTACTTACAAAAATTTCCTCCTCATGGTACCAGTTTGCACAAACTAGAAGCATTATATTTTGACGGAAACATTTCAGAGGCTATATGATATCTAAAATTATGATTAAGTAGACTAAGTGTATCAGGAAACTGATACAGATAAAAAACCCTCTGGATTTTGGTCTCTAAACCTGTTTGTTCAGTCCCTCATTAAATTTGCACAAAACATTAATTTTTTCAGCCACCCTCATCTTTATTCATCAATGCAGATATCTTTTTTATTATTAAAAGTTCTGTGACCTATTAAAAAGTACTTACAGAATAATGAATATTTACTGCTATCTACAAACTGCTTTGTGCCTTCGATCTTATTTTCTCATTAGTACAGATGTATAGGCTTTCGCATATCCACAAAGGAATTCACTGCATTTTGTCACTTCTCTGTGCATATTGTGCACAGCATTGCAGTATTTTTCTGCACTCTCCAAGTTTGTAAAACATTTTAGAATAAAAGTTAATTATATTAAAATACTTTAAAAAAATAGGATATCTACTCTCATAGTTGGAAAAAGATTAATTATTTTCCTTTCCTCTGTTAAGAATTTGGGGAAAATATATGTTTAAAGGAGTCTATACAACCATTAAGAAAATGGGACATGATCTGCTGTCCCAAGAAATGTGTGGGATGAACTGTTCAGCAGAAATCATTAATGAATTTTTATTTTTGTTTTGTTTTACTTAAATTCACTACTATTATATGTTAATTCAAAACAGTTTTTGTACTCTCATAATGTTCTAAGAAGCCCTTACCTGCTTTTGGTGAAGTCCAAGCATCTCAGAGAGTACAATATTACAGTAGAGTGTAATGGGAGTCAGTGCTTATTGGTTAGTAAGTCTTGCTGCCAGCAAGGGATTATTTGAGGAAGCAAAAGGCAAAATCTTCATATGTCAATAGTTTAAATAGTATTAATAGTGAAATGGTAACCAAATATAATACTCAAAACCACCAAAAACCTCAAAAGTTCTTTCATTTATAGTGTTTATTTTTATGTTTTGAAACAATTCATGGCACAAAAAAAGATCTCAGAAGATGCTCAAATGAAAAAAATATTAAAAATTACAGTTTCCCCATCTTAACACTTATAGATCCTTATCCAAGTCTATATTCAAGGTAGAAATTGTATGGACAGAATGAGGCCAAGGACTATGACTGTTCTTCATTGTGTTTTACTGGGCATGTCAAATGGAAGAGGATCCACTGAGATAAGTCTTATTTCTTACTGCTTAAATAAGATTCTGCTTGTGAGGAGTCAGAGAGAGCCACCAGGGGCCCGTCCACATCCCAGTCATATGAACTATAAAAATCATAGAATCATAGAATCATAGAATCATTAAGGTTGGAAAAGACCTCTAAGGTCATCGAGTCCAACCGTCAACCCAACACCCCCATGCCCACTAAACCCTGTCCCTAAGCACCTCATCTACACGTCTTTTAAATATCTCCAGGGATGGTGACTCCACCACTTCCCTGGGCAGCCTGTTCCAAGGCCTGAATGGAGAGCAAGTAGCTCTCTTGGCTAGTGCATCTCCACTGAACGTAATAGCAACATCAGTATTCAGTTAGGTACAGATATACTTAAGTTTTCAGTGTCTCAGTAGTCTGCAAGGCAGTATATCACTCTTCCAAAAAGAAAGCATTGCTACATGAAATATGTCTTCATAATGCTTTCATCTTTATTTGAAAAGTGAGCTTGAACGTCATTTACATCCAAAGGCTTTGAGAGAAATGTTTTTTGATGTGCTGTAATAGAATTAAGTTAAGTTGTCTTTAGAATGAAGAATTTCTGTGACAAAGTGACTTCCCTAGAAAAAAAATGTGCCACATATCTCACTCTTCCTTCCATCTCCTTGCTTTAGTTAGTTCATGACAGAGTTTGACAATTACTGACAAGAGTATTTCTAAATAGTTGTTAGCTGTCACCATTAGTTTTCTTTTTCTGTAGGAACCTTTCATGTTGAAGTATGTATTCATATTGAATACATTCATTGTAAATACCATGCATCCAAAATTGAAGATAATAGTTTGATTCTCAATTATTAGAAGGATTTAACTGTAATAAGACAGTCATTTTCTCTTTTTATCATGGAAGATGACTTTGGCAAGCTTGAAAACCATTTTGCAGTTTATTATCAAAAGTCCTTCATAAAGAATATCGGAGCTCAATTCTGTACTTGATGCAGTAGATAGGAATTTTGCCACAGGCTTTAGTAGTGTAGAAAAAGGCCCCTGTTCTTAGATTTTGAATTATATTAAAATTATTATAGAGATGTTAAATATTTCTGGAACCTGTTTTTAAATAGTTTTAAAATATTTCATTGACAAATGCATGCTATTTTTATAGTATGTTTCAGCAAAAAAAAAGTTTCGCTTTCCTCTCCATAAAATTTCCTAGGTTGACTTCATCTTTCGAACATTCAGCTGACAAAACTGTTCATGACTTTGTAAATGAGAGAAAATCAAGATGATGGATTAAAAAGTCTTTTAAAGTTGAGAGCAAGGATTGCAAATAACTCTCTCCTTTGATGAAGCCATCACATGAAGATAAAACACATGGGCAGTCCAAAGACAGGAAGCTTTTCAGTCATAAAATGTTTAGAGTACCAAAGGAAAAGTTGGTTGACTCTGCAGAGAAATATCTCAGCAAAGTGGAATGCCCATAACACTTGACAGATTTCCTGAATTGACTACCAGACTTCTAAAATTGCCATGAAACAGCGAAATTTTGTGTGAGTGGAATATTTTTGGAACTAGAGGTTGAACTTAAGACCTGGAAAAGTTCTTTATTTATAAGAACTATTTGCTCCTCTCCAGATATTTTTTCCTGCTTTCTCTAATCCATTGTAGGTCAAACCACAGCTAAGTCTTCACATTTTGACAAGCTGCTTAATTTCTTAGTTATGATTAAAAATATTTCTATAATCTTCCTGGTAGTAGGAATCATAAGAAAGCTGCAAAATGCTTCAAACATATAATAGTAAAAAAAAAGCTTATTCTGGAATTTACTTAACTATTTTTTCAAGGTCCTCTAACAAATCCATTTAATGCTTCAGTGAAATTTCCTCAAAAGAATTTTAATTTAAAGGATGAGCAAAAGAAGTAAGTTATTATGTGTTTTCCCTGACCTCCACAATAATTATGAGAGAAAGAAGGATAAAATCAATTCACTACACCTAACTAATAAACTTCTAACAGAATGATTTTCTATAAATTTTAAACAAATTATGTTACACTTAGATTTCTGCAACATAATAGAATAGATAGATTACAAGACTGTAATATACTTTCTTCAGTTCTGAACCCCACTTTAGGCCAAGTAAACATCTTTGAATTTAGTAATTTGCATATTTCAAATACTGACTTAATTTGAAAGATGTTACAATTGAGCAGAACAATGAACTACTAGTTATGGCTTATTCTCTTTTTTCCCTTTTGTCTTTTGTTCAATCATCTACCCTCTTTCTAAGGACTGCAGTACATTGTATCAAATTTTATCTGGCTAGTGGCAACAGACTAATCGTTTTAATCCCTCTCTTTGGCTAATAACCCCTTGATTCATAGACACCTGCTCCACTTTATTCTCTATTTCTTCTTTCTCAAAAAGATTTTTCTTATTTTCTTCTATAGCTGGAGAGCTTTCTTTACCCAATTTGTTCTGAGTTTGAATTTCATGTCATGTCTGTCTCAGAGTAATGTCCTCTATGTTGCTGATGACAGCTACGCAAAACTTTATGGATTTTTTTAAGGTATCTTTTTTTTCTTCTATTCCTTGTTGTCTCACCAATCTTTTGCTTTTAAAAATCATTTGTAGATTTTAGGTCAACATCCAGCTGTAGCAGCCAGTGCAAAGGAAAGGATTTTCATTGATGACACTGATGCTTATCACTTATGTAACAAAAGAAAATGAGAACGATTCAGACCAGTCTTATATCCTGAATGCATATGAATTTCCTGAAGAAATCAGATACTAATATCTTAATGGAAGAATAGTTACAAAGTCCAGTGGGAAATATAAAGTTTTCTTGTGCACTTAAACAGATTAGGATAATTTTCTATAACAATGAACCAGTGTAGTAGAATGAACTGTAACACCCAGGAAAAACGTGCACAATATCTATTTTGTTACATAGCATCAACTGGAAAGTAGAAGAGTTAATTTCACAAAACATTTTCTTTATAAATCTTTATTACAATAATCTGATAAATTACAGAAGTATTCACAACCTGTTCCCTGCAAAATGTATTTTTGAAAAGCAGAATCCTTTAGCTGTATTTTGAAAAATTGTATGCAATGCTAGGAATTTTGTTTTCAAGCATTTAAAGATTTATATTTTTACTAATTAGGTTAAAAGGAAAATGAGACTCTGGGTTCAGGAAGTTTTAGATTGCCAGCATCTTTTTCTAATTTTCGCAGATGAAAATGAATAAGTCACAGATTTTTGCTGGCGCATTCTGCATGAGGAAAACAAATAAATGTGTGATTGAAACTTACTGGCAATATTCTCTAGTATTTGCATCAAGGAGAAGGCAAAACATAGAAAACAACTTCAAGGCCTCTAGATTTTTGTTGTAGTCCAGAGTGTTCTCCTAAATCTTTAACTTAAAAGAACGGATATGATGACTTGTTCAGTTGTGAAAGTACCATCACTACAAGATAAAGAGACGCTGTATGGAGGCTCTCGGTGGGAATCCCTCTTCTCTTAATTTCACTTAATCTGAAACAGGGATTCCAAAGTCCAAGAGTAAAAGCAGGTACCACTCATTTGCACTAAGAAAAATTACTCTCCCCACCATTAGGCAGAGGGCCTGCAAGGCAAAGCAGTCTCAAGGTTACTTTCTCTTCAGAGCCTTAATTTACAAGGCAGACCTGCACTGTTTCTCCAGACCACCAGGTAGGGAAAACAGCTTGATTTTTTAATGAAAGTGCAACATTTCTGTACAGTGGGTCTCTTACTGTCAAAGTCACTGTCAGCAAGATAAATGTTGACAGAAGTATCGTTAATGTGACAAAACTGTAAAATCCATCAATATACAGTCCACGCTAGCATTACCTATGACAATTTTCCCACTGGAACTCCAAAGTGATATAAATTTTATTTTTAACACAGTGTTCATAAGCCAGAAAGTATTCAGTGATGGAAATCATAGCCATCCATTTGAATTCAGAGTCCTATAATACAGATGGCCAACTCTCAGGTTTATCTGTAATGTATCCCCTCCTTTTGCTTAGAAATCTTAACAGGCTCTGACCAAGGGAAAAGAACTCCAAGTAAATTGGAAGGTTTTCTCTACTTTTGGGTCAGATGCTGAAGCAGTTTCAGTGGAGTGTCATTGGTTTACAACATCTGAATAGCAGAGCCATTGAGAGGGACGTACATAGATTATCTATTTGACTTCCTCATCTATTATCAGTAATTCTTATGAGGGTGTGTAGGGTTTTTTCTTTTCTTTTTTTTTTCCTTGCATTTACAAACATATACCTTTGTTATGTGTTCTATTTAAAGTGTTCTAATAATATCATAAGATCAGATATAATAAAACACTAAATTTATTAGAATCATAGAATCATAGAATCATTAAGGTTGGAAAAGACCTCTAAGATCATCAAGTTCAACCATCAACTCAACACCCCCATGCCCACTAAACCATGTCCCTAAAAGCCTCATCTACACATCTTTTAAATACTTCCAGGGATGGTAGTATTATGGGGAGTTATGCAAGTCACAAAATGTCATAGCGGGTGTGTAGATACAGTGACATCTAAAAGAGATCTTAAATCTGGGAGATATTAAAAAGTGACATAAAAACCAGAACAAAGTAAACATGAACTAAACAAGTCAATACATATTTAAGCAATTTTAATGTCTTCTTACAAGACTGCTGGCATAGACTGGTTATAGGAACAAACAGTTATAATAATGTAACAGGTAGGGCTTCATAATTATATGCCTTTTTTTCACAAGAATCTAACAATCTTTTCCCTACTACTATAAGCAATTTAAGTTCTGAGTTTGGTCATAAAGTATATATGGTCAACTATCAAAACCAAAAGACTACATTTACAGTATATGACACAAAATGCTATTATTGAATTTGTGATATTTACTCCCTCCCAATTACAATAGTCTCAGGAGAAAGTAATTACATATGACGCTAACTCCTTTCTGCTTGCTTGGACAAAATTAACCATTTAAACATATATATTTGATATTTACTTCTGTTTGAGAGAAAACTAATCAAATAATAATGTTGTTAATACATAAAATCTGGGTTGAAATTTCTAATGCCAAATATTCTTTGAGATACATGAGTAGCCTAGCAGTTTGGAATAGAGAAATATCAACATAATAAGAATTATTTTAAAATGTTTTAAAAAATATTATAGCTATGATTTAGGGCCAGTTTTATTTAGGGCAGATAAAATGTCAATAAAAATACAGAAAATTGGAAGCAATCGGAGTGATATATATGTTCTCTTTAATGGAGAAAAGTTTGACTATTTTATTTCTTTTTCTATTTTTTTTCCCTGCTTGACCTAAGAAGATAAGATTGAGATTTTGCACCTACTCAGTACAATTCTGTGTCATTACACAGAATATTTCTCTAAATGCAATAGAAACAAATGGTAGTAGGCAGTAGTCTGCTCAGAAATTTCATTTGATTTCCAGTGACTTTGCCTACATTTTCCAAAATCCTTGTCTTTCTCTCATACAGACACACAGCTGCAGAAGAATGACACAACTGACATTGTGCTTGCATTAAGTTGGAAAGAAAACCTTTCTTTCAGGCAATTTATTTCATGATCAGCTTTAACATTATCACTCTTCTCCTGAGCTATGGCTTTACAGTCTGCTGTTACACTATTTGTAACTATTGCAAAATATAATGCAACTAAACACTCCTTCCCTCCAATTAATCTCACATAAAGACCTGTTTAATGACAGCTTTTATTGTTTTATTGTGAAAACAAATTAATTTGTACCTAGCTATAAGATATTAAACAGTAACTTAGTGATCAAATTAAGAAGTCCCCACATCTTGGCCTGAGACGATTTTTAAAACTGGTCTAGAAGCACTCTGTGACACAGATTGCACCGCTAGATGTATTTAAAAGCTATTGGAAAGATTCCAACAGCGCAGAAATTGTTAATCTACATATTTCAAAATAAATGTGAGATGACTTAGGCAACATTTAAACTGGTTAGCATGACAGAAATCCTGGACAAAGTTGATAAGGGACACAACTGGTAAAGTATTAAAAGATTGTAACTTAATTAATGGTAATGAAAATAGCTTTATGGAAATTAGGTCTTTTAAGACAAAACTGATATATTATTTTAGGAGATTATAACTTGGTTACCGTGGAAACCTGGTAAACTTAAGACTTCTGAAAGACAATTTACTTCATGCTGCATGATGTGATTAGAATAACTGTACAAAACAAAGTACTTTCTGTTTAGAGGTGGTCAACTAATCACAGAAAGAAAACGAAAAAAACAATTCCTTCAAAAATAAAATTTATACTGTTTTACTCAATTTCCATATAAAAACATGATTGCCTGCTTTATTACAATTTATTAGGTGAAATGATTTAAGCGGCCCACCATATTTACTTTGACTAACAGGACATTAAGATTAACTATGATCTCCAGGTTCCCACTTATATCAATTAAAGTTGAAAGCACTTTGTTCTAGCACAGAAATTTCATTGGGTGAGATCCAAATGACCAGACAAGTAATTATCTGTTGTAGCAACTCAGTTGGGGACATCATGTCATTTTAGTCTATTATAAAAACCTTCAAAGCAGCTATTTCATGCAAGAATTGCTGGTGAGCACAATATTGTTTCACCTACCTAACACAAAATGTCTCCCCTGTCCTGCTGAGGAGGGGAGTGAGAAAGTGTTTGGGTGGGTGTCTGGCAGCCAGCTAAAGTCAATCCACCATAACTGAGAAACATCATGGTCTGATTACAATGAATTATATTTCTGGAGACATCTAATCCTGGAGTTGTTTGAAAAATTACACTGATAAGTACAACATGTCTGAAAACTGAGTAAGAAAACTTAGATGAATTTGAGAATTGCTACTAAAAGTTGCAAATTGGAAAATGTCATGGAAAAGAATTTTAAAAAATGGATTGTGAGCTCAGATTTTCTTGCTGCTTGCAAGGGGGTAAACTAAGTAAATATTGCAAATTCCCTGACTACTTCTTCAGAATAGTTTCAATTTGAAGAGTGTTTAACTGTGGGAACTGCACATGTCTGTTACACTAGCTAGGTGACTTTTAATTGGAAAGGAAATCCCTCAAGTACCTGTCATTCAGTTAAGGGGCTATAAGTACAGCAGATGTAAGTATACCACATCTCTGAACAAAGAAGTAAGTGACTGTAAATTTTAAACCCCACTTAACTGTTTCTCTGCGCAGCCGGTTCCAGAAGCTTCTGGGGCCTCTGTTAGCTGACTCTGGATTGGCTGGATGGTGTTAGATGTCTTGTGACTGGCTGGTTCTGGAACATGAGTGGGGCTGCCCCCACCTATTTAAGGGCCTCCTGTGGTGGCCCAGGGTTAGTGTGGTGTGGGGAGGGGAGCGGGGTAAAGAGCTGTGGCAGGGGCCATGGTGGGGAGCCACAGTGGCGCCTGGGGGAGCTGCTGTAGGAAGGGGCCTCAAAGATCTGCCTCCATCTGTGCAGAACTCCTCAGACAGCATGATGCCATGGCGACCTGCTGCAGGGCTCAGACCTCAGGGAGCTGCAGTTCCCCTCCAAAAGTGGGTCTGGCGGGATGACGCAGCTGTACTGTATCCTTTGCGTACCATATCCTTTTTATAAAGACCCATTTAATCTCCCTTTTGGTTGTTCATGACACTATTCATGCTGGCTAGAGTATAGTGATCAGGTGCAAATACTGTATATTGGTTGTTAAGCTCCAATAATGTACACTATTGAAAAATAATGATTTAATAATGATAATTATTATAAATTTAAAATTAAATTAAGAATATTTTATAATTAATTAAATTAAAATCAATTAAATTATCATTCACTTAATGAATAAAATAATGAATTAAATAATCATAAAACAATTAATTAAATAATCATAAAATGCTCAAAAATAATGAGAAAATAAATTATGTTTAAATAATTATTCTGTTGTACAATGTGGTTAGTTTTTGCCAATATAAACTCAGATGTACAACAAAAGGTAGTGAAGGGGAGGAAAGAAGGTTTTGATCCTGTTGTTCCCCCATCCCCCACAAACAGTTTTTGCTTCCCATGAAAAATTCCCATAACAGCACTGTTGGGGTTTACAGGTGCAAGGCCATGAGAACCACAGTATGAAAATAATAGCATGAGAAAACTGAAGGAGAAATATTGCAGAGGCTTTGGGAAATACTGCCTCAGCAGCTTCAGAGAAAGTTTATAACAATGCTAAGTACTTGCTATTTGCAGCTCTAAGGTACCCAAATAACTGTGCAGCAAAAGTAGTAGAGGCACTAAATGGGGTGTTAAAATTACAGAAGAACTGGTCAGGGATCTTGATAGAAACCATGGCTATATAGACCATAATATAGTGGGAGCTCAAGGCCCTGAGGGACATGGGGTAGGCAACAGCAGAGATGTTCTTCCCTCGGCTAGCTGCGGAAAAAGGGCTCTGGCTGACCAGTCAGGGAGAGAGGTCTCTGGGTGGCTGGTGAGGGAGAAAGGGCACTGCTTGGCTCGCTGGGGAAATGGGATCTGGCTGACCGGATGGGGGAAGAGGTCTTTGGCTGACCAGCCAGCACAGAGAGGGCTCTGGTTGGCCAGCCAGGGGATTTGGGTCCTGGCTGGCCAGCTGGGGAGACAGGCTCTGTTTTCTGGCTGGCCAGGGGAAAGGGGACTCTGGCTGGCTGGCCAGGGGAAAGAGGGCTCAAGCTGGCTGGCTGGGGAATTGGGCCCTGGTTGGCAGCCAGAAAAAGAGGCTCTGGCTGGCCATCAGGGTCAGAGGTTGGCTGACCCACTGGGGAGAGAGAGTCTGTCTCACCAGCCATGCAGAGTGGCTCTGGCTCATCAGCCAAGGGAAAAAGGCTCCAGATGGCCAGGTAGGGTAGAGGCTCAGGTGTCTGGTTGATCAGTTCTGGCTGGTTAGCCGAACATATGTGCTCTGGCTGGCCAGCTGTGGGAATGGCACTCTGGCTAATTGGTGAAAAGGGGTGTGGCTGGTCAGCCAGGAGAATGAGGTTCTGGCTGTCTGGCTGCAGAAATGGGTTCTGGCTGGCTGTCCACAGGGAGCAGCTCTGAGTGTCCATACCCTAGTGTTTGCTGTTGGGCAGCTGCAGGGCCAGCTTTGTGAGGAGTTACTAGGGCTGCCCCATGTCAATGTTTGAGAGATGGTGTGCTAGCGAAGTCCTTCAGTCTGCAATCTCAGTGGAGGTAGGGGATGGAGACCCATGCGGCAGCAAAGACATAAGGCTTATTGAAGTGTTAGAAACCACGGAAGCGCCTGAGAATGGTCATGTAGGAATTAGGGCTTCTCCCCCCAAAAAGGTGGCAGGATCAATAGCCCAACTGAACTGCACCTACACCAATGTACACAGCAAGGACAGCAAACAGGAAGAGCTGGAAGCCATTGTGCAGCAGGAAAACTATGATATAGTTGCAATCATGGAAACATGGTGGGATGACTCATACAAATGCAGTGCTGCAATGCACAGCTATAAACTCTTCAAAAGGGGTAGGCAAGGAAGGAGGGGAGGTGGGGTAGCCCTGTATGTTAGGGAGTGTTTTGACTGTCTAGAGCTTGATAATGGTGACGATAGGGTTGAGTGTTTATGGGTAAGAATCAGGGGGAAGGCCAACAAGGCAGATATCATTGTGGGAGTCTGTTATGGACCACCCAGCCAGGATGAAGAGGCAGATGAAATATTCTATCAGCAGCTGGGAGAAGTCTCACAATCGCTAGCCCTTGTTCTTGTGGGGGACTTCAACTTACCAGATTCTTGCTGGAAATACAATACAGTGCAGAGGAAACAGTCTAGGAGGTTCCTGGGGTGTGTGGAAGATAACTTCCTGACACAGCTGGTTAGTGAAACAGCTAGGGAAAGTGTCCCACTGGACCTGTTGTTTGTGAACAGAGAAGGACTTGTGGGTGATGTGATGGTTGGAGGCCATCTTGGGCACAGTGATCATGAAATGATAGAGTTTTTGATTGTCAGCAAAGTAAGGAGGGAGGTCAACAGAACTACTACCTTGGACTTCCGGAGGGCAGACTTTGGCCTGTTTAGGGTCCTGGCTGACAGAGTCCCTTGGAAGGCAGTCCTGAAGGGCAAAGGAGTCCAGGAAGGCTGGACATTTTTCATGAAAGAAATCTTCAAGACGCAGAAGCAGGCCATCCCCATGTGCCGAAAGGTGAGCCGGCAGGAAAGAAGACTGGCCTGGATGAACAGAGAGCTTTGGCTAGAACTCAAGGAAAAAAAGGAGAGTTTATGAGCTTTGGACGAAGGGGCAGGCAACGCAGGAGGACTGCAAGGATGTCGTGAGGTTAAGCAGGGAGAAAATTAGAAGGGCCAATGCACAACTAGAACTTAACTTGGCTACTGCCGTGAAAGACAATAAAAAATGTTTCTATGAATACATTAGCAACAAAAGGAGGGCTAAGGAGAATCTCCATCCTTTATTGCATGCAGGGGGAAACATAGTGACAAAGGCTGAGGACAAGGCTGAGGTACTTAATAGTACCTCAGTCTTTAATAGTAAGACCAGTTGTTCTCTGGCTACCCAGCCCCCTGAGCTGGAAGACAGGGACAGGCAGCAGAATGACATCCCCATAATCCAAGGGGAAATGGTTAGCGACCTGTTACAGCACTTAGACACACACAGATCTATGGGGCTGGATGGGATCTACCCAAGGGTACTGAGGGAGCTGGCAGAAGAGCTCACCAAACCACTTTCAATCATTTATCATCAGTCCTGGCTAACCAGAGAGGTCCCAGTTGACTGGAGGTTAGGAAATATGACACCCATATAAAAGAAGGGCCAGAAGGAGGATCTGAGGAACTACAGGCCTATCAGTCTGACCTCGGTGTGGGGAAGGTTAGGGAGCAGTTCATCTTGAGTGTCATCATGCGGCATGTACAGGACAACCAGGTGATCCGGCCCAGTCAGCATGGGTTTATGAAAGGCAGGTCCTATCTGACTAACCTGATCTCCTTCTATGACAAGGTGACCCACTTAATGGATGAGCAAAAGGCTGTGGATGTTGTCTAACTAGACTTTAGTAAAGCCTTTGACACTGTCTCCTACAGCATTCCTCTGGAGACACTGGCTGCTCATGGCTTGGACAGGCGTATACAGTGTTGGGTCCTGCACTTGGGTCACAACAACCCGATGCAACACTACAGGCGTGGGGAAGAGTGGCTGGAAAGCTGCCTGGCAGAAAAGGCCCTGGGGGTGTTGGTTGACAGCCGGCTGAATATGAGCCGGCAGTGTGCCCAGGTGGCCAAGAAGGCCAATAGCCTTCTGGCTTGTATCAGAAATAGTGTGGCCAGGAGGACCAGGGAAGTGATTGTCCCCCTGTACTCGGCACTGGGTTCAGTTTTCGTCCCCTCACTACAAGAAAGAGATTCAGGTGCTGGAGCAGCATGTACCAAGAAGCGCAAGAAAGCTGGTGAAAGCTCTAGAGCACAAGTCTTATGAGGAGTGGCTGAGGGAACTGGGGCTGTTTAGCCTGGAGTAAAAAAGGTTCAGGGTAGACTTTATCACTCTCTACAACTACCTGAAAGTGAGGTGGGTGTTGGTCTCTTCCCCCAGGTTACAAGTGATAGATCAAGAGGAAATAACCCCAAGTTGCACCAGGGGAAGTTTAGATTGGGTATTAGGAAAAATTTCTTCACCAAAAGGGTTATCAAGCATTGGAACAGGCTGCCCAGTGACGTTTTTGAGTCACTGGAGGTATTTAAAAAATGCGTAGTTGTGGCACTTAGGTATGTGATTTAGTGGTGGACTTGGCATTATTGAGTTTGTGGTTGGACTCAATGATCTTAAAGTTCTTTTCCAACCTAAATGATTCTATGCTTCCATGTCAGAAACATCCAGTCACAACCTGCTCCAGCAGACCCACCACAGGACACAGCTGAGCCTCAGCCAAGATGGTGGTGCTTTGGGGAAAATGTGTGTAAGAAAGGGTGAAAAACTACTAAGGAGTGAGGGAAGAAGTGCAAAAAAAAGCCCTGCAAGCATTGAAGTGAGGAGGAGGAGGTTCTCCACGCGCCAGAGCAGATTTCTTCACAGCCCTTATAGAGGGCACGGTGGAGCAGTATTTCCCTGCAGCCTCTGGAGAGACCATGGTGGAGCAGATATCCACACTGCACCCATGGAGGACTCCATGCCAGAGCAGAATATGCCCTGATGGAACTGCAGTCTGTAGGAAGGACCCACACTAAAGCAGGTTCATCATGAAGGACTGCAGCCTGTGGAGTGCCTATGTTGGAGCAGGGGAAATGTGTGAAGAGGAAGGAGCAGCAGAGATCAGATGTTATGAACCGACCACAAACCCCCATTCCTCATCCCCCTGCACTGCTGGGAGGATGGTGGGGGGTGGGTAGAGGAGTTGGAGTTGAAGAAAATGTAACCTGTGAAGAACTGGCAGTAGGAGGAAAGTGTTTTAGCTTTTGTCTTTGTTTCTCACCATTCAAATCTATTATAATCAGCAATAGATTAAATTAATGTTTCCCAAGTAGAGTCTGTTTTGCCCCTGATGGGGGCATCTTCCTGTCTTTATCTTGAACCATGAGCTTCTTCATCCTATTTTCTCCCTGTGTCCTGTTTTGGGGGAGAATGAGAGAGCAGCTGAGTGGGCGTCTGGCAGCCAGCCAAGGTCAACCCACCACACAGCTTCAGGAAGAGGAAAACATAAGCTGAAGTCCTAGAGGCAGAAAATAAATGTAATACAGTTGTCTCACCAGATTAATTCTCTTTAGTCAGTCCTCCAAGATCTCACTGCTGTCTAGAGATTGAAACAGAAATTGTCCAGTTCCTCTTCCCACTAGATCTTTAAAGAAAAAAAAAAAATCCCTTTTCAGGTTTTGAGAGAAAAGCTACATGCACTTATTTTTAGGAGAGGCCTACAAAAAAATGAAGTAGATGATCTAGATCTTTTTTGATTAGTCCTCTTTATAGGAAGAAAGTGGCTTTTGCTGTATCCCATTCTATTTATTCTATTTAACTGTCCCCACGTTTATGGTCCTGATTCTATTTTAGAAGCCACATTGATGGGAGTATATAACAGTATCAAATTCCCCAGATGAATGGGAGACATGGTGTAAATAATTTCTAATAAATACATCCAGAATTAGTATTTACAGTGGGCATCAAGAGGTGTGCTAGCAACTGAAAATTTTGTAACACAACCTGATTTTTCCTTTTAGTTAAAAAGCAATATTTTCCTTTGTAAAAAAATCTGATGACTTATCTGCCTGTGTTTTCATACTGTAATATAGACTTCGAAGTCCATATATTTAAGCAAAACTAATTCACAATCCCAGGATTTAAACATGAGTACTCATCATAGATCAGAAATTCGTGTTATAAGTTCCAGTGCAAAAATACATGCCCTTGTACTTTATACTTCATTCCATTGCTCTTACTCCAGGATTCAAGGTTGTTCCTACCTTCTTGTACTTTGATCCTATTGTGTATTGATGATGCTTCCTATTGGCACATTTTACTACTCTGTGTGTAGGGGGTGGGCTGGGAGTTGGAGAGAGCAAGTAGACACACAACACACACACACACGCACTGCACATATTTATTTTTTAAGTCAAGGACACCAAAGAAAATACCAAATAAGTCAGGGCAGATTCTTGGGAAATTGTACTAATAATCTCTCCTACGACAGCTGTCCTTTCAACTTGCTGGCACTTTTTGCTAGCAGCTTCTCCAAGTTCCTATCAAATTCTGTTTTCTTCAGTTTGTTTAATAATATACTATGTAGCATAATATTATATGAATCATTGATATTTAGATTGGCTAGATAAACAGAATTTTCTATTTCTAGAAAAAGATAGTTATTAAAAAAAGTTTTTGCAATGTCTGGCATACTAACTTTTGTTTAACTTTTGTAAAACTTTGTTGCATTTTTTCATATTTTCCTACATTTTTCCTACATTTTTCAGGTTTTTTTCCTGCCTGAAGTTATTTAAAATCCCACACATGTCTAAGGTTAAGTTAATGTGGCATTAATTTCTTCCCCATCTTCAGCTCTACACTCCTTTAATTTCCAAAAAAATGAGAAACTAGCATTGTAATATTATGTCTCAGGTCTTCTTTTCCTGCATTACATGTTTGCTCAGCATGCCAAAATTCTTTTTTTTGAATTTTGTTCCCAGTTCAAATGTGTTAACTCTGGGCATTCATTTAGTATCTGTGCCAAGGCTTGTTGTCTTTAATACTTTCCAACCTCACATGTAGAAGGTCTGTAGCATTTTCTTTACATTAATTTTATTTGACAATAAATAAATTTGCACTTTTTTATTTACAATGTTTTTGCATTACATGACATAGTTTCGTGTTTGGTTTTTTTTTTGGGGGGGGGGGTTTCTTTTTTGGTTTGTTTTTTGTTTTTTGTTTTTTTTCATTTCTCCAAAAGGTTTTCAAACTAATCAGGAGCATGGAATAGGAAAAGCAATCACCATCATTTCAGATTTTTTATTAAAGAATGCAGCAATATAAAATGGTTATAGTTTTCCAAGTAACAAGAATTAGTACTTAAACACATTTTCTTTCCAAGGTAACTTTCTATACCGCATATGCTAACTGATGTTTTGCAAAGCTGGACATCTAGCACACTGTTCATAAGAAGTTATTCTGCTGGTGGTTCATCTGAAAATATTTACCCAATATAGGATCACCAAATCTTATTTAAAAACTAAACTAAGTTTTAAGAAGCTCTTTGGTGTTAATACATGCAAGAAGCAAATCTGTCACGCTAAAAGAGAGCATAGCTACCGAACCAAAGCTGGCACAATGTGCCGTTTGCCACCTGAATTCAAATTCCAACTGCAGATTAGCAGTAATGACTAAACTAGTTATATATAAATCGAATTTATGAATGGCTTAATTATGAATTAAGTTCACTTCTGCAGTGAGTAGTACAAAGCGCATGTACTGATTAAGTCCTATTCAGTAGCTTAACTGCAGTTTACTAAAAAAAGACATATTTGAAGGTCTTGTTGGAGTTTTTTGTTTCTTTCTTTGTGGCAGATGTTCTTGTAATTTCAATCATGCCAGAACTAATTCCTCTTATCACTTGCACAATTGCACTGAAGTCATGCACACAATGATTATAACTCGCCTGTCAAATACTGTTCATGTTCAAATTGTCTGTTTTCCACAGCTTATAATTTACCTCTCTTCTTTAATTTGGTAAGTGCTGTGACCTATTGTTCCATGTCTTTAGCCCTTGCCAATAAAACTGTTTTGTCCTTATAAACACTAGCTCAGTTAACACAAAGTGGGTGGGAACCCGGCACGGACGGAAGGCTGATGTGACTGTTAAATCCCAGCAATCTTTTCTTTATTTTTAAATTCATATTTTCTTCTAATGTTTGAGAACATTGCTAATAGAGGTGATATTAACTCAGACTAAAAGTGGAATTTTGTTTTAAATAACTACAGGGATATCAGATATAATACTACTTCAAGTTTAACTAGTAGACATGAAACTGGTTTATGCCTACAGTCTGCTCTGCTTTACCTGTCATGTAAAAATGTTTCAAAATATATTGAAGGTCAGGCATGAGGATAAACAAACGGAACAGAGAACAATTCTGCTAAAAATGGTAATATTTCATTTGCTGAGTTAGACAAGATTTGGGTTTGTCTCAGTGATTATAAAGTTGCTTTTTTCCAAAGCAACTAAAAAGCAACCTATAATCACTGGAAAAACAATATTTAGATGGATGGAATTACACAGAGCTAAATTAGAAACAATATCAGCGTTTTTTTCAATTCTGTGGTATAGATGTGAGCTAATCAAATGACCACTAAATGGATGTCCTTTCTTTGAAGTGACACTTTGGAAGAGTCTCCCAAATGTCTTATTCAAATACAATGGAATCTGTCTCCATCTGTGAAACAGAGAATGTTGGGAATGTCAGTAACAACTGGGATCATCAGTGTCCTGAAGAATCCAGAGGGTGTGTGGTGGAAATATGCATAAATATGGACATGGAGGAAAGGTCTTCAGTTTTCTGTGTGATTTTTTGCCAAACAGGTTAAAAATGGAAATACATTAATTATTTGTATGACCCATAAGTATTTATTTTCCTCTTTCTCTATCTCCTGCTCGCTCTCTCTTGCTTTTTCACTCTGCAATTCACTATCATTCACAATGTCTAGGAGTGGCCATGGGTTAAATGTAGTGGAAAAAAAGGTACTTTAACTTTCCTTAAATTAAGTAGAAGTTTTCCAGTATCACTTATATCAAGTTGTAGTAATAGAATAAGGGGATATTGCTCATTAAATTTCTGTCTACTACCATACAAATTGTTGTAAGAGTTGGTAACATTTTTGTTTATGGTACCAATAAATACACTTGCAATGGAAAGGTTGAAAGGACCTAGTCTAAAAAGTGACAGATTGTGTTCAAAAAAATCCAAACAAAATTATACATTATAGAAAGCACATCTATTTGTTTGTGTAATTATTTTGTTACTGACAATCATATACATGAGAAAATAATAGTTTTCAGTTCCAGTCAATGACAATCTATTCTAGAAGATTCAACACAAAACCTTGTGTTTTTTGACACTGTATAAACAGGCTGCTACTGCATTATCATGGGATGGAAGAGATAAAACAGTCATTGAAATGGAGACAATTTACAAAGGTTGGAAACTGTTTTAATGTGTTCTCAACAAGCAATAGAAGGTTTCAGTTTTTATCTTCCCAAAATATGATAATAGAATATAATATGGATCCTATTTATTCTTTATGTTTGCAAGGGGCTATAATCTTTATAACATATAATTATATAATTCTCTTGGCTTTATTTATTAAGAGAAACAGTATCATTTCAGTTAATCATTTAAAAAAGTATTTAAATTAGTGTTATTAGAAATATGGACAAGTGTTTGAGAAGGGATTTTAAAACTCATGTTTTTCTGATATAAACAGTTAAATCTGTTCAAGAACATTTTTTATTAAACTAATTTATTAGGATAGTCTATCAGTAATTTCTTCACAAATACCTGACGTATGTCAACTGTTTTTTCATACTGTCAGTATGTATACTTTGGTTAGTACTTTGTAATATAACTAACTGGCCACTTCCTACCACCTATGACAAGAGATGTACTTACATGTTACAGTCTTTGGCTCAACATGAAGAATCGGATTTAAAACAATGAAATGAGGTTTCGGTCTGCTCCAAAAATGAAATTGAGACATTAAAAAATTTTAACCAAGAGGCTTGCAGAACAGCTAATTTTTAAGCTAATGGTTAAATTGGAAATCAATATGTAGTAAACTATTAACATTTAGTAAGTAACATCTGGCTCTCAGGGAGTAGGAAATGCACATCCTTTCAAAAATCATCCCTCATATCTTGGCTTCTTACATGGGTTTGACCACTATTGCACTGGATTACTGTCTATATTGACTTGGGTCTATCAGGTTCTGAATTCTGTTAATGATTTGAAGAAACATATGGTTGAAATTAATAATTATTGAAAAAGAAAAAAATCCTACTGTTCTGCTGAGTAAGTATGTTTATGGAAAATATGATATAAAATATCTCACTAATTCCTATCATTTACTTTGGGTCAAAATTTTTCTGCCATTTTTAACTTTTTTGTTGCATAAAATATCACGTGACTGATATTAATTATGGGCCCTGGTTCAGAAAAACCTGAAGCAGGAAAGCCTTTCCTAAGCACATTCCCAGTCAGGAAAGTACTTAGGTTGATGCCCTTCAGACCTAAAGGCTACCTCTATGAGAAGTCACTTTCTGTTGGTGAGGTTTTTTTGCTTTCCAAATAAAATAAAAAGAAAGATGTTGAGGAGGAACATCAGTCACTGTATTCTCTATTGCTCATTGTTTCCTTCAGTAATGGAGGGCTACAACACCTGTGGAGAGCATGGTCTGACCACCAAGAGTAAGAAGAGAGGTGCAGGGGGTGAGAGCAGGAAGGATTTATGATCAGTCAATAGAGATTAAAGAGTGAGAACCTGTCCATGAAGGAAGCAGATAATGTAAGCTCGGAAAGACTTACAGAGAGTAATGGCTGGGGGGGGGGAACAAACAACACCCAAAACCCTTAAAGTTTCAGAGTAGCTGGCTACAAATCTGTTTCTCTTTGTCACACTCCAGTTTAACTACAGCTAAGCATTTGGTGATGAAATGATATGCTTTTGATCAGGAGCATGCTTCACTTAAAAGGATTGCCATGTGTAACTTGATTATATCTGATGAAATGTTAACAATGTATTTTAGCATATTGTATTGACACAAAATATTTGTTGATATAAAGTACTTATTGATATAAATTTTATTTATAACTATTGCCCCCTAGATGGGGATAATATAATGAAGAAGGATTTTCACAAATATGGTCCCAAGGAGCTCTCAATTGTAATGGTAAAAATAACCTTTTCAGGGGCCCAAGGCCTTTTGGCAACCAGAAAATAATCTGAAAAGGAACTGAAAACTCTTAGAGCATCACCTCCTTCAGGACTTATGTCTTCATACTTGCTTTGTGAAATCAAGTTTGCAAGGCAAGTATTAAAACCAAATCAAAAAACTCTACAGTTTTCTCCGACTAAAATTTACAAAACAGAAAGAAAAAACTGCAAGCATTCTTCTCCATATTATAGAATAATTTGTGCTGCATGTGTTTTCATCCTATGAGATGTTAACAAGCAAGCTTCTTATTGAAGACATCAACATTCTCCACAGTGGTATTTTTATGAGAGATATGTATACTGAGGGTTTCTTACTGCTAAAACTCTATAAATGCAAGTGCTACTCTCAGCTCTGAGCAAAAGGAACCAAGCCATGGTAAATTAAATACCATATAGGTAGTTAGATTGCCATGAAATGTCTTTGAAGAACTGGATAGAGCTACCTTTCTGAAAAGTACTACAGTGAAGGCAACACTGGGACATTAATTTTAATGATCAGTAATCAGAGGTGAGAAGAGTTTGGATTTTTTGCAGTGCAGAATTTAAACAGAATTTCCTGAGGTTTACTGCCTCTTGGTCATGTTATTATTGCTGATATACACTGAGTCTTATGATATTGATCAAATGAGTATAAGAATTCTGATGCTGCAAACTAGTTCTGGATTAGTTTACTAACCCAACTAATAGCTGGATTGCTTAGCCGGAAATTGTTTAGATGTGCTTCCTGATTCTCTAATTTCATTGCCCTCCTTTAAGATGAAGTCTCTCTCTGTATGGCATCAAGTTACTTTAGATTCACTTCTGGGATGGAAAAGAAAAAAGATGCTGACACCCAAAGTCCCGTCTTGGAAGTAGAAATGCCACCAAATTTGCCTGTATAAAAATGTTCAGGCTAATGTAAAGGCATATTCAATGACATGGAATGGAGGTTGAGTTTTTAGCAAAACCTATGACAATGAAACTATTTTAAATCTAGGATCTATATACGTCATGTTGCCAGGGAATGACACCACAAGCTTAAGAAGCGATTTCCAGAAGATGTAGTGACCTGTAGCAATGAATAGTCCCAGTATCAATGCTTTATTTTTTGACTGTGTTTTATTCTGTAGCATTATTATAGCTTAAAGAGAAAAGCCAAACAAAGGAAAAGCTTTCTAATAAAATCTGTCTTTAATTAGAGATTGGATGAAACTGTGCTTAAGAAATTGAGGTTTTTTTCAAGTGCTTTATGTAAGAAAAAAATTTCCTAGGGGTCCATATTTTAAATTTATTATGTGTGGTTTTCCTTTTATTTTCTTAAATTATGCAGTCTTTCATTATATTTGAAGATGAAACCGTAAATCATATATGTAAAAGATTAGCAGCAACCGTTGTATGTAAATAGTCTGTATAAGTAGAAATAAATCTTTTCTACATACTTTATAAACTGTTGATCAATAATTTATATGTCCTTTAAACACAGTATAGATATGCATATTATGCACAATAGAATATAAGCATATGTACAGAAAGTGCTGCAGGAAGCTATAAGCAAAGGTAAAAGTTAACCTCTACGTTAATCTAAAATATGAGTAATTACTATATTATAGCAAATGGTAAGTAACCTATATAATCATGACACTGATAGAAGTACAGTCCCTCTAAATCAAAAGCTAAATGGCCTACATTGTCTTAATCTACTGGTTAGGAGAGTTATTTCAAATAAATTGTCATAACCAAGGGCAAGGTACAAAATAAGGGCAAGAAGTAAGGGAAACTGAAACACAAAAGGTTGATCAAGCTTGACTTGATTTTGACTTTTTTCAAAATTAAAATGCATTTAGCATATACAGTCCCAATCTGATCACTCCTTTTATGAATGAATCAAGTGGAATTAATGATGTCATGTCAGTACATCTGAAGCTATATGCTGTAGAGATCCACAAAAACATTTGCTTCTTTTTGCATCGAAAACCACAATATCTGTTGTTGACCAGTTGGTTTGTTCATTGGTTATTTCACTAATTTTCCAACAGTCTTTCTCGCTTACACAAGAGGAGAGCACCAAACATCTTCACTGTATCTAAACCATTGTGGGTCATATTTTACCATCAGTTGCTTATGTCAGAATTCTTCTAAGCCTTCAGTTGCAGGTTTTCACTGGGGCATAGTGTGGCTTTTATTGCAGTAGTGTTTAACTATCCCAATCACAGGAGAGGCACACTATACCTAGAGTGTGCACAGATGAAGGGATTTTTTTTTTTTTCTTTCTTGTGGAATTCACAGTACAAGTAACAAAATACTAGGTGTTCATGGTAAAATGGTAACTCCATTTGAAACCAATATGACCTCTGTAGTGCAAAGGGTAGAATTTAACATTTAAAGCTTGTAACTAGGATTTTCATGAAACCTTGTCAGTTATAACCAGAACTTTCTCCAAAATATTAAACTAATGAAGGTGTGGCTTCAAATTTAAAGTCTTCAAATTATGCTTTAAAGTTTTTTTTTTTTAACTCTGTCACTTGCATTGCCACAGCAAGGCTCAGAAGAATATATTCTTCAGGTTATTCATATTATTATTTGTACTTTTGGGGGATATTGATTTTTAGTGTAATTTTTCTTTAGTTGGTAATTAGTCATATTTGTAGACCAATAATTACATTTAATGTCTAACTCCTATATACAGGCTTAAATCTCAGTTGAAATTTATGCAATGGGGAACACCTAAATACTTTCTTTTAGACATCCCCAACACACACTTGTGACAGAGGACAAGATTCCTGAAGTTTTTTTTAATAATTGTCATTTAAGTTTTATGTGAGTTTGGAAACAGCATAGAGTCTCGGGGGGGGGCGGGGGGAAGACTCTCAGACTACTGAGAAAGAAAAGATGTATGCCTGAGAAATAAGGAGACCAATAGCTGATAAATTCACCAATCATGAAAATCGGCACAATTACTGAATTTGACAAGAAACGCAGATGTTAACGTGATTAACCAGAGAAGCACAGAAGTAAGATTTTTCTTCCTGTTGAACAGCAAATATGTTACTTTAAAGGATTTTTTTTTTTCCCTAGAGATACAAATACCTATTTTTCAAATTATGTAGTTCATGAACTTCTGAAATTCTCACTACAACTTTTACATCTAATCTGTTGACTATTTGCCACATGGAAAATTGGATTCCAAATATAGAAATTCTTTTTCCTCTTTTTTTTTTTTTTTGAAGTGGGGACAGATGAATGCTAATTAGTGGTTAATAATATTCTCCATTCTGTTTAGATAAATATTGAAACTACTCCCATCAGTATGGTACCTCAAAAACTTTCCACTTTTATCAAAATACAAATAGCAATATATTTTCTTTGCCAGTTTTCAAAAGAGCAAAACTGACACTTTTATAGTAGATTTGTTAGTTTAAGGAAAACAATGATGGCTAGGTAAACTGTGGAAATGAATTTTGCTCTCAGTTATTGCTTGGAGCTGCAACCTGACGTCCATAGTTCCTGTCTACCACAGTAATAAAACTTACCAGTCTAAAATTTCCAGAGGAATATAACTGTCACTGTTTGCACATCGAGAAGCCCTGTTTTCTCGTTGTTCTTGTTTGGGTCAAACAAATACAGGAATTGTTAAGGATGTTGGTTTTGAGGTAACCTCTATATTCAGGAATTCTGTCTAATATAATAGTAAGTGCAGAATTCAGAAAAAAAAATTAGCTAGTGTGTTTATTTATGGATTTATGAGAGTATCATTCTTGGTGTCAGCTGCATAGCACTGTTGCCTTGACATGGGGATCATCAACTGTATTATCAGCAATTTCATGAAATAAAGAAGAAAAAGCATCTTGATGAAATCCACAAGTCTCCACATAGGAGAAATGTTCCCCACACTGACTCCAGTGGTTCCATTTCAAAAGAACACCCCTGAATTTCAGAGCACTTCTGCTCATATTTTTGGCTTCTTGGAGTTAGAAGCATTTGTCTATACTATCAACTGCTTGGTTTTCCCAGAAGACTGACCACTGATTTATTTTTTTACTCACATGAAAGGCACACTTTAGAATAAGTTAACAAATCTTTTTAATTTCTATATCTCATAACTCTTCAGTTAGTTCTTAAACACTTTTTGTAAATTGCAGATTTCCTAAGAGTGAAGGTTTCTTCAGCAACACTGAAAATGCTAGCTGGGAAGAGGATGAAGAAAGAGTATTCACAACGTACTGACTGTAGTTTGTGTATTCACAAGGTACTGACTGTAGTTTCATTTGCTGATTTCGACTCAAATGTCATAGGTTCATCATCATTGCATTACACTATTACTAGCTATATCTGTCTAAAACATTAAATTTTCAGTAGATAATTATCAAGGCTTCTCTGTTTACCAATTGTTTTTGGTGGAGAAATTAACTGTGTTAAAAAAAAAAAAATCCGATTGGAAAGATGTATTACAGTGTCACACAATAAGTGCTCCAGTGAAGATTCAATGAATATTGCCAGTAATAACTTCTTACTTTCTGATGTTCATAACACCAGAAAAAACACTGACAACATTAGAGTGAATTTAGAAAAGAACAACAAAAATTATTAATGACTTGGTGAGACTGACAGAGAAAAATTTTAAAAGTTCATTATGAAAAGTTTGGGTAAACAGTTACTGTGTAGAGGAAACAGTTCTTCAAAAGCTTTTTGGGTGTGAGCACTGACTCAACTGTAAATCCTCCTTTTACTACCAGGAAATTTACTCTTTTATTGATTTTGAATGCAGCATACGGTTGAAGGCAAATCAGTGTCGCACTGCTTCTTTCATTTTAAAGTAGATGTAATGAAGGTGTATAAATGCAATCTGGGCAATTTTAGATTAGTACCTTTTGTCTGTATAATGTTTAGGGACTGTTTTATCTATTTTTGTATTGCTTCTGTCCTGGAAAAAAGTCCTAAAATAAACATGATTATTCTGTAAGGAATGTAGGCAATGATTTTATGCTTATAGCTTATTTTGCCCAGTCAATCAGCAAAATCTCAACCAGATAATTGGAGGTGGGTGGAGGGAGAATGGGAAGGGCAGTATTTGTTTGTTGTTTGTCATTACAGTTGTATCAACAGACAAGAAAAATAAGGATTCTAAACATCCAAAATAAATTACTCTAAAGAGCAACACCTCATGCTTTATATGATTTTATTAATTGAAAATATAATACAATATTTTTTTTTCTTTTGAACTCATACCACTCAAGTGCTGAATCTTGTGGAGGTTCTCAGAGACAGAAATTAGATTATATTTGAAATATTTTGCCATGTGATAAATTCTATGATTCTATGCTAACTTTGGAATATAGGAGATTATATAAATAAACTTGTTTGCTTTTTCATTAGGTCTGACAGTTTTACTTGTGAATGAACATTCAGGAGAAAAAAAGGTCAAAACTGGCACCTCAAATGCAGATCAATCAATTAGTATATTCTGGGAAAAAAAATCCAACCTTTTTAGTTATCACTGTGTCTTTCTAAGTAAGTAACTTTTTTTGGTTTATAGTATGGAATAGGGTCATATATTAAACATTTGTTACATTTTCTGAATTCTGCAGTGATCCTAATGTTTTTGTAATGCTATCTGAATATAAAAATTCTGTGACTCTTAGATGTATTTATTGCCATAAATTCTGTTAAATGATATTTCTCTAGTTTAGTTTTCTTTGGTTCACATACTGTGAGTTTCATTTTGACTTCAATATTCTATCTTCCTCAATTCTTAATTAAGCATGTTGAAGACAATGGGACATCCCCCAAAATTGATTTTTTCCTATGTTTTCTTTTTGGTGCTCTCCAGTGAGTTTAAGTAGCTAACTACTGGGAGCTGGCCAAAAATATACTGGCTATAGTTTAGTGCTAGTTCTTTCAGATCTGCTTTTAGAAAATTGCTTCATGATACTCTGTGTCCTTCATTTGCAGACTACCATGATTTTCTTTTGTTGCCCCAGTGGAGAAGTAAAATGTCTTTTCTCATATTCTAATCTAGCAAAGTAGAGTTTACTTGTTCCTAAAACACCACAAAAGTAGAGTTTTTAAATTACTGAGTGCAAAGATCTTCAGCATGGATAATGCTGCCAGTCCTTTGCACTGGTGTCACTTTGGCTCCTTTGAAACATAGCTGTTCCATGCCTTTAAAAACCCCATAGGTACTATGCCTCCACAAGTACCTGCAATGATAACAAAGCCTCAAAGATTTCTAGGTTGAAGGAAGTAGAAATTGGTCTTTATTTAATCTGTATTTATCAAAGCAGATTTTTTTTTCATGTTACTCTCAATATTGCAGAATGAGAAATTAAAGCAGAGACTTATCTTATTCAATGAAGAGTTTAGGACTTGCAATACTTAATTTGACTTTCATTGAATGTATTTACTTTAAATTGTGATGTCTTCTTTTTTTCTGGCAATTTCAGACAGATATACTAAAGTTCTCAAGAGCTTTGACTATAATATAGAATTTAATTTCTTACCTTTTCTCAAAATGTGCAGTACATTTCTATAATTTACCCTAAAAAAAATATATTTAATAAAATATTTTTAATGTTCAAATAGGAACACAAAACAGCACACACAAACACACATAATATAAAGATCTCAACTGACTTAACTCCCTTATTTTATATTCATCTGGAACTAGCATCAGCACAATACTGGTGACAGAATAAAAAAAAAAAAAAAGGTGAAAGTTTTGATAACATTTTCATTTTCTTTTAGTCTTGCAAAACTCCATGGCTGTGAGGTAAAGTGCTGGCTGTAATATTTATAAAATTGACATTACAGCAAAATGCAACACAAAGAGGATTACTGTTGGAACAGTTTTGTAGATGATAGGACTTCAGCTGCCTGAGGCTTCCACTGAACACTCCAGTGTGCTATAAATGGTAGGATAATCCTCATTTTTTCGTAGGCCAACAACAACAGCACTATAAAAAGCCACTCCAAAATCGTGTATCAATATCACCCATGAAGTCTGATGGAAATCATACGGATAATCATGTTCATTATAGTCAGTCATTCAGTGACACTTGACACTACTATTGATTTTCATTTTATAAGGCCATAGCTGGAGAGTCTCAATATTGTTCACCTTTCTAACATAGAACACATACCACAAAAATGCTGGTGGATCGTTTTGTGCTTACAGAGCATCCCATTTTACTGGATAGCAATTAAAAAAGCTTAGAGGACAGACTTTGATGTGAGATGTTCTGGGTTTTTTTGCTTGGGTTTAGTGTTATGAGTAGTCAAGGAATATTCCAAGTGAGTATAAACAGACAAGATGACTAAAAAATGTGGATGACTGAGGGCTAAGATGTAAGGAGGGTAGAACACACCATCTTTTTTTCATGATAGATCTATAAATCACACACTGGTGATTGTGTCAGTTGACATTCTACATATCACTGACCACAACTGTTCATGATTTTGAATGTGAATTTCATGATGTTTAATTCATTTTTACTTAAAGACTACAAGGGATAGAGATCCTAACCAACCCAAAGGTAAAAGATTTCAGATCAATCACCATGATACTAATCAGGACCCAGCTATTAGAGCTTCCTTTCCTTTCCTTTCCTTTNGTGTTTGTTCTACAAATAAATGTGTGTGAAATAATGTTTCAGATCAAGCATTGCAGCCAATATGAAAAAAGCACTTAAAGTTGGTAACTTTAAAGCTCTTTCAAATGAGTTTTTGGAATTTATATTAATATTATTTTTAAATATATACTTATGTTATTTTTTTTTCAAGTAAAGTAATTGATTCTGTATTTATTTATTTTGTTTTGGTACATTTGTAAATATCTTTCATTGTTCCCAGAAATCTGTATAGTTCTAAATGTAGCTAGTTTCAGAGTAACATAGTAGTTGCTTCATAAAGTACTCTCCACCAAATAAAGTAGACTGATCTATTTTAGTTTTTCACAGCAGGTATATTTTCCAGATCTCGGACCTCTCTTGCAGTCATATTTCTGAATCATTTTAATATTTGAATATTTTTAAGGTGTGTGAATGATTTCTTTATAGTCTTACACAAATATAAGGACGACAGAGGATAACTTTATGAGAAGAGATTATATTATATATCCTTTTGTTATCAAAATAAGGTTTATGTTGTTTTCCCTTACGACATGACTATTTCAGTCTAGATTTTTTTTGTGCTATGAATTCAACTGACAAACGAAAATGTTAGTTTTATTGCTCCCCCCTCTCAAAAATTTAAAGCTTTGCAGGCCATTTTAAAATCTCCATCATTTCACTATGTTTCAGTATGAAAATGAAGTAGAAACATGTAAAACCTCGGAAAATGAATGTTTTGGTTTGGTAGCTCTTCTCTGTACCTGGTGTTGTAAACCCAAAGAGGACACACGTTATGACAGCAGGGGCCCTGTCCGGGGGTACAGGCAGCCCTGCCTTGCCCTCACAGCCCCACTGGCTCTCCCTGCCCAGGGCCCAGGAGCCCCACCTCAGCTCTGGACTCGTCAGCAGCCTGCGCCCAGCCCTGGCCCCAGCCCCAGCCCCAGTCCAACCCCTCGTTGCTTCTGGGGCCACCAAGGGGCCTGCTGCTGCCCTCGGCTCTGCCCACACATCCAGGGGCTGGAGGGAGAGGGCAGGACCCTACCTGTACCTGTGCCCTGCCTCGCCCTGGCTCCTGGTCCTATTACCGTTCTCAGGGCAGCCCCCATCTTGCCAAGCTCAAAATGCTCATGACCCCATGTCCTAAAGCTCCAACGAAAGAAAGGAAACTCGCTGGATTTCCACCACCACGGCTGTACTGTCCTGGTACATCAGTAGTCCCTTTTCTCCTCCTTCTTCCTTCATGAGTCATCACCTCCCACCTCACAGAGCTCCTGGGTGTGAAGGTATGCAGGTGGATGACCAAGCCCTGGCCCAAGGTCTCAGCGCCTGTAACATGCAGGAATCACTGTGTGTTACAGAGGAGGGGCTGGATGTTACAGGGGTTTAAGCTGTAGCTATGCAACAACAAGCTAAGCTTCAGGGGTGATTGCAGAGGAGTCTTGGAGACCTTCTGGAGAGCACCACCATGCAAGGCCAGCAGTGCCCATCAGTAACTTTTTTGGTTGTACCATATAAGGCCAAGATTGCCCAGGTGGTGGAATCAGAAATACCAAAGTGGGGTATGTTTGGAGCAAAATGGGGTCCAGTGGGGCGAGTTGTTTATCTGGGATGAGGCAAGGTCTGGGAAAATGAGGGATCAAGGTGGGCAGGGGAAGAACAAGGACACAATAATGGAGAGAATGGGGGATAAACAGGGACAATTGCAAGTACACAAGCTGTTGGTTGGTATGCTTCTCTGGCTGAGCCCTGTGTCTGGTCACCACTGTTTATTCCACCTTCCTATTAAACTCTATTACTAAATCTCTTAGTGTGATCTCACTCTTTATTCGGGAGGTGGGGGGACAGTTATGTATGTATCCATTACCTAATGGGCTCTGAAGTAGACTAGACGGTGAGTGGGAAGACACCTGCACCCCAAAATAGTGGAAGTCTGAACTGGTGACTAAGTAAGGGTCCTGCAATCTGGGCACAGGTATTAGGTAGACATCAAGCCAATGCCAATATTTAAGGGACCAGTGGATGTGCGTTTTTTTGTGAATCAAGAAAGTGAAGGTGTATGCAGATGTCACCAGTGAACTTCCAGTCTGATCAGCTGGAAAAGAGGTACAGGGCTGGGTCATCTCTGTTATTTCATGTTTATGTGAGTGAGGCTTGTGTTTATCTGGATGTCAGTAAAGGCACTGTGCTCTGTGTGTGTCAATCTGTGAGGACAGCTGTGTCTGCACTGTGTGTGTGTTCCCTGCAAATGGAAAAAAAGCAGCTGCATTTATTGGATTGGGATGGCAGGAATCACATGGGACTCTAAGGCCACCAAATTTGGCTTTCTTCAAGTACCATCATTCACTTTTGGCAACTCACATGGTGTTTTTGCATCTGTGTTATGTCCTCCTCTTCCCAGGCTGTATATTGCATAAAGAGAGACAGACACCATGATGCTGCCCAGTGGAAGAGAAAACAGGAATAATGTACCTGTAAACTAAACTATGCGGTTTCTTCTCCTCCCTGTCCCCCTTACCCAGGCAGAAGGGGCTCCAGGCAGAAGAGGCAATGGTCAATGAGAAGGGATACTCCTTCAGCTGGCAATAAAACTATGTACCATTCTACGACCTAGCTTGCCTTTAGAAGTTTTATTTTCAGCATCTGGACTGAAACACTTTAAGTAATAAGCTCTAGATAAAGATCTGAGAACTTAATTGCTCTGAAGTACTATTTCCCTATTGAAAATCATGGAAGTGCAGAATTACTTTATTTCCTGGATTTTTTAAGATCATATTAAGGTTTATAGCTTTTGTTCCTGAAATTAGTTTTCATGTTTTGCTGGCTCTGCTGGACGTTATGTAATTATATTAAGAGTTCCTGTGGTTCTCATTATTCTTTCTTGCTTGCTGTTGGTGCATATAAATAAATTTCACTCTTCCCTTGTGGCCTGCACTGTTTATAGCCAAATTATTCTTGGCAGGACTATATTAGGAAGGATACAGTGAATCCTGTTCTAGTGAGGCCATGCAGAAGGCATCTGTATTCTGCTGGATGTTCTCAAGGGATGGCAAAAGGTGCGCTGGGCGCTGCTGTTAATTTCTGTGACTTCAGTGAGGCTGCGGGTGGGTATAGCATAAGTATCATCTTGGCTTTCTGTAGTTGGGATCCCAGAGTGGTATTTCACCAAGACAATAAAGAAAACTATTGTGAAAGTTGCATATTAAAATTACTTCAGTTGGCACAACGTGCTTCTTGTGGTCTCGGTGACATTAGGAATACTAATCATTGTGTCTCCACTTGTGCAGCTCAGCACAAGATTTTCTCTTCACTAAACACTCCACAGTATATAACATAACCATTTGCTGTTATGAACAGCAAGAAGGATATATGATGCCTACCTGCAAATCACCCTTGAAATCCTAATACAACTAACCATATAGAATAGAGGGTTTGATCTTGTGTCTCAAACTAGGAAGAGGGATTGGGTGTTTTTTATTATTCTTTTTCTTTCTCACACACCTAGAAATCTAAGCAAAAAAAGAGCACATTGAAGTGGCTTAACCTCAATGAATAGTGAAAGCTGGATTTGGCAGTAAATGGATTTCTTCAGGAGACATCTCTAGACAAGCATTTTAATCTTTTTTTTTTTTTTAATGACTGCGAAACCAAGTGAGCTATATAAAGGACAGCAGAAAACAGTATCAAACATGCAAGTGAATGGAAGAAACATAATCATGACTTTACCTAGAAATCTGACAGGTCATTGGCAAGACTTTGGTGAAGTGTATAAAAAAGATTGTCACTTATCTCTACCATGTTAACATTACTTATGAAATAAATAGAAGCAGAAGTGAAAGAAAGCAAGATCTGTGATAAAAACTAATGCGTTGACTCAGTAAAATGTTGTGCTTGATTGTATTACGTATTAAAACTGACAACATTTTTATAGTATGAGAGTGTTACAGGCCTATTTTTGAATATTTTATTGCTTGTATATGGCTCAGTATGCAAACAATTATGATTCTAAGTAGCTTAGTACAAGGTGTATTCATTATATATGTGATTATTCATATTGTAACAATAGCATCAAGGTTATAATAATGGATATAAAGAAAGAAATAGCATTTTAAATAATAATTTTACTATGGAATCTTGCACTGCTTTTGGCTGGGATAGAGTTAATTTTCTTCACAGTAGCTTGTATGGTGCTGTGTTTTGGGTTTATGCTGAAAACAATGTTGATAATACAGAGATGTTTTTGTTATTACTGAGCAGTACTTACACAGAGTCAAGGCTTTTTCTGCTTCTCACACCATCCCACCAGCGAGTAGGCTGGGGGTGCACAAGGAGGACGCAGGTGGGACAGCTGACCCCACTGCCCAAAGGGATACCACATACCATATGACATCATACTCAGAATAAAAGCTGGGGGAAACAGGAGGAGGAAGGGGCGACACTGGGAGTGATGACGTTTGTCTTCCCTAGTAACTTTTATGTGTGATGAGGCCCTGCTTTCCTGGAGATGGCTGACCACCTGCCTGCTGATGGGAAACAGTGAATGAATTCCTTGTTTGGCTTTGCTTGCACATGCAGCTTTTGCTTTACCTATTAAGCTGTCTTTATCTCAACCCATGAGTTTTCTCACTTTTACGCTCCCGATTCTCTCCCCCATCCCATGAGTGAGTGGCTAGCTGGGGCTCAGCTGCTTACTGGGGTTAAATCACAACAAATCTAAACAGCAACAGGTTTATAACAGCCTTAATTTTTTTTAACAAGAGACATTCTGCTAGAACTGTAGGACTTTGGAAGAGATTTGACTTACGAGCATAAAGTTACCATTTATTCTACATTCATTTTGACCTGTAGAGAGTAGTAGGGAACATACATTACTATTTACTCCTAAATAATTAAAATCTGACATGCACATGTTTTTCTTTAATTACAATTTTAACATTTTTTTAATGTGAAACTGAAGTTGCTGTTAAAGATAATGCAAGTAAGAATGCCTATCAATAAAGTAGCAGAGTTGATTTTATTGTCACTGAACTTGCTTACTCTTCTTCCACTTCCAAAATTGCTCATTCTTGTCAAGCTACTTTGCAAACACTGTTCTTTACCACTGCTCTCCATATATGACTGGGGCTTTTAACTTTTTTAATTAAAAAAAAAAATAAAAAACCAAACACAAAACAAAGCACATACACTGTAGTATTGCTTAATCTCAAATTATCTCCATAACAATTATAATACAAACTCATAAGTGAAATAAAATTTTCTATTGTTGTTAGTCATTTATTTAAGTGATAATTAAACAGGCTCAGATAAGAATTACTGCAGTCTTGAAATGAGTCCAGATCACGTAAGACTGATGCAATACTTATCAAATTTTAAATTTGCTTTTCAGCACAACCAGAACTAAGAAATTTTGTGCGGAAAATGTTGTCTTCATAGTGTTTCCAGTCTACTGCCAAAAAGTTAATGAAAGGGCTTATATCCAGTTCAATTTCCTAATTGTGGAGGCTGATATAATTTGTTAAATGTCTTTCTCCACTTTGATTGTCCAAAACAAACAAATTTCTACTTCTTCCTTAAGAATATGGAGATAACTTCAGACAGGTTTTCATGGCAGGGAAAAGATGAAATACCAAGGAAGACATTTCAGGCTTGTTTTGGATCAAGATTGAAAAGTCAAATTCACATTTTATAGTGTGATATTTCAGGTTGTGGAGGCTGGAATTAGAAATTAGCAATCAGAGATTTATTATATGAGTACTTTGGTATGTATAATCTTTTTCTCTTTTTTTACAGGCAGTAATCTTTTCCTGTAGGTAGACATAAATGTTGGTGGGATGATAAGTTGCATCTTTGGTGGTTATTTCACAAAGCTGTTAAATACGTGTTTAGCTGGTGAATATGAAATTATGAGGGAAATGGTCAAGCTTAGACTCCAGGATAGGCAGGTTTCTTACTTCAGATTGGCATGTACTGCTTACCTTGTCTCACAATTTACAACGATAAACTCTTTTCTAGTGTTAGGAAATCAAACCATGCAAATCTTTCCTTCCATTTCTCCATCAAAGCACACTTTAATACTGCAAAAATCCAAGTGCTTCATGATTAAGGCCCTATCTTTTGAGATCAAGAAAGGTTGAAGTTCACATTGAATATGATCTTCAACAGGAACAAATGGACCCAAACTCACATCATGAATACAACACTATAATAATATCAGGGACTAACACTAACGTATTACAGATATTTCAAATTGCATTGCTACAAGGAATTTTACAGTATTAAGTGGTTCTTCACCATTTCATTGGACCATGCTGTTCGGTTTTCTTTTGTTTACATGTCCTGTCACTTTTCATCTATATTCTGTTTGTGCTGAATCAGATACAGAAAAAGGCAATTTTATGGTTTTCCTCCAATCACCTATTTTTTGAGAACTTGTTCCCCTCTGAGAAGTAAAGTATATTACAAGTGGTGAACAGAAACTATGCAGGAAAGAAAATTAGTAGGAGAAATCTTACTTTCTTTAAACCTTAATCCCTTGGAACTAATTTGGTAGAAATTATACTTTAAAGCAATTCCCTGTAAATTTCTAACTCTGTTTGTAATACTGCAACATTCTAGTTCAATCCAATGGCAGAATAGTCTAATAATTCGAAAAATCATAGCATACTTGTTTTACAATTCTAATATGTAGCTGTTGCTCCCCACAGATATAACAAAAGACAAAGCAGCAATAACTTATTAGCTGAGAAACAAAGCTAATATTTTCAAAGCTGTGAAATAACAGGCTGTGCCTTGTATCTATAACATTTGTGGTGAGTTGATGCTGACTGGATGCCAGGTGCCCACCAAAGCTGCTCTATCACTCCCCTCCTCAGCTGGACAGGGGAGAGAAAATACAAAAAAGGGTTGAGATAAGGGCAGGGAGAGATCACTCAACAATTACTGTCATGGGCAAAACAGACTTGACTTGTAGAAATTAGTTTAATTTATTACCAATTAAATCAGAGTAAGGTAATGCAATATAAAATCAAATGTTAAAACACCTTCCCCCCAGCCTTTCCTTCTTTCCAGGCTCAATTTTGCTCCTGATTTTCTCTACCTCCTCCCCCACCAGCAGCGCAGGATGATGGGGAATCAGGGTGGCAGTCATATCATCACACATTGTCTCTGCCTCTCCTTCCTCCTCAGGGGCAGAACTCCTCACACTGTTCCCCTGCTCCAGTGTGGGGTCCCTCCCACAGGAGACAGACCTCCACAAACTTCTCCAATGTGAGTCCTTCCCATGGGTTGCAGTTCTTCATGAACTGCTCCAGCACAGGTCCCTTCCATGGGGTGCAGTCCTTCAGGAAAAGACTGCTCCAGCGTGGGCCCCCCACAGGGTCACAAGTCCTGCCAGCAAACCTGCTCCAGCGTGGGCTCCTCTCTCTCCATGGGTCCACAGGTCCTGCTAGGAGCCTGCTCCAGTGAGGGCTTCCCACGGGGTCACAGTCTCCTTCCGGTGCATCTACCTGCTCCGGCGTGGGGTCCTCCATGGGCTGCAGGTGGATATCTGCTCCACTGTGGACCTCCATGGTCTGCAGGGGGACAATCTGCCTCACCATGGTCTTCACCACAGACTGTAGGGGAATCTCTGCTCTGGTGCTTGTTACACCTCCTCCCCAGCCTTCTTCACTGACCTTGGTGTCTGCAGAGTTGTTTCTTTCACACATTCTCACTCCTCTTTCCAGCTACAAAATGTGCAGGTTTTTTCCCTCCTCTTAAATATGTTATCCCAGAGCCGCTACCACCGTCGCTGATGGGCTTTTAGCCTTGGCCAGCGGTGGGTCCGTCTTGGAGCCTGCTGGCATTGGCTCTATTGAACATAGGGAAAGCTTCTCACAGAAGCCACCCCTGTAGCTCCCTCACTACCAAAACTTTGCCACACAAACCCAATACAACCTGATATTTGGTTCCATCCTTGTCTTTCTGGACATATTTTACTCCTTCATTGGACAACCCACCCACCCCCACCCCCAACCTTCTTTTTTTCTTAACTCTCTCTGTCCTTTTCTTTCCTTGCACATGTTTTCTTCAACAAATATTAGAGACATGTTTCCAGATTTTTTTCTGAAAAAGAAATGTTACTTAAGAGTTGTTCTTAATGGGAAACTTCAGGATGGAGCTTATGGTAGTCCTCACACAATTTCTATTTTCTGCTTTCAAACTGGTCACTAGACTAAAGATTTCATGTTTCACCTGTTTCCATCCTTATTCCAGGGCCTGCATATATGGAATTTCCTCTAGAAACACCAAATTCAAATGAAAGACAAAGGTGTAGATCAAATAATAATCCATAATCAGTCATGCTTAAAACCAAACTTAAACATAACAGGAACCTGTTACTGTTCAAACTCATTTACACATCTAAAAATTTATAAGTGTTAATTAATTATTGCTGTAGTTATGATTTTAAAATGTTATCTATGCAATCAAAACAAAAATACAAAATGCTAATCATGATTAATGTAAAACTGAAGCCTAATGAGCTTATAAAAGGTAAACTGATTAAACTTAAGTGAATAAATTACTTTGCTAATCATGAATTTATTGTAAAATGTTTTGTATTTTGAAAAATGGCATAGTTTGGGAATGATAATGTGTTGTGAATCTTCTGGGTATATATTATAGTTTAAAAATGAAAATGAAAATCTCTTTTACTCTTGGGGAGGCCTTATTTTTTTGTTCTTCTAGAAATAAGACTCTTCTTAAAAGATGCTTCTATTGTAACATCAAGAGAATGTGTTTTCCTGAAATATTAATTTCACATTAATTTTAAAGAGCAAAAATTACACAGTTGTGCAAAGACTTCTGTGCATGTGTAACTTTACATATGTGTGATGACCCAGTAATTGGTAGGAATAAGTTTGCCAATACACTTATTTTTTTATTCCATTGGGCCCTCAAAGTAGCCATAACCAAATTAAAGCTCTAGACACATTATTGTCCACACTGAATAGTTAGCTACCTGTGTTTTTCAGTCCCTATTTAAATGATATTGGGGGTCTGATATTAAAGCTACTACATTTGAAATTTGATCTCTTCTCACAAATTTGCAAGCATCTTGTCTGATTGTCAGCAAATTTCTTTATGTCTTGTTTTCTATATTTCAATATTTGATTATATAAGTAAGTGTAAAAAGACACTTGATTTTTTTTTAACAAGAATTATTGCAGAGATTTGATTATTAATTGTAATACGATTTATGATTATATCCTATTTTTACCTGAGTAATGGATTTGCTGAACTTGTGCTAGATATTTTCAAAGGTATTTCTTTTTCAGATATTTTCCTGATACTGGAGCAATCATAAAAACACCTTCTTTAAATATCATTTTGCTCCAGCTGTTTAGGATGTTATTTCTGGAACCTATCTGACCACCTGAATCACTTGACTATTATAGTACTATTCTTAAGTGAATTACTGACATTTAAAAGAGACTGGAAGAAAATTGCTGATATGAATCTGTGAACAGCAAATTATATTTCCTCATGTTAATATTATATTTTGGGAAATAATGACTATGTTCTTTAATATCTAAAAATATCACATTATTTCATATGGCAAAACCAAGCAATAATTATTCCATTTTTTTCATTTCTGCAAAACCATTTATGGAACCATTTCTCCAAAATCAGCATGGAACTTGCAAAGTTTGTATAATAAGCAATTGTTCTCATGTTCTCATCATTACATATATATCTAAAATCAGGACTATTTGCAAAATAAATACCTAAAAGATGTCTTGGGACTTGAGTAGAAAGAAAGCCTGAAATTCTTTACTGTTGTACTTTAATGCTTTGCCAGCAATGACCAGACTGTATTTTTAGCCACTCACAACTTCTTTGTATACTGACACTACCTAAAGAAACCCTAAACTGAGACCAGTGTTAGCTACATTTTAAAGTGGGCTGGAAACCTGAAATTTTTGTGTTTCACATTATCTAAATATACGTTCACCTGGCATATACATATATGAAAGATTATGTGAGAGAGTTTGAGTATTTTGGGACAGAACTTGGGGCAGGCAGGAGATCATAAATGGAAACTTAAAGAAGGTAAGAACTTCAGACTTTTTGATAGTAGGATTCACAGGTACTATGGAGTAGGGATTATTGTAGTTGCAAGTATGTAGAGGATATTGTTGGCATACCTTTGTTTCTGTCAGTGTCACCGTATTTACCTTTTTCACTTTATGTTTATGGTTTTAATGTTCAGCCTTCCTTAGTTCTGTTGTTTACAAAAAAAATATTTGGTTTTTAACTGTTTTTCTTTGCTTTGCTTTTTAAAAGCCACTTAATAATTACTTCTAGAATGACTGGCAGCTGCAGTAGTCCTCCAAAAGAAATCATTTAGTCATTACCCCTTCCCATAACTATTTTGCAGCAAAACACCTGTGCCTTAACTTTTGAATTAGAGTGCAGAGTTTATCAGTCAGATACACAATTTCACATCAACAAGCTTCTGTAAGTTCTTTTTTCTTATCCTCAGAGACTTGTTCTTTCCTGTAAGACTTGAAAAGAGAAAGAGTTGGACATCATTTATCAACTATATTGCCATATGAAGAGTCACATTAGCCTTAGAAGTGTTTTGTTTAATAGGATATAGTAAGCAGAGATAGCACCTTCTCTCCAGTCATGCAGCATACATGTATACACATCTTACATTGACTTAAATTAATTTTTGAGCTTACTTTTCATTTTTCACTGCAGTTGATAATATATGATACACATGCTTTTGTTGGCATATTATACTAGTTATTCTGAAAAACTAGACATCATCTTAAACTGATTGTTGAATCAGGTCTGGTGTTTATAACTATGACAAAAATATTGAATAAATAAGTTTCTTCTGGATGTAGGAGAGCCAATAACTTTATTGTAGATGTTTGGAATGAAAGCAATCATATATTCTCATAATTTATTGATGCTTGTTTTCTGTCATGCCACCACATTTTCATTTTCCACTTCTTGTTAAGAACTTCAATGGAGGAAGGTGTTGCTTTTATAGAACTTCACCTGGACCATCAGAAATCTATACTCTTCTGTCACACTCTCATGGTCTTGCAGAAGTCTCATTAAAATCTGTCATTCAGTTATGTGCATGAAAGTATTAGCTTTCTTGTCATTTATAAATACAATGTCTTAAATGAACTGTACATAAAAAAGCACTAGTTATTTTATTGACTACTTTAAGAAGATAATTTTATAGCTGCTGCCTGCAATATGGTGCTAGAATACATCACATAGCTGTTAAACCCACTTAATCTCACTTGTATTAAGAGACGGTTCCCATTAATATAACTGAATCGTCAAAGTCTGGACATCTGCAATTGATTCTGATACTAAGGAACTTGTGCTATTATTGTAAACCTTTGAATATCACTGAGCATTCCCCCTGACCTCTTTCTTTTTGACTTCACAATCTATGTGTATGTTGCAAAGAGCTTTTGAATGCCTGTTTTTAATTAAAAATAAAAATAGTTCTTTAATAAATTAAAAAAAAAATTGCAACTTTGCTGTCTAATTATTCTGTTAATTTTGCAACTTTGATTCCTATAGAACCATTAGGAATTCTTTTTTCCTTTTTTGCTTCTTTGCTAGAAGAAAGGAAGGAAGAAAAGGATATGGACTCTTTCCTTCTAGAAGAGTCACTGTAGCCCATTCACCTAATTTTGAAAATTTCAGAGCATAATAAACAACTGCTTAATATCCCAGTCTTGGAAGCTACTGTATAAATGAAAGGATTATGCCTGTAGCCTCAGCTTATGTGAATAAATCTTTCCCAAGTAATCCCACTGAGAAACTGTTCCAGGTAAAATCTTGATAATTATAGCTACTTCAGTACACTTTCAAATAACTCTCTATGAGACAGCAGTTGAATGTAAGGACATTTTGACCACATTGCAGTTCAAGTTCCAGCATGCTTCATGCTTGGGCATTGCCAAGGGGTTGGACTTGTCACTGTAGCAGCTTTCAAGTGTTTAAGAATTTTCATTTCCAACAAATGTCTTCAGAGCCAGATCCAGTGGAGGAAGGTCGGCTTTACATAATAAAACCACCTTTTCTTTTTTCTTTTTTTTTCAGTTGATGGTATTTTCTTCCACGTTCATTAGTTTTCCAGGCATTAACTTTGAGCTTAAACTTAGTTTCCTGATATGCTGTGCAGTCTGGAAGTTCTCTACAAGATGGGTCAGTCTGAACAGCCACCATCCAGCATGGTTTCCATGCTGAGCAGAGCATAGTTTTGCTTGTTCTTTAACTGCATTAGATGTAGCCGAAAGGTAAAATACAGCTCCTGAAAACTTCAAAGTCAGCAAAGGATAATTAAGTCAATATATCTAGTATCAAACACAACTACAAATTTTCAATTAAAATGCAGATTGTATACACAGACATACACATACTTATGTGTAATATAGAGTTATTAAATTCCTAATTTGTCAACAACAGAAAAATAAATCTCTCAATTCCAGGATCTAGAAAGCACAAGAAAAAGGACAAGAAAAAGATCTTTTCTCTTTAAAAAAGACAGTAATTTGCTGTGCCCATGGAAACAATTTAAAGCAGTGCACAGCATGAAAAACACAGCTAGAAAAAGAAAAAAATGTCTATCGTAGGTTGCAGACTTCTTTCTTAGAGTCTTTTTTTGTGCTACAGAGAAAGTCTTCTTCAAAAATATGAATGCTATTTCTTCAGAAGAGTACCCTCTTTTGGCCCTTGCCCTGCTGGTTTTGCAGTGGCTCTGCTTCACTTGTCAAGTTTGATGTGGAATTCATATAGTTCAGAAGTCAAAAGATGGGACAGAATCTATGGAGACACTTAGACAGTGGCAAAAAGTTAAAATGACCACATAAAGCCTAAAAAAAGTTTTGTTACAGTCAGTGACACATTCGGTTTCCTTTAGCACTCTTAGGATCTTAAATTAAGAGTATTATATGGTTTTGCAAATGTCTATCAAGTGATCACTATTGTAGATTGCTAAAGTACTGCAGGGTGTTTGGTAATAGACTCAGATACAACAGAAAATGTGTTTTTCATCTACAATTTATGCTATTTTTGTGCAAGTTTCCTATATGTTTATATTTTAGTAGTAAGTTGAAAGTTTTACAGGTAAGTGATGTGTGATTTATTATCTAAAAATGGTTACTAGCCAGAGCTTTATTTTTTGTGTTTATTAGGGAAAATGGAGGATACGAAGAAAAAAAAAAAAAAAAAAAAGGTGAGTGTTTTATTTAGAGAAATTTTCCATAGCACTGAACTAGTTATATTGTGCAAAGTAACATTCAACTGAATAAGAACCCTAAAGTTAATTTTGCATGATAAACATCAGAAATAGATTAAATATATCTTATTAACACATTTTGAGAATACAGCATTCAGCAAAGCATAAAGTAGTGGTTTTATTAGTTAATAAAAGTGTGGAAGTATTCAGTTTAAGTATATTAAAATAAAATATATTGGTTTCCAAGACTATAACCATGGAATGATATAGTAAGAAACAATATATCATATGAAGCATCCCAAATATTTTAAATAATACCTTGAAGAAGCCTGTTTTATGCAATTGATACATAATAAAACAGAACTAGGTTTGAATTTAAGGTATATGCTCTGAATAGCACATATTTGCCTGTTCATTAAACGAAATTCCTTTTAGCAAACAGTAAGTCCTACATTCATTCAGACACTGTGAGAGTGCCAAAGATTTCAGTCAAGCCATATGCAGTGTCAATCCATCACTGTTCAGGAACAACACAATATTCTCAAAGTCTACACTCAGCAAAAGTAGCAGGTAAGTCAGCAAAAGACATTATTGGTACTATCTGTGTGGGAAAACTCAACAGAGTATTTCAGATAATATGGGTAAAACTCAGTTTTGTATGGAGTGTGTTTATTGATTGAATTCTGAGTGAGTTATTGAAAGCTGGATAAGCTTCTTAAAAAAGGCCTCCAAGTGCCTTTGTACCAACTCTTCACAGGATCGTCAGTTCACTCAGCTAAGCTCTCTTTGCTCTAAAGAAAACAGCAGAGCACACAAAATAAAAACCTTTTGAGGAAGGGGGAAATATTGCTGATATGAAGCATGTTCCCAGAGGCCTGGCTAGCAGAGCTTCAAAATGCATGGTAAGTTGCTGGTAACTTAGTTAAGTAGGAAAGCTATGGGTTATTTAGTGCTGCTTAGATCTTCCTTATCTGTTTACATATATTATGTTGGGTTATATTGGTTAGTTATTTCATATCTGCCTCAGGGAGCAGGCTTGGACCATTTTCTCATGAAATTAGTGTTTTATCCACTTGATGTCTTCTCTAGATGCCATTTAAATGTTTATAAATGATCATAGGATCATAGAATAATTCAGGTTGGAAGGGAGCTTGAGAAGTCTCCAGTTGAAACTCCTGCTCAAAGAAGGATCAGCTCTGGGATCAGACCAGATTGCTCAGGGCTTTATCATGTTGGGTCCTGAAAGCCTCAAAGGCAGATATTGCACAACCTCACTAGGCAGCCTACTCCACTGCTTGCCTGTCCTCATAGGGAAAAAATACTTTACTTATGTCCCGTCTGAACCTCTCTTTTTTCAACAAATTTGGCAAGCATACACTCTGTCACCTCTTCCAGACAATGATCTTAAACAAGACAGGTCCAAAATTAGACCCCTTCAATACTGCACTTGTTACTGGCTTCCACTAGAGTATGACCCACTAGCCACTAACTGTCCAATCAGTTTTTTATCCATCTAGTTTGTCTGTGCATCAAGACTGTAATGTCTTAACTTGATAGAAGAATATCTGAGGAGATAGTGTCAAAAGCCTTGTAAAGATCATGGTAAATGACATTCATTGCCTCTCCCCTGACCTGGTTCCGGCTGGGACAGAGTTAACTTTCTTCCCAGTAGCTTGGGGGGGTGTGCTGTGTTTTGGGTTTGGTATGAGCGGAGTGTTGATGGCCCATGGATGCTTTGGTTGTTGCTGGGTGGTGCTTGCCCCGGGGAGACTTTTGGTTTCTCTTTTCGGCCTCCCATGCCCTGCCGTGTACAGGACAAGCTGGGGCCGGGGGGGAAGCACAGCCAGCTGGCCAATGGGGTATTCTATACTATGTGACATCATGCTCAGTGTAAAAACCAGGGGTGAGGGGGGGCTCATGACATGCAGTTGGTGGTTAGTGAGCAGTTTCATTGTGCATCGCCTGTTTTGTATATGTCATTATTGTTGTTGTTCTCATTGTTATTATTACTGTTCTACTTCATTTTATTTTAATTATTAAACTGTTTTTGTCTCAACCAGGGAGTTTTCCTGCTTGTGCCCTCCCGATTCTCTCCCCCATCCCCCATCCCCATGGGTGGGGTTTATTTGCTGGCTGGGGTTAAACCACGCCATCCCCTAATCCACAAATCTAGTCATTGTATCCTAGAAAGCAATCAGGTTGGTCAGGAATGATTTAGCCTGGGTCAATCCCTGCTGACTGTTGCCAGCACTGCCTTTTCCCACATGTGCTGAGAAATGTTCCCCGAGGGGACTCAATGATCTTCCCAGGGACTGATGTGAAGCTGACCAATTTGCACTTTGCTGGGTCACCCGTTTGGACTTTTTTGAAAATGCATGAAGATCTGACTTTGTCCAGTCAATAGCTCATCTCCAGTCATGTCCAGTTTCCCTGATCTTTCAAAGGTGATAAGAGTGTCAAGGACATTGGCCATTTGTCTTCACACCCTGTGATGCAGCCTGATCAGTCTTACGGACTTTTACAGATTGAGTTCTCAAAAGTACTCCCTGACTTGATCTTCATCCATTGCAGGTTGTTCTCCTCCTACTTCAACCTTGCCTCTAGTCACAGAGGCCCAAAAGACTTTGTTAACGAAGACTGAGGCAAAGGCAGTCTTGTATGTGTCTGTTGTTACTAAATCACCAATCCCATTTGGCAACTGACCCACATTTTCCTTGTTCAATCTCTCACTACTAATGTAGCAGTAGAAACTATTGTTGACCTTAACTTACCGTGCAGGTCTCATATGCAGATGAGCTTTGGTTATTCTAGCACCACCCTTTATGCCCAGGGATTGTTTCTAAATTTCTCCTTTTTACTTATTTCTGCTTCTGCCTTCTGTATGCTGTCTTTTTGCATTGGAGCTCTGACTTGAATTGTCTGTTTTGCCAAGCCAGCCTCCTGATACATCTACTTATTTTCCTGACTATTGGGATAGGCTGCTATTTTAACTGTAGCATGCAGTCTTTAAAGAGCTGCCAGTTTCCCTGAGTTCTTTTGCACTTCAGAGCTGCTTCCCATGGGATCCCACCTACCAGTTTCCTGATGACAATTACAATCACATTTATGATTGACTAATATCAGAAAACTAAGTTGTGAAACAGATGCTTAGATGTGGAGACAGATGGAACCCTGTCATAGTATTCCTGTTTCTTCTGTTTTAGAAATATCTGGTTTTTTTTCCTGTATGATAAACTTCAATTTTCAGATACACTTTTACAGTATGAATTGTATTTCCAAAAGAATGCTTTTTCTCCAAATAAAATAAATTAGTATTCAGTGCAGCTTCAGTTAATGGATTAATAAAATGGAGATACCCTTTTTTCATCTAGAAGCTGCTAGTTGAACATATTCTGTTTATTCACATATCAACATACACAGTTATAATATTCCCCCACCATATTGACATAACTTGCCTCCTCTTAGTCCTCTAACCTGTGCTGCAGCTCTGATTTGGCTCCCAGTGAATGTGTATGTTTTGCTGCATATGTGTATTTTCAGCCTTGAACCATCTTAGCAGTATTTCAAATGCTGACTGCTAGAAAAAGCATTCTTTTTATTTTTAGTTTTTTAATATCTTTCTTCCACATTTGTTTTTTCTGGGTAACAGAGGTGACCACATTATGCTCTTCATTGTTCCCCCTACCTGTGCTCCATCCCATCATATGCTACTTCTCCCTCTTTCGCAGTGGAGATCTGTAGCAGATAATCCAACTGTATCTGAAAGCTGTTGGCATTTAACGTGTATAGTTGCTGTTTCAATGAGATCATACTTTTCTCTGTTACCACTATCCTGCTGCAGTAATCCTGACCCATTTGTATCTGCTATCAATCTGTCATGTACTGGAGAAAGGCCTGCCACTCCCTCTTTCATTATGCCTAGCATAGTGAAATCCGATGTAGCCAAACTGTATGTACTTGACACTTGTAATAACAGTGATGAAGGAGTTATGTATAAAAAAGAGAAGAGTGTATACTGCATCACCATACTATAATCAAGCTAAATCTCAGGAGATGGTCATTCTATTTGTGCAGTTTGCCAGGCCTTTCTCTACATCTTTTATCTTAAGAGACATTTTCAAGCAATCCTCAGGCTCTTAATCACTACAGGTTTACTTTCTTCTTTCAGTGGAAAATCTAAAGTGGAAGCTGTTCAGAAGATAATGCAAAGCAGAAGATTTAGGTTCCTGTTCAGTAGTTAAATGGGAGTGACAAAAAGTTTGTCTGCCAGCAAGGATGCTTGCTGGATATTTTGCAACTCAGAGTCCGAAAGTTCTCAATGGTGTCATGTGACTAGGAACAGAGGTTGTTTCCTCACTGGAAATACAACTTCCAGAGAATTGCACCTATGTTTATCGCCTTTATCACAGCGACTGAAGAGAAGAAATGGGAGATGATGGCAGCTGATGTTTACTCTGTTGCCACTAATTCTGTATTTATAAAATATAGATACAGAATATAATTATAGTTATAAATATACCTATTTTCTGGGGATAATGATAGGGAAGATTTCTCTTTGTTCTTACAGCTACTTCCTCTCTAGCCACCAGTATACTTCAATAATACCCTCATTTGTGTAAAGAGGAGATTAAAATTGTGGGATGCCCCAGAGATTTTACACAGACATTCACAGTTAAAATATATCTGTAAAATGCTTGGATATAAGCAAGAGAGAAGTGCTCCGATGTACAGGGTAAGTGCTGATTTTACTCATATAAAGACTAATATCACTATTTATTTGTATACAATTTGAAGACAAAAGTCTCAATCCAGAGACAAATTGTTAGACATTGTTCAACCAATGGAAATTGATTATATGGTTGGTTCATTCTGTCCTTGTTCTGGAGTATATCATTCTACCTGTCCTACAAGGACTTCATGTTCTTCAGGGCAAGTACTCATTTATTGCAGTGGGAAAAAAGCACCCTCAATTTTAAAAAAGGTACAGATTTCAAAACTTGAGGATTTTGTATTTTCAAAACACAATGTAATGCACAACTGGAAACCTCTGTTAGCTCATACTGAACCTTTGCATATCACACACCCCCCAATATATATTACTGACACAAGCAGGAGGGACTGAGGAAATCTTTTTGTTCTATCCTTTAAATCAGAATGTCCTTATATTATAAAGGGGAAAGAATCATTCATTTGGCAATTAAACTTATTAAATCTCAGTTACTGGAAATATTTGTTGACTATTTATTCACACAGGTACATAAATACAGAGAAAATGAGAGATGAACAGAAGACCATTACTCTTTTCTGCAGTAACTTCTAAGATTTTGGATTAGTTTTCCATGAAGTAGTTAACAATGTTTGCTTGATTCTAGCATGAAAAAAATCTTGATAAGCAGTTTCCCAAAAATGTTTCAAAATACCAATTTAAGATTAAAAACTAGTTCAGTAAGTACTTGAGGGACTTAAATATTCCTGTCAAAGTAGATGTACTAATCAAAAATCTTAGCATAGTGATTAACATGCTGAGATGGATATTCAGAAAACACGCTGAAACTTCAGAAGATCACACAAAATAGAATTGCTACACTACCTGAAGGACTGTCTCTATGAAGAGCAATGAAATCACCTAATATTCATCCTCTGTAATATAAATTATGTAGATCCACTGTCTTAATTCATTTTCCCTCTGTTTCCGTATCTGAATGTGAGTTATCTTTCCCTAGATAAAATATTCCAGCATCCATTTGAGTGCTGGTTCTGTTCACTTGCTTAAAGTTAAACACATGATTACATGTCATGTTAGTGGGGGCCTTGTTGCATTTGGAAAATAAAATAAAATAAAAACCTGTTCTTTATTCTTCTGTGCTAAAGGGTGTATCACCTTACCCAGCAGTACTTTTGCAATACATAGGGTGAAAATGGATTCTGTTAACATAGACTGAGTAAACTCAGTTACCTTTAAATTGTTACTATTTTTAGAATTATGTCTTCTCTTACAATTGTTGTTAAAATGTTCCAGTAAAATATAATAGCAGCTTAACTGTTCTGGCTTTAGTTTGACTGTCAACAAGAGACATACTGGATAATGTTACAGATAGGCTACCATGCAGCAAAGCTGACCAGACTTCTCTCTCTGCAGGAAGTGTTTCTGTTGGTGCCCATGTAATCATGAAATTCCTACAGTGCTGCTTTTTTCCCCTCTTCCTTTCTTTGATTTTCCCTGAGGAGACCTTGTTCTGGTTGGCAAGTTATGTCATTGATTTCTCTTTTTTTCTCCATGACCACTCATCATTTCTGTATTACCTCTTCTTCTTATGACAATCACACCACCACAGATGTCATCTCACCACATTTCTCTAGGGATCTGCTGGGCTTTCAGACTGAAATAACAGTCACCATCAGTTAGACTTAACCTATAGAAATGGAGGAGGGTGAGGAAGTCATCATACACTGCATCTCACACATTGAATGGAAAACAGGTTCATTACATTAACACAGATGACATTACAAATATACACACCTAGAACCCTGTAATGTGTAGTATCAGATCAGAACAAAAAAAACAGATAAAGGAAAGAAAGCTCTTCAGAAAAATAGGGAGGAATTGCTGAGGCTGAATAAAAGTGGGTTTTAAGACTGTTTCAAAATGACCACTAAATCAAACATTATTATGTGGTACTTTTGAAATTTCTGAACTTGGCACAGAATCAGTCATCACAAATCCAGGTCTATCTTATATGTTAACTCTGTCCAGGTGGCAGACAATATTTCCTGCCTTCCTATCTTCATAATCAATTGCTGATATGTCTTCCTGATGGCCTTTTAAAGCAAAAGAAATCAATACTGCGTGCAGCTTTGTTGCAGGCCATGACAACTGAACATCAAAGTTTTTTGTACTGTATATGGTTTTGTAGCCTCTCTCTGAAGAATGGATAAACTTATTCTCAGTGCTTTTTAGAGAAGAAGGGGAGTTTTCTACAAGTACTTAAATTCACTGTGTAAATTCAAAAAGCAGTAGCTATTTTGCTGACTTTCAGATGACCATAGTAAGTTCAATACGATACAGTCCAGCTCAAGACATGTTTATTTTCTCTTGAATTCTAAAGTGTGCAGTACCAAAATTCTGTCTCTGATCATTGCCTCCAGTACTCTTGGGTCTCTAGGATGCTGATCTCCTGATTTAAGAAAATTAGAGCGCTTTATCATTCAAAAGCAAAATAACTTATATCATTTATAGGAGTTTGAGGGTGTAAACTGATTGTGTAGATACAAGTTATTTGATAAGCTAACCCGGAGCAAGTCATGCTCACTTACTTTCTGGGGCTTTATTCAGTAGAAATGCCTTTGTCAACAGGGAAAAAAAAATGACCTGTAATGCTCCCAGCACCTTTTCTATTAGTGAGCAGTTTTTTTCCAAGCTGATGAAACCGTAGGTTAGCCCTGGAACACAAATTTGCTAGTACATCTACTTGCCCAGAACACAGACAGATGTGTCCAGGGAAAACTTCACTTATTTGTGCAGACGAGCCTGAAATTGGAAGTGACTTAGCTGAAAGACAGTAGAAGAAATAGAGCTACATATTTAAAGATAAAGGTATTTAAAGATATTTAAAGGTAAAGCCAAAAGAGCATTTTGGTCAAATTCTGTTAAAATCCATGAACTTGATTTATAACTCCTAGAGTCCGAGGCTCCTCTCTTGCATGAATGTTGTGAAACAACTTATTTTCCTGACTTCAAACCCATCACGTATAATGGCAATTTGTACCACAGTGCTGAGTTCGACATAGTTCCCTGTTACACATTGCAAATAAGATGACAGGATTTAGTTCTTCACAGGCAGCTCAAGGAACTTCCACTGTTACTAAAAGAGGATAAATCACTGAAAAGGAAAGTAATTTAAAAAGCAACTGACAAAGTATAGTTTTTTTAATAAAAACACTGAGGTTTAATCTTTCCCAAATTATAGACCCTTTCTAGCAATGGGAGCAACATGGCCATCTTAAATTTAATTTACCTTGACAGCATTTATTTCCTGACCTTAAAGCATTGTTTGATACTTCAACACCACTCCAACATCCTGTATCTTGATGACGGTGTCTTTAATAATAGATGATGTTTCTTCTTACTTACAAATCTAAGGGTATGGCTTGGCCTTTGATATCTTTTATTTTCTCTTTATGCAACTATAGGTTTAGCGAAGCTAAAAACAAATCGCTGTAAGGAAATGCAGGCAGCTGTGTTTTGTATCATGTTGCCACCGAGCATTGTAATGAACAAAGAATGACAGCAATACTTTTATAGTTTTTGCTTTCAGCATACAAATTAAAAAATCACACTATAGGCTCTTCTAGCACCAATTCTTCCTTCTTTAAGGAAGTCTGTAACACCTGGGTGAACAAAGTCGTTTTGTGTTTGTTTGTGAACACACAAATATTAGATTCCCAAACCTTTCCACAATTTAGTTGCAGTGTTTAACTTTGCATATTTAGATCTAAAATTTTTCAGATTCTTAAATTACACTTCTTTATTAATAGATTTACACAACTGATTCAAAAACGGTTGAAGCAGGACAAGCCCAAATGGTTAAACCAGTAGAGATACAATTTATGTTTCTCCAACAACAACTGTTTTCAGGGGATTTTATAAGGGTAGGTCTGCAGGCTCCTGTGTGCATTAAAGCCCAGCCGAATCCGTAAAATGAAAACAAAGTTAAACAACTTCAAAAAAGACAGAAATAGCCTTTTAAAGATTCACAGGAGTACTTTTTCTGTGTCTAATCTAAGCAGCCATCATGGCGAGATTGATGGGCACTGGCAGAGATGCATTTCATGAGGCGACTGTCGGCTGGATGGTATTAGAATGGAGCTATCTGTCTTCATTGTGCTCCATTAACATGCCCCTCAGATCTATCAGGAAAATGTCTACAGTCCTACTTTATAAATTATTACCTCTGACCGTTAAATATTTTAGACCGTATTTAGGAATATTGCTCACTGATAGTTCTTCATTCGCCTACATATTTTTACAGTTTAATTTCCATGCTTACTTAAAAACACAGAACAAAATGTTTTGGGTTTTTTTCCTAATGTAAGTGTATTTCTAGTCTGTGTGTGGTAAAAATGATTATCCACTTACTTGACCTCAACACTGCAATGTATAGAAATGTGTTCCATGACAGAAAAAGATAGGTGTTCACTAACCAGGATACATCTTCTTTAAAGATAGATTAGTCTGCAATAATTTAAAGGTGAACAATCAGTATATGGAAATTATGTTTATGATTGCTTTTAGTGCTGAACATAAAGCAGACATCTGACTCAGTCATTTTGTTATTGTTTGCTCAGCTTTGTGAAGCCTTCATTTTTAGGGTGGCTTTTTTTGTTCCCATTAATTACATTATATTACTCAAGTTTGAAAAATACTGGCATATGCCAATCTTCATACAAAAGAAAGATTTTAAAGAAGCCATGGTATTCTAGTTTGTTATCTCTGCCTTGAAGACCAGATAGGCTTTAATAACGTGAAATTTTATTCATTTTATGTTTACTTCAATGTCCTCTCAAGCTGATTGGCCAGCAGTTAGCAGTGCATTTTTGAAGGGAGAAAAGAGAAGTAGTAAAGGGTGCTCAGTGTTTAATAATGATCAGGCTAATTTTAATTTGCTATCCAGGCTAAGTAGGTTTTAGTCTGAAATGGTTTAGTCTGGCTTACTAAATACATAAATCCTCTGTTAAATAGTTTTTTCTGTTAAAGTCCCCTTGGGAGAAGCTTTCCTGTATGGAATAAAAGGAGTGTATCTAACAGCAAAACAGTCCTTTTTTTTTTTTTTTTTTGAACAATGATGAATAACAAATATATTGCAATGTTTGGTAAGGCAGAGGAGAAATTCAATGTCCCAGAAGCTTTCAGAAAGAGATCACTGTCATTGTGCTGTTCCTTCTGTATGAAAAAAATAGAAAAAAAGATGAACAATATGATATAGATGATTTCCAAACCAGAAGGTGATCAACTTTAACTGCACTGATCAGAGACACAAGGGAGGAGGAGGATATCTAATAAGCAAAGGGGTTTAAAACATGGCAAGTAAACATAGAAAAAATATAACTTGATAATTTAGGGAGCTCTAACCCAAGAATTTAGTTCTAATGCAGCTGAAAAAAGAAAACATAGAAAAATAATCACAGAAAGACTATTAAGGCAATATGAATGGATATCTGTGAGATATACTTACAGGAGAAAACCTAACCTAACTTAACCTAAATGACTGATTTTAAAATACCAGGTGACTAGCTGGTTCTACTCTAAGGTACATACCACATCGATTGCAGCTGAGGGAAGCTAAAAGGTTGAAAAAGTGAGAAGAATGTGGTACTTAGATGAGGGAGTGTGTTAAAATCTTGTATTTATAGTACCAACACATCTTGCTAGTCACTTTTTGTTCCTGCGCCTAAGGGTATAAATTAAAGAAACTTTCCTCACCTTGAGTTTCAAAGTTTTGAAGCCATGATAACTTCCCTTTGAGTGCATTTCCTAACAAATATATTCCATTGGTATATAATCCATAAAATTCATCAGCATACAGTTTAGATGGATGGCACTGAATGTTAAGCATTTTGAAAGCCTTAACTTTTTAATGTGTGACTCCAGCTTATAAATGTACTGTAACACTAAAGTAAAAAACTCTACTGCTTCTGGGATAGCACCGCTTGTAACATTAAGCATATATAGCATTTAGAAAAAGGCTCACAGAAGTAGGTGCCTTCATTTTACCAATCATCATTATGTAAACTCACGTAGGCCAATGAAGATGATGATAAAATGCATGAACATAGGCTTGCTTAATCTTGAGAAAGTAGCTGGTGAAAATGAATTATTAGATGACCTTATTACCTTTCCACAGAAAAGCCTGTTGTTAATATTTTTTAATCATTATTTGCTCAGACTAGTTTCAAAGATGATTTTAAAATAGCAATTTCAAGGTGAATTTCATAACACAAAAAGGAAGAGTTCCAAATGAGGACAGATGCCATGTTTTGATTACCAAAAAAAAAAAAAAAAAAAAAAAGAGTTCTACCAATAAAATAAAAAAAATCACTGGGATTGGTTAGTTATTAACAACTAGTTTGGGACAATGGTGATTTCACTCTTTGTATCCAGTCCATAATTAATCTTGAATGTTAAGCCATAAGAAACAGAAAAAGTACAACATGCATGGCTTATCTTCAACAGCTTTTTCAACAATGTTTCAACAACTATTCACTGTTTGCTTCAGTGAAAAGCTAGGAGCTGTATTTTGTTGAAACTGGACCTATATGATATGAATCTTTCCAGTTTATTAAAAGGATGTTATCCAAACTCTTTGCCATTCTGGGCTTCACAACTTCTCTTCTTGCCTCAGCAAGCCGCCTGAAAAGGCACATGGGGGAGTACAGTTGGTCTAAATAAGAACTTAGCACTGGCTATACCAGAACAGGCTACTCACAGGTCGTCCAGCATCTTGCCTTAGAAATCAGACAATACTAACACCAAGGGTTGCTTACACATTACTGAGCACAAGAGCAGGCCAGGCACTTCCACAGAAATCTCACCCTGCTCCTAGTTACATATTACAAAGCTGGCATGTTCTTACTGTGTGAAATATAATGGGGATACAAAAATCAAACCCTTTATGGTTTTTCCCCTATATCACTTAAAGAGAGCCTCAATAAATGACTGCAACAACCAGTGGCATCCATTTAGCCCCTGTCTGAAGGGCCTTGAGTATAATGGTAGTAACGACTGGGTTGTAGACTGCTGGATTGTCCTCCTTGGAGCACAGGGAAACCATTTGTCACAAACAAATCTTCATGTCTAATTAGCCACCTGATATAAAAGACCTAATTCAACTTAGTGCCATGCTCATAGAAGAAGAGGATATATAACTGTGAGCAATGTTGATTGTGAATGGAGTGTTAGGCTTGTGAAAATCAATGAGAATCTAGGAGCCTAAAACAGATGTGTAGGTGTCTGAACACTTTAAACTATGCCTTGATAAGCAACTTTAAGGGAAATAAATTCACATTTAGTGCATTGTGTCCTAGAAGGTCTACAAGTCTTCAGTAAATTGAGGCTAATTGTATGTCATATTTGCTTAAACAGATGAACATATCAAGCAACCATGAGAAGACACTTTGGTGTTTCAATAAGGCAGTGAAATTATTAAATCCCTAGCATTTGTCCTAGTTTCAAGTTCGACATCAGAAAACTGCCAACTGGTGAGAAATGTTTCCTGTTCAAAAGGTATAGAAAGCAGTTTATTAATTTGACTGTGATGACACACAGGAACTGCAAAGCAGGTTTAGAGGCGCATAATACCAAGTATTGTACAAAGAGTCAAAGAAAAAAACAACTTTGCCTCAGGTGGCTTACAATATGGATTTTAGAGAATATACAATGAGAGACAAAACAACTCCCAAGAAATTAAGGTAATAATTTAGCTACATGAAGATAACATCCAGTCTTGCAAAACTTAAGGTAACTAATAAATCAGAGCTGACATCTGTCAATCCTAGTGAATGTGACTATTGCTAACCCGTATCAGATGAAGAGGTAGGGGAGGTATTTTTGAGGTTTGGAAGGAGAGTGTGGGTTTTCATACATTCTGATTCTACATTTTACATTCATGGAAATTAATACCTAAGATGGCTGAAAATACTTTCTTGAGCAAATCCCAGTGTTACATACTCTGGAATACAAGAAGCATATTACATTTTTTTGAGGATGTGGGTAAAACAGGGCATTAAGTTGTCAAAAGAACATGACTAATTGGGAAATCAAGAAAAAATGATAGGCAAATACTGAAGCTTAGGTGTTTGAAAGCAGACTAGCAGGCAGCAGTCACATGGAGTGTTTCACAGTTACAAGATGAGCAGACGCAAAAATGTAAAAGAAAAAATGAGAACGGGGTAAATATGGTTAGGAAAACTGTTTTAATTGCATATGCACTTACAGTGTCACTGACTAACTATTATAGGTACTTCTATTTTTAGAGTCCTATTCATATACTTGGGAAAAGCATGTAAGTACTTAGAGATTAAATTGTTGAGATACTGTGAATGATAACATGACCGTATGAATCACTGCCAAACAAACTTTTCTCTATTATAGAATTGTTTGAATGCGTGTTTTCCTGTCACCCAGCCCAGTCCAAAGTTCTTCAGTTCTGCTCTTCTCATTGTTAAGAAAAGCTGACCATATTTTATTAAATACAAGCATTGCCCAATTAAGTAATTAAATGAAAACTCTCTGTAACCACCAGGATCCTTCAGAACTGCAGTATGTACGAATATGGAATAATCTTACACAGGCAAGATTCCTCCCTCTGGATTATGGCATATATTATTTTTCAGGGAGCAGAAAGAGCAAGCAAATACAAAATTGTGAGAACTTGTGCAGGACAAGTGTGTGTTAACGCTTCCTAAAGCTGATGTTGCAGGCTTGAACAACTATGTACAAATCTAAATGGAAAATGCACAGGAAGAAAAAAGTCTTTTAAAATGAGGTTAAAAATGGGGAAAACTATTATCCATTTTGAACAGCAGAAGGTGTATATTTTCTGCCTGAAGACAGAGTGGGAGAGGATGACTTATTATTTTCTAGTAGTGTATTGCCATGTATTTTTCTTGATCTGGTATTTGCAAACATCTATTCTGCATATATCATATATACAAGCTTGTTAAAATGCAAACATACACATGCATACTTTCTTGTGATGCTAAAAAGACGCTGGTCTAGTGAAAAGGTATGTTATTGCTTATTTACCCGAACATAAATGTTGCCTGCAGTGTTGATATTAAATGAGGACTAGTACTTGGAGGTTCACCTCATTCTAAACTAGTATTATTGAGACACTATACTTTTAATGTCTGTGCGCTTCTGTAATTAAGCATGAGAAATGTGGAAGAAAGGTGTGTCATGTAAACTGTGATGTTATTGCAGAATTGTATTGGGTTTACATGGTAAGCAAGACTTAAGATTATCACTGTGTGAAATGTTTTGGTGATCTCTGATGAACATAAATAACAGCACACAACCTATTACCATATTATTCTATGGACACTAATGTATGGAGTGTATGTGTGTACGGGTTGCAGGTGCCCAGGGGCTGGCAGGGGGCTGCAGGGCGGCCTCTGTGAGGAGCGGCTGGGGCTGCCCCGTGCTGGACACAGCTGGTTCCAGCTGGCTCCGACCCACCCACTGCAAGGTAGAGCTGAGCCCCGCACCGAAGGTGGTGGTGTCTCTGGGAAAGCCTGTGTAAGAAAGGGCAAAACGGCCCAACGGTGAGTAGTGAAGGGATAAGTGCGAGAAACAGCCCTGCGGGCACCAAGGGAAGAGGGGGAAGAGGAGGAGCAGGTACTCCAGGTGCCAGAGACGAGATTCCCCTGCATTCCGTGCAGAAGAACATCATGAAGTAGGTTGTCCCCCGGCAGCCTGTGGAGGACCACTTCAGAGCAGATATCCACTGTACAGCCCCTGGAAGATTCCAGGCCAGAGCAGGTTTATCCTGAAGGATCCTGCAGGTTTATCCTTCAGCCACGCTGGAGCAGGGGAAGGAGCAGCAGAGAGGAGCTGTTATGGACTGACCACAACCCCCTATTCCCTCCCCTGTGCTGCTCAAGGAGGGGAGAGGAGGCAGAGGAATCAGGAATGAAAGAATGAAGTTGCACCTGGGAAAAGGTGTGGGGCTGGGGAGGCAGTGTTTTAGCTTTCATCTTTGTTTCTTACCATCCAGATTGGTTTTAATTGGCAATAAATTAAATTATTTTTCCCCAAGTTGCGTCTGCTTTGCCCTTGATGGTAATTGGCAAATAACCTCTGTGTCTCAAGCCTGACCCATGAGCTTTTCCAATTTTATTTTCTCACCCCGTCCTGTTGAGGAGGGGGGTGAAAGAGTGGCTGGGTGGGCTTCTGACAGCTGGCCAAGAACAATGTATAAAACCAACCTGTTAGAAGTCAATGACAAAAGCAATTAAACATAAATTTATTTCAGTCGAACCACAATGTCATCCATAATATTTACCACCTCTCTTCAGAGATAGTTTTGTAGTATATGTCTCTTCAAGTATTACTGTTATGAAAATGATCATTCCTGAATAATCCAATACTTCAGTAAAACTTCAAAGTAATTTGCTAATACAACATTTCTGTAGAAAACGAGCAGAAATTTGAGGTTCATAGACCCCGTTTAACTCTTCTAGACATTGATTGTAGCTTAGAAGATTAAAATGTTATAAATGAGAAAAATGGAAAAATAGATTATCCGCTAAAGACTTTTTAATATTTGATTAGCCATACTGAAGCCTAACTGCCTGGGAGGATCCAGGCAAGGGATGTGTGCTGTGGCCCCAGGGTCTACAGGGTAACTGTAGACCTGTAGGCTGACTGCAGGTTGACTACAGGGTGTCATATACCAGAAAGACAGTGAAATTTAGACCTTAGACCCTGGCGACTCTTTGCTCTGAGCACCCACAGCAAAAGGAGTCCTGGATGTCTGGGAAGTTGTGTAGATTATTAACCTTTAGAATATATCAGCTGAATAAAATTAATGTTTTCCAGAAATACACCCAGAATAAATGTAGCAAAGAGAAATGTTCTGCAAAATTAAGTTTAAAAAATAGCGAGCTCTATTTCATTTTGATAAGTTTTGTTTCGTATTAAAAGACCTCCTCATGGCCAATTATCTCCCTTCTCAAGAGAACTCTTCCCTGCTAGTACCAGTAAAGAACAAATAATCCCAGTAAATGACTTATCTTTGAGTGTATGGAGGGAGATTAAGATTCTGAAGATGCTAAGTTGCTTTTTTTTTTATATGCAAGATCAAATGGCAAAGTGCCAAAAGCAAGTAGGTAGGCAATTTGTCTTCTCCAAAGGATGAAAAAATGAAGCTTCACATCTATAATTCCAAAGAGGAGTCAGGGAGGGAAGAGCAAATGTTCACTTGATTCCTTTCTTTCTAGGAATATTTTCAGTCTTTTTGTTACAGTTCTGCTGCCCTATTCTACTAACAAAGAACTGTAATATTTAGAATTAAATCTTCTTATCTTTGTGTCACTGCTAGTTATATCAGAGGTGCCCACTCACACTTTTCGAATACATATTTTCAAAACTGAAAGAACCCTTTTCTGAAAGGCAAGATCTTGGCTAGTTCACATTGAGGCAGTTAAGGAAAACTGTTGTCTTAGGTATGCCCAAAAATATGGAATATTGAAATCTTTATTAACATCTCAGTAATAAACTTCAACAAACATAACAAACATCCTACCATATGCAGCTAGTTTAACTCTTATTTGCTATCAATATGCATTTTTAATGACAAGTTTTGTTGGAAAGTTTAATAAGTTAGAGCCAGTCTAAGGAAAAGTGGATTAACATACAGATTTCTTTGTTTGTTTCAAATAAGGAGTGTTCATTTATAAAATAAAGAGTAAGCAGTGAAAAAAAAAATAATGAAACAAAGAGTTGGTCCTAAGGATGTTGTCATTATCCAGCAGTGGGAAATGATCTGCTACAATATCTAGAAATCAATTGTTCCAAGGATGGATAGACAATCTGTCTAAATACAATTTTTGTTTTATACCACTTCTAGTTTTATAGACTTCTGGTTTATATTGCACATAAAAGATATAAGCTATAGTTTAAGCTGACATTTGCAACAGTGATTGAAAGTGTGGATGCTTAATTCATATTTAAATAATGGCAATTAGTATCTCAATTTTCATGATATGATTTGAGGATATCAACATTACAGCAAACCTTCAGTGTCAGTTTAATTACTACATCATTACTTATGATTAGTATTTCGAGGACTACTCCTTCTGTCAGAAAACCTAGAGTGTTAAAGTTCAAAGGTGAAAGTTCTAGTAGTTCAACAAGATTGACATATGTCAATTCTCAGTTCCACCATTTTCTATTTCATTTTAAGAATACACTTATATAATGATAATTAGAAAAAAGTTTCCTGAAAATAATAATTATTTTAGAAATAATGTTGTTAGAGATGTTTTCTACTTTTTTAATAAACTGAGGGGATTGGGTAGATTTTTTGTTGTTTGTTTTTACTGACCTCCAAGCTTCCCATGTTGCAAACATATCTATTGTGGTTTAACCCCACAGGCAGACAAATGCCCCACAGCTGCTCTCTCACTCCTTCCCCCCGCCCAGCCCCTCCCACAGTGGGATGGCGGAGAGAATCGAGGGCAAAAAAAAGTAAAATTCATGGATTGAGATAAAGACAGTTTAATAGAACAGAAAAGGAAGGGATAATAATAATAACAATAATGATAGAATATACAAAATGAGTAATGCACAATGCAATTTCTCACCACCCGCCGACCAATGTCTGAAAACAGCAATCACTACTCCCTGGCCACGCCTCCTATTTATATACTGAACATGATGTCATATGGTATGGAATCTCCTGTTGGTCATTTGGGTTAGCTGTCCTGGCTATGCTCCCTCCCAGTTTCTTGTGCACCTGCCAGAGCATGGGAAGATGAAAAGTCCTTGACTAGCAGGGAACTTAGCAACAACTAAAAAAATTAGTATGTTATCAACATTATTCTCATCTTAAATCCAAAACACAGCACTAGGAAGAAATTTAACTCTATCCCAGCCAAAACCAGGACAACATCGCATTCTTATCACAAAAGAACAGAGGAATGAAAAGTGGTATGGGTTATATCCAGTGCTTTATGTTTGCGCGGAGTGCTTCAGAGACACAGTTATGATGAAAATTAACTGAAAATTCTCTGGAGTTCCTTATGTATCTCTGAGTGCTTGAGGCTCCTTGCAGAAATTTCTTCCTGTTAGTCCCCTTGGGAAAACTAAAACACACAAGTATGGCACACTATTGTTCCTAGCAACCGGTTGACATTTCGAGCATGGCAAATCACTAGTTATTATAATCTTATACTCGTTTGCATCATCTTGAATATTCCACAGCAATTACTGTAGTAACCATTGACAACTTTGTTTATATCAGCAACGTACTTGCACTTGCTATTATTTTAGTTAAACATATTCTTAATGAAAAGAAATACTGCAAGTAAAACAGAACACTCATAAAGTCTATACTTGTTAGAAAGTACCAAATATACAAACTTCATGAGTGTGTATGTGAGCAAAATAATCTTTTCAACATTCAAGGATTTCTCTTTTCCTAATCTATCCCTTAAATGGACCTGTGGACAGGAACAGATGGCATTGTATTATATAAAGATAACAGAAGAATAAGCTGATTGCAATTTATGTTGATAATACACTCCCTCCTTTCACTTTCCTCTTTCTGCCTGAATGTTTGTTACAGACAATTAAACAGGTGATAGATGATCTTGGTTCTTGGATTATACTGCAAACTATGTAAAGTTTGAAAACACCATTATGTAATATGAATGATGACCCCTTACTGACTAGTTTGCATTTCAATTGGCCTTGAAGAGTTTTACATGTGTGAGCAATAAACAGTCCACAATAATGGTTGAATCTGAAAATAAAAAACATTTATCAATGGGTTAAAAATAGAAGGTTACACCAACCCTTAGCCTATTTTTCTTTTAGAAAATCCAAATGCTGTGTGATATTTACTACATGTGTCGCTGCAAGGCAGAATGGTGAAACAGATTATATGTATCTCAATTCAAAATTATTGCTACTGTTTTAATGAACTGAACCAGCTTCCATAAGATATAAAATTTTGCAGGTAAGTTTGTCATTTCAAGTGTATTTTTTCCTTATTAAGAGGTGTGCAGCCATAATAGCATGTCTGTGGTGCAATGGGTGCACTGACTTGATTCACACCTGCATTAAGTACATCTCTTAACATTCTTCTAGTAATCTGATGATAGGATAAAAGAAGTTGATGAGTGCTTGCTGCTCTTTATGTTACCATAAAAATACAGGAAAACAAATTTGACATGTGTAACAGAGAAGTTGGAGTTTTATTTGTTTCTTTTTGTTTCCATGCTTTAGGGCAATAAAACAAACTAAAATACAAACACTGTAAATTTTGATGGGTAGTTGATCTTCTTGTCTAAACTAAGAAGATTAAAAATCTGCTTTCAGATTGCTCAGGGAACACTTTTACAAACCTTTAGTTAGTCTAATCTAACTCCTATCAAGGATCCTTGCTGATTTACTAGAGAAGCAGGCCTTCTACAAGGAAATCACAATTTCATTGAAGATGGTTTTCCATTAAAAGACATGGCCAAAATTCCTCTGTTCTATGCCTCTAAGATTTATGAACTCAAAGTATAACTGGACTGTTATTTGAATTTTTATGTTTTAGACTTTTAATTTAACTTTTAAACTAATTCCAATCCTAATATATTGAGGTTTACTTTAGTTTACTCTGTTCTTAATGGTACTTAAGAATAAGTAGAAGTTACAAAATAAAATCTTTGAAAGGTGGGAAAAAAATAAAAACATTTCATTTTTCTTTACCACTCACAAATTATGCTGATGATTAAATCCATTGAGTAAGACAAATATTTCTTTACTACTAAGTTCTTGGTAAAAACTGTGCTATATGATTTTTTTTTTTTTATGTTTGTCTGCTCTCTCTAGTAAAGCATAGCAGTGGGATATAATGTAATGTTTTAATGTACTTCAGAATGTCAATTGATATTCTTTAAACCTTAATTTCTGATTTTTTTTTATTCATTCATTTTTAAATGTCATGCAAAAACCTAATGCAACTAGGATCCTTAATACAGCACAAAATAATTGTTAGTACTTATTTTATGTAAATATATCCAAATAGTAATTTTTCCAAGTATTCTAGTTCCTTTAGAGATTCTGTGTTATAAACTATTTATTTTTCTGAAATGAATGAAACAATTAACATTATAAATTAATCTCCTAATAAATTTAAAAACTAAACACAATCAAAATCTATACTGAAGTCTTAATATCACAGAAATTAAAAATTTTTTAAAAGAAAACGTGTTTCCATCTTAAAACATTTTACAGCAAAAATGTCTCTTCATTGTATAAATATCTGAAAACAAGTGCCAGTTGGTTATGAAGTCCTTCTGCAGTGTTATTAAACAGAAACACTGGGCAGAATCTTGGCCCCATGGGAGGCAAAGAGGCTTCCCTGATTGATCTCAGTGGAATCAAGGCTTAAGCCTCCAAGTCTCCCATGTAACACATACGGAAATTCTACCTCATAGTCAAAATGGAATGCATTACTCAGTGTGAAGTGTGATTCTAGCATGATCTTTTCTCTGTGAAGAAGTATTAATCATGTTCATCTTCGCTGTAATAAGATGCCAAACACTGTCATTTAGTACCGCAGTGGTATAAAATTAAACCTCTATATCTACAGTTATGTAAAGGCTGCATTTCATAATGGCAGAAGGCTGGGCCCATTCACTCCCTTTGATAAGAATGCTTTTGCCCATGATGCTAATAATTTCATTTTTATGGATATAGTCCTTTGTGTAATTAAATTTAGAGCTTGATCCTTTGTTTATTGCAGGATTGGAGCCAAAGAATATAGCTGTCTATTCTTAGATTTCATCCTGGTGTAATTACTTTAGTTAAGGGTACAATTTTCTACAGAAACTGTTAATTTTCCCGTAAAACCAGTAATACGAAATAATTTATAGAATTTGTCACAGAGCAGTGCCTAAAGAAACATCTCTACTGGCTTATACGTATAGCAGAACAGCTGTGCCAATTTGAAGGAACTGTACTGTGTTAACTATATCCATGTAATTATATTGGTGTTATTTGTGTATGAAAATGAGGCTTAAAAGAGGCAACAGTTTGGCATAAGGAAAGGTTTATCAGGCTTCAAAGGAACAAACTAATGGTGTGTGTCTGAAATACACAAAGAAAAAAATTAACAGGAAATCAATTACAATACTAGGAAGAATATAAGTGATGACAGAAAGCTTGAAGAGTGCTTTCAGAAAGGAAGAAAAAAAAAAAAAAAGAATCTAAAACAAACAAAGAAAACAGACATTGAAACTTGAGCCTACATTTTCCTTACAAGGATTTGTGACCCAGGTGTATAAGAAAATTCACTGACATCAGTCAGGCTTGCAGATAAGTTAGACGTACAGAACTGAAATCTATATTTGTAAGAATATTTCTTCATAAGATTAATATTATTCAAAATGAGTTTAAAAGGAAGTCATTGACTTTTTCGTTGTAATGTTGTAGATGTCAGATCATATACCTCTGTTCATCCTTCACATGACATATCAATACTGTCATAAGCAGTGATTTCTTTCCAGTAAAACTGTGTAAGAATTACATGAAAATTCTTTTATATATATATGTGAGTGTGTGTGTGTGTATGTATATGTATAATAGTGGTACATACTTTATATGTTCAGTAGCATCTCCAACAATGGTTTCTGTTGACTTGTTTCACCACATCAGGCTGTTTTTGAAATGTAATGTAAAAGAAACTGAAAGGATCTTGTTAGAAAAAGAACTGCTGCAGGAATAAGTCAATAAGTCAACCAAATAAGTCAATATTAAGCTTGTTGATGCAGTATGACAGTTCCACAGGCAATTGAAGGCATAGTAGAATCTTTTTTTGCAGTTGTGAAATGCATATAAATATGTGAACATGTCTGTATGTGAATACACTTGCATACACACTAAAGGAATCCTTCACTATTTCCAGGATAACAATTTTTATAAGGAACTATGTGTCTTAAATGCAAAACATTAGAAGAACAAATCATTTCTTACATTCAGGCTGGCTTGGTCTACAAGGAGTCAAGGTTAATAACATATCCACTAGTACGTGGCACAAAAGAGAATATTCTGGAACTGCATGCAGGAATGCAGTGGATGGATTAAACAGAATTCACTCAAAATGCTCATTGCATATATCCTAGGTGTGTCATCACCAATGCAGATATATTTTGCAGAACAGACATATAGAAGGGGAAACAAATGAGGGGCAAGGTCCTTACCCATTACGTATGTGTTACATTTAACACATAAAGTTTCATTTCTTACCAAAACTGTATTATAGCTATTAGCATCAGATAAATCAGTATCGTCTTTCCAGTTGTACAATGGAAGGCCTTTAGGAAAAGTTACACAATAAAAAAATTACACAAGTGGAAAATACTGGTATGACAAATATTACACTAAAAATCTTATTATAAGCAAAAAGATAACATACCCTATATGTTGTCAGGAATGGATTTTTAGTGTGACTAATATTTTAACAGGATAATCAAAATACAAAACAAGTTGCTACTCCTAGTCTAGTTACAAGGATGCTAACATTGGATGCTTAAAGCCCAAATCATCTAATTATTACAGAATTATTAGAGAATCCCCGTTACACACTTAAAATGCCCATAACACTCTTAATGTTATTATACATTAACTTTGTAGTGTCTTTATTTCATCCGGGGTGTTATGTTCATCCTTCTGATGTTCCTCCAGGTCCTAAAATTGACACAGCTAGCTTTCCTCAATAAATTGGAAGAGAACAAGAGTTGAAATGAGTTTACAATGAGTCATCAAGCTCCTGAGTATTGTGCCAGCTGTATGATGCTAATGATCTGAAGTCAACATGGGTCTATTTTTATGATTTCTTATACATTTCATAATTCTCTTATAATTTTCTTAAATTTGTGACTTACACTTTTATTGGTTTCTAATTCTATGTTGTGCATGTTTTTTCTGTTCTCTTTCTAATCTCTAAAGCTATTTTTACCTGACCCACAGGGTTAGATGCCTTTCGTAATCAGTAACCATGATTTTGTTTACAGTCTGAGGTTTCTGTCATCATCTTTTGGCTATGCTTTTTTATACCACAAAATGGAGCATAAATCATAAAACTATTTGCTGAACCTCAACAAAGTTCAACCACTGTAAAAAGAGCCCCTGCCTCCTTTTATAGTCAAGATTTAAATAAGTTGAGCAGCATGGTCTCTAGTAGTTCAATACCTGTCTGGTTCTCAGTTGAAGAGGAATTGTAACAATTGTACTTCTGCTATAATACATATAGCTATTTGGAATTGTTAAACCTAAAAGAAAAAAAAAAATTACTAGTTTCAATGTTAATTTTCAACCACAAAAAAAGCTATTAAAACGTAAATTTGGATATAAAGCAGGTCATATTATCTGAAACTTGTAACTACACTGTCATTATTTATAATAATAAGTTAAAAAACAAAAAACAAAAAAAAAAACCAAAACCCCAAAATCCTGAAGAGAACAGAAGGCAGAATCAATTTATTCAGAAGTTGAATCCATCTAAAATAAAAGCTGGCTTGATTACCGGAAGATGCTGGTTTTCCTGGAGTTACCAACAAAAAGACACAACTATCTGTTCTTCTATTTCCAGTACACAATTTATCTCTATAACTCTGGAGAATTCTTCTATCAGTATTCGACTATAACTCAATCTTTCTGATGAAGAATTTTCTGTGGAAATCAATAAAGTTGAATGAATTAAAAATGTACTGCAATTGTTTTATGAGTAAACTGGGCAGTTTCACAGTGCTCTAAAGTTCATAAAACTTCTCATTTTGCAAATGAAAACACTTGTTTTGCATATTTTTATGGCAATACTTAACCAGGAGCTAAGAGAAGAAAATATTAATTCTCTTTATCTTTATACATTCCTATCAGAAAATAAATTCTTCTCCAATGACTGTATACTTATTTTTTACCAAAAAGCTTATGGAATTTTCATCTTTCGTACTATTAAAAACAACACTAGGTTTTAATCTAGGAAATAAATGTACACACTGACTTTGATCCAGCACAGCAGTTACTTACATTGACATTATATATATGTTACTATTCATCTTTTAAATGAATACTCAAATGTTTTGATGGACTAGTAAAAGAAAAAAGAAATAAAAGATACTCAGAAACAACTTCTAGCTTCTAGAAGTACTGTCTAACAGCACTGTCAGCTTGATAACGTCTATCAGGATAAAGAAAATCAGAACTCTGGGCAGGGTGAAAAGTACAGAGGAATAAGCATGACTTTTCTGTTGTTATGTTTTTAGAGTCCTTTTAATGTTCATTTTGCATTTCCTTTTCTCTTGATGTTGTTGTTGAATTTGTATATCATTATAATTATCTATTTAGCTTGTACTCCTAAACAGAGGCACCGGAATGGTACAGCTGCTCTTACATGTATGCCTGGCTGCAGATTTGCCCTTCCCGTCCTCATAGATAGCATTGAACTGTCTCCTGTTGCAATTGGTATAAAAACAGCATCTTCTACATCAATGGAAATGAAGGAGTAGTTAATATTTTGTAATAGTAATTCAACGTTCCTTTTCTTAAATTTTTATATTCTAAACAAAGGTTTTAAAAGGTATTTGGTTGTTTCTTGGCAGCGAGTCAAGAAGGCTGCCCCCCTAAAAGTATTTACAGTTGTGTTTATGATTGAAACTGGGAATAATCCCAGAGACGAGTTGTTTTCAAGTGTGTGCAGAAGAGGTCCAGTTGATATGATAGAAGAAAATTAGAAATGATGCATTTACATTTCACTGTGGCCCTTCCATAAAACTTTATACTCAATTGTCTATCCCAGAACTTAATGTTAACAGTTATGTTATGTATTTATTAGAAGAAGAATAATTTTTAAGTTTTCAACTATGTCTTCAATTAAGTTACCTCAGCTAAATCCAGCATATTTTTTGAATTCATGTTAAAATTTGGAAACACAGCACCAAACAACGGTACCTCCTGTTTCTGTCTCAAAAACCCTTAAGAAAAGAAAAGCTTAATGAACTATCTTAAAGGTTTGATTTTTGATTTTGTCATACACAAAGATAGGGCTTAATTTCACTACCACAGTAAATGATACACTAACTTGTTTATCAGGTTGGACAATCAGTCTGACATTAACTGAAACATTAGAAACCTGTCTTCTTTAAATAGCCAGGCATAATGTAAAGTACTGATACCTGACAAGTAAATACATATTCCTTCAAACATGTTTTGTATAAGCATCCAAGGACCTTCAATTCTATCTGCAATGACAGAGAGGTACAGTTGAAAACCTGTCATATCACTCTTGGTAAGCTTGATTTAACTTGTACTTAGCAGCTACGTTTATTCAAAAATGCAACAGAAAGTAATGACCATAGACTCACATTTTTCTAAAATGTTTTTTTCTTTTTTTTTTTCCCAAAGTACTAAATTGTGGGTTTCCTGTAAATAACATGAGCAGGTATTTCACATTTTCATAAGTGTAAACTTCAAAGAGTAGCAAGGTGACCAAACCCATAGGAGAGATATCATGAAGTTGCAGTATATGAATGAATTGATTTATAGACTTTGATGTGATAATTTCACTTCGTCTCACATCTCACTAGAAGTTTATAGTGAGCCGAGTCATCCAGGCTTCTTCTGTACTTAGGAGGGTATCTGCAAAGGATGATTCATTCCACCTACAGTATGTTGCTAAACTAAAAAGCATACCTCTCCCCATTGACCATAGACGATGCCTTAGATTAGTCACTAGTTAACCTAATAACTAGCTTTGACCACAATTCTAGCTCTTAAATAGCTAAAATTAGACCATCGCATTTCGACCTTCTGTTTACATTAAAAATAGATTGCTTTTCAATCAGATTCTGTTCTCATTTCAGACATGGTCTGTTTTTCTGTTCTTAGTATTATTATTTATGAAATAAATGAAATGACAGAAATGTTTTTCTTCTTGCAATTCTTGTTATAAGACCTGAATAAAAGCAGTTTTTTTGTTCTTATCACATATTTCCTCTTGACTCTGACAACATATAAGAGAAAGAAACTACACGAGGCACAGAAACCTTTAAATATTCCCTTTGATAAAAAGAAGTTTAAGAATATTAGGACAGATTGAAAAATGATGAAGCAAAGCTAGTATGATAATTTTTATAGATTTCAACTTATTGGAATTCACTTAGAAGTATATCACGCAGAAGAATTGGTATTGCAAATGACTAGGCATCTTAAATTTATTTCCAATGGTCCTTTCTTGCATGTGATTGACAAAACATTATGTGTTTTGCAATTGTTTGTAGGTCATTTTCATCATGTGAAAACAAAAGAAATAAAACCCCCACACTTTAAAAACAAACAGAAAGCAATCTACACAACATTTGGGTCCCTGAATCAATTTATTTCAATAGTTATTTTTGTACCTCATAGTTTTCGACAGCTACCACTATTTTTATATGGCTTTTTATGAAAACAAAGAATCTACGATTAAGAAAAAGCTCTCCTGGATTTATAGTTGAATTATAATTCCTTGGATTTATGGTTAGTTTATAATTCACTTCAGATGTTACAATGAAGTCAGACAAAAATCAGAAGCTGTTTGTACCGGAGGACATGTAAACACATTGGGTTTACAGCCATGTAGGAAGTGGTTTTGAATCAGCACTTGGGGAACAAGGGCAGGAGGCAAGACATCGATGAAAGAGCTGGGTCAGGAGGAGTGGACAGCCATGGGTCAATCACAATAAGCAGCTGCAGTAAGTAGCCTAAGGGAAGAACGGTAAGGATGTGCATGTCAGGCACAGCACAAGGTCATCTGCCAAGCAGTGAAGCGCATGTGTGGTTTAAAAGGTGATCTGAAGAAAAAAGGTAAAAGCTGAAGACGATGGCTGTAAAGAAGCAACTCTGTGAAAAGAAAAAAATAACAACAAAACCCAAACCCTTTATATACAGGGAATACTTTCATCTGCAAGTAATTCTTTATGCACTAGATAGAAATTATTTGGCATGAGACAGAGGTGCAGGGTATTGTATGTGAAATTTTTCAAGACGTCTGTGTATTCTGTTTGGGTTGATACAGATCTTCAAAAAATCGTTTCTAATTTCAGCAACTGCAGTCGACATGTTATATGAGATGAAGTGATTTTCCTTTCTGACAAGAAAGATTTTCTAACCAAGTATTGCAGGGTTTTTCTTTCCCTTTTTGTCTACTTAAACAGATTTGTGGATTAAATTCACCACCAAAAAAAATTAAACACTTGCAGAATTAAAGTATAACTGTCACTGTGCCTAGATTTAAGAGACAGGTAAGATGTTTTCCTGTTGAAAGAAGATGACCATTTTCTTCTGAAATATACAACAAATCTTTGATTCATTAAACTTTACATTGTGAATTATATGTTATATGTGCAATACATTTTGGTCTATACTTCCAAGGTTACATTCCATTATCATTAAGACATCTGACACAGAAAGAAAATGATATATCAGTCAAGGTATACATCACTGCAGTGTATACTTTAGAGAGATGACAGAAGGTGCTACTACTGCTGTGTATAATTAACCATACAGTTAACAAACAAAGCCAAATTCATGCTAGCAGTTAATCCACAAATGCCAATGAGCATTCCCAACCCCCTTGCCAGCCAATGCTTGTAGTGCAAAAAACACTTTTGAGTGGTATTTAGCCTGGCACAGAACCAGAGTCTGCAATTGGTGACAGTGGTATTTTCCACTGCATGCTGTTACTGCCAAAGCTGGTATTGTTAAACTGTTGAATAATAACAATGACAATAAAATCGTGAACTCTGCAGCATGGGGCACATTTTTACCAAGAGCAATTTGAGGGAACTCAGCTTATTCTATAATGAATTCTGTGGCATTTTTTGATTGCAGAAAGTTGCAGTGGTGGACAGAGAAAGGAACTGGTTCCTGAAGGGGGATAATGAGAGTATTTCTGGTTGGACCAAAAGATATGTGAATAAGAATGAGTTGCCTTTGAGGCAAAAGAGTGATTGTTTTTATTATCATTATTTTTACAGCCAGCGATAAACCTTGAAATGTGTGTATTTGGGGGACTGGAATATATTTAGACACATGATAGTCAGTATATTCTGGCTTTGTCTAATAAGGACACCTTGAAAAGACACCTATGAGAATGCACAGCTTTAACTACAAAGATTTTGATGTGATATAAATATGTTATTATTGTGGAAACTATATAAATATAAGTATCCAAAAGGCTATGATACATATACATCATGGGATACATTTTTAACATTGATTAATATATAAATTAAATTGGCTTGGGTTGTACGAATGATTTTTGAAATGAAGCAATTTTTGAAGCAATGATTTCATGGAGACTTTCCCAACATCAGCATCTGTTGCGCGTCTTGTTCTGTCAGAACTTGAACAACGTGGATACATAAAGGGTAACAAATTCCTCATAAAGTTTCATTGCATACCAGTAATTCTTTGATTAAAAACCAACCAAACAAACAAACAAACAAACCAACAAAAAATTTTTCACCTTTTGATTTTCTCCAAGATAAAAAGCAGTCAGAGTTGAACCTTAAAAAAGATTTATTACTTGATCTCTCTTTAATTTCAGTTTAATCTGATTTATTCTACTTTAAAGCTCCATTTAATAATGTACCTATCATTACAGAGGGACAATTCACAATAATTATGAAGTTTCACTCTTATAGTAATTTCAGATTTCCTTGCTTTGATGAATATCTTACATTTTATCAAAGAGGATGTGTTAAATTTCCCATAATAATCCTTTAAATTTTTAAACCCCAAATGCATGTACAAACTCTTTTTGCATCTTTCTCAGTTTATTGAAAGCATAGACGTATTGCATGGAAAATGCACAATTGCTGTGCTCTAAAATAATAAAACTAGTTTAATAATTATTTTTTTTTCAGCTAGTGACAAACTTCATATGTGATTATGTCAGAAGTATTTCCATTTTCATAGTGGTTGGAGATGTATTTTTCTATTTTGTTTTTAACAATAGAATTTAAATGAGGTCAGTTTAATTTCTGTGTTAAAAGCTTCTAAGTATGTGAATTTGTTGGTACAGTGTACATTGATGGTCCTGTCAAAAGCTTAGATTTGTGAGCCATTAACATGTATATAATGACTTTATTAGATCCATTAAAATATATACTACTATTAAATCAGGTTATTGTACTTTTTTTTTGCATTTTTTATTAAAATTTCATAACTACATTAATTTCTAGTCTTCAAAACATGGTGTAGGTTAAAAAAAAGAAACTTAGAACCCTTCAGGGAGCTTCCCTCTTTCTATCTTCATAAAATTCATCCTTACAAGTCAGGCTTCATGCCTTTACTTCACTGAAGTGCAGGACTCTTTGCACTAATAAATCTTACGTAGCAAGTTAAAATGAGTTTGTTCCAGCTTTTTTCCCCACAGAAGTCAATGACTTATTTGTAGATCTGTATCAAAGAATAGTTTAACATTATATAAAAAATATTAAGAAGACAAAGACTTTAAAACAAGTAAGTCTTTATGTAGGTTTATTTTAGCTACAAGGTTATCATCCCTAATCTTAGCAAGCCTTACTTCTGAAGACATCGCCACTAGTTTTTCCTTCTTGTCTGTTTTTTAAAAAATATATTTATTCTTCAAATGTTCCTTCTGATACTTGACAGATTTCTTTATATTCCTGCGTAGTGCAATTGTTTGCTGTCCTGTCATTGTGTTTGACAAAAAAATTTTTAATTGGCATATAATTAGCTATTTTTAATTTTTTTTTAATTTTTCATTTTTATTTTATTTCCCTACCACTAATTAAAGAAACATAGTCACATCATTTAAGTAGCTCCAGATTTGGCAGAACACATTCAAGCCTCCTGCTGGTCCGGTGGTAACTTCTCAGATAAACTGCTTAAGGATAAGTTATTTTTTATCTGCCAGGATTTTTCCATTTTTCATTAGTGGCTATGTAACCTACAGAGTAGTAACACTTCCATCTGTCAAAAAAAGGGAGAATCTGCACATGTAACAACCTTGTTGAATAGTTGGAATATATTAGCAGTCAGACAAACAGCAAAACAGAAATATTGGTCTCTGTCTCTTCTCAATGAACTGCTGAATGCTGTGCCCTGAGCAGACTTCTATCTATGAGCATTACCTTCCTTTGCTCTAGAAATATTTGGGTTTAAAAACTTGTGCAACTTTTTGAATCATGTAAAAATTATATTAATTTTTGTGTGTACATGTCAGCTCTCCCCCTCTTTAAAGATTTTCCTTCAAGCTAACATAAGCTGTAAAAATTAACTGTTCAAACTGCTGGCCAAGCCATGTTCAATGCCATAGGAAGAAATTAGTGCTTATACTTTATAATCAGTGATCACAGAATATAGCAGTAATAAGCCTTTTTTGAGAGAAATTTCTAGCTCTTCTTCCACATGAGCTGATGAGTCTATTCTTGTGATAAAAGCAAGTTCACTAATACTAAATATGGATCCCAACTGCCATGGCTTGCTTTCTGAAGAATGTTGTTGGCAACGTAATGCTGGCTGCACTACTTCTCAGTACTTTGTGCATATCTGTAGAATGTGGATCATGTATAAAATTATGTCTTCTTGAAAAACTGTCATGGAAGACTTTGCTGGCATATTTAGGTCACCTTATGCACTTCTTCAGTATTTTATATTTGCAACCTCTTGTTTCCTTTTGTCAGTTATTCTGACGCTTCTTGTACCTTGTATCTTGATTAGTTTTCAAAGTTCTTCAAAATTTCTGCAGTGTTAGGATAGCAATCCTTGTCAGACTGAAATAAATCTGAAACAACTGCTTGTGATTATGCTTTGGTAAGAGAAGGTCATTACAGGGTCTTTTGACAGAGCATTTAAGTATGAGATGCAAGTCATAAATTTGAAAACATCTGCAGTCTGCCTTTGACCACAATAAAAAAGTATTCTGCATTTTTTCTTCTCCAACCTCTCTCCTCTAATCTTTTGTTTAACTTATCCCATCTAATTAGAGAGGAGATTGACTATGTTTGTGTCTTTCTAAAGTTAGTTATTTACTACTTGTTTTATTTTCAAGTCTAGTTAATACATATTGCAGCCAGTATACTGGGCTGCCTTTCTTATCAAACCTGGAATATTGATCAAGGCTACCTTGAAACAATCAACTAAAGAAATTGCTTCCATTTCATATATGTGTACCTAAAAGCAGAACTGAACCATGTCCTGTATACATGAAATGAAATATTTTCTTTAAATTTCTTGCTTTAAATAATTCTAACAAATAGCATACTAAAATTAGACCTTACAGTAGAAAACTATTGTCCCAGTTTTGGCTGGGATAGAGTTGATTTTCTTCCTAGTAGTTGGTATAGTGCTATGTTTTGGATTTAGGATGAGAATAATGTTGATAACACAGGGATGTTTTAGTTGTTGTTAAGTAGTGCTTACATCATTCAAAGACTTTTCAACTTCCCATACTCT
>VZTQ01005062.1:0-37405 GCA_013400755.1 Pelecanoides urinatrix
CCCAAACCATTCTATGGTTCTGTAGGTTCCTGTGGAAGGGGTGAGAGCCCTGTCTTTCCTGTGCTCTGGGCTACTCGTAAAGATCTTACCAGTAGGCCAACAGCAATGGATGTGGCTGGGGATGAATCTTGTCTCCGTTCAGTTGGGAGTGGCTTTTTTTGCTCAGTGTCTGTACAGGAGGAGGTTTGCCTAGACTGTGGCCCAGTCTGAGCCTTCTTGAGGGCTGAAGAGAAGTTAGAGAGAGAGGTTTCCCGGGGATGTCTTACAAGGCAGAAGGCTTTAACCTGATTCAGTTTGCCTTGCAGGGCGTTTGGATGTGATCTCAGTTCCAATGTTTAATGTCATTCTTTTGCTGTTTCTAACGCTTTTTGCAAGTTTCTGCCATGTGATAGCTGCTGTTGGGCCCAATGCTAACTCCACTGTCTCGCAGTGAGGTGGTCCATAGTTGGCCTCGGGCTGGATGTCAGTGATCTCCCTTGCCTCGTGGTCTCACTGCTAAGGGAGAGGCATGGAAGTTGCTGCTGTACAGTAACTATCTAGCTTTGTCTTCTCTCTTTCAGGCTCCTGTGGGCGAGTCTGGGACAGGAAATTCCAGGCGTGAAACCCCCTATTCTCCTAGTAATCAGCAGGTGAGACTGCCCCAGGTCAGGCAATGCGGGAGAGGCAGGGAGGCACGCTGCCAGGGCAGGGTGGCACCGGGGCAGACAGGCAGAGGAAGCTGAGTGTGATTTCCATCCTTGAGAGTGACACCTTTGAGGTGGAAGGGTATCGATCTCAGGAGGCAACTAGAGAACTAGGGGAAGAACTCTGCTCTTGCAAAATATCTCAGAGACCCGGAAGTATAATTAGCTAGTCATAAACTCAGTGGAAAGTTACTGCTCTGAGGGGTAACTTAATTTGCAGTGTAATGAGCAGGGGAGTACCTAGAGTGACTATAAAATGGTAGTTGTCTCTCGTTTTTGAGAATGGCCTCACCAATACCTTATACAGAGACTATTTAATTCTGGTAATTGGTATGTGAGAAGAAATGGAGAAGTCGGGATTTGCAGAATCATCTTAGGTCTGTAAACAAGTGCTACTCAGTCTCTCAGAAATCCCTAGTTCTGTTTGTGATGCTGCCGGCAACCCACATCAGTTGTTCAGAAAAAAATTGAAGGATCCTGCAGCAGACAATTATAGGTTAGCCTACCTTTAGGGAATGATTTTCTAAAACTAGACCAGCTTTCACTCTGAAGTGGGAAGTTTCTTTATTTCTTGTAACTTTTGATTTTTTTTTAATTTTGGTAAGCATTACCTATTCTCACTAGCCGTTCTTATTTCTCATATCAACTCTGATCTTTTCTTTTAAATCTTGCTAAGTTTTTTTTATTTTACTTTTCATCCTGTAGCAGTAGGTTTCACAAGTTAGTTGAGCCTTTTGAAGTTAAATACTCTTAAATGGATTTTTAAAATTTTCCCTTCACAGTCATATTACTGGTTTTTATATTAGGGGGCTGGAATGAACTGAAAATTGTACTTTGTACTCTATCCTTAGTTATTTTGTGTCTGTTGCATTGCTTTTGGAGTGCAACTGCTCTCCAACTATTTGGTCCCACTGGCTCTGGAACTTACCTGATCTTTAGCCGAGTCATTTCAGTTCTCTAAGCTGGACAAAAGCTGTCTGCTTTTTTGCTAGGTTAGTTCAGCTTAGTGAGATGAATTGCATTGTCTTGGAGCGAGGTGACAGTTAACACTGACTCAGGAGAAGTGTCAGGACCTTGTGGCTGGAAGTAGCGAGTAGGACAGCGGAGCTGTAGTGAGCAACAGTTTGGTCTGTCTTCTATTGTTCCTTGGCCTATCTTGCATTTCTCTCAGTTCTTAGATCCTTTGAAACTGAGTGATCACCAGAAGAAGATACTGTTCATTATAGTAATACTATTTCAATGCTTTCTGTTCCAGCTGCATATGTTTACTTATTTGCTTTTCTGACAGCAGCTGCATACTGACTAGAGGTTTATTTTGGGCTGTTTGTCAGTAAGTTTTCCTTTTACCACAAGTGCAAATTTTCTTTGAGATTGGGTTCTTTCTGTCTAGAAGGAATGGAGTGGGGATGATACTCCTTGTTTTACAATAGAAAGAGATCTAGATATTAATTTGTGCTGTCTTTAAAGATCCTCAGCTCTCAGTTGAAAAAGAAGCCCAAATCTCAAAGGGTGGCCATGTGGCTGCTCATAGAATGATTTAGGATGGAAGGTCTGGTCTAAGACCACACTCAGAGCAGGTCCAATTAGATCAGGTTACTCAAGGCCATGTCCAGTTAAATTTTGAACACCTCTGGAGATGGAAAGTACATCTTTCTAGATGCCAGCTCCAATATTTGACTACTCTCATTGTGTTTGGTTTTTTGGGTTTTGTTTTTTTTTTTTTTTTTGGTAAAAATTTGTATTTGGATGGAATGTCCCTTGTTCCAATTTGTCATAGGCAAGTTTTGTAGTACCCCTGATGTTTTTGTTTATCAGTGTTTTGGCATTGGAGGCTCAGTACCAATGTCCTTGCCACTAGCAGCTCTCTGGCTATAATGCCATCTGCTCTTCTAATTCGGGATGGGCTCACTCAGTAATAAATGTTTGTCTTTAGAGTCTAATGGTTTGTCATTATCCAATTCTTGTGGCAACAGTGACCATTTTGTCTTCTCATAGCAGTCACTGCTCTAACAGTGGAAACTTTCCAGGTGAAACTGTTCATGCTCTCCTCCATGGGCTCTGAGAAGAATAAACAAGGCCTCACTAATGCATTCTATGGAGTTAAGAGCACCCAGGAGCATTTTTGCAGATGCAGGCATTTGCATTTCCAATTTTAAGTTGGATGTCTCAAATTCCCCATTACGTAGCACTTGCTGTAATTTGTAGTCTATTCTATCACTTCAGGTTTTTTGTATCATGAATTCTCTGTAGCTTGAGAAACATATTGAATAATCTATATAGCTCTTTTCTTGTTTTTCTCCTTTATCTCTCTGTTCAGAGATGCATATGCCATGAGAGATTCCATTAATTTCTTAAAGCATTTATAGCCAATTTCATGACTTTGTCCTTTATTTTAGCCTTTTAAGGTCTTCAGCAGGTTTGCTCACTGCTTTCACTTCTGAGATCTAGTGTGTGTGTCATTTTGATAGCCTTTTTTTGTTACTTGGTCTATGGCTGTTATGAATTAGTGACTCTGGTAGTTGTTCTTGAAGATGCCTTGGTGTCGCATTGCTGAGCCATTAGTCTTGCTAGTGGCATTCTCAACCCTGCATTTTGTCACATTTACATGATGTAATACTTCTGAATCAGAGCCTTCCGCAGCAGTCTCCTGGATGTCAGGTGAGGCTGTATCTGGCAGATTTAGTTCTCTCTGGACAATTAATGTTACACAAAATGGAACAGGTCCAACAGACAATACTGAAGGACACAGGGCAATCAGTAGCCTTGTGGCTTATACATTTTCTGGGGATTCAGGAGACTTGACCTCCAGATTGCTGCTCCGCAGTAGAATTTCCAAGGCATTGCATCTCTAATTCTCTGCTGCCATCTATTTTTAATGTAAATTCTTTGGTTTTGACATCTTGTAGTCCAACCAGAATTTATAGGCTTATTTCAGAGCTCTCAGAGAATTACTGAGGGAAGTTGAATCCTTTGTCCTGAGGCTGGTGTCATGATGGTCTTGCCTGGCCTTGAGTTCTGCAAGCTTCTGGTGGAGGAGGAAGCAGGCGGTGGGAGGAAGGAGGTGTTCGTGGTGGGTCTGCGTGTGCGTGCCAAGGAGGGCAGAGGGGCCTTCTCCGTGGCAGACAGCAAGGAGCTACGGGGACACTGGCAGTTCTGGGTAACGGCAGTCTCTGTGATGGGAAAAGTGCTTGTCTCAGCCTCTCACGCAGAAAACCCGGTCTCTTCATTTTCTCTCCCATTCTCTCCCCTGACGATCCTCCCTGGCGTTGCCCCTCTCCAGACGCCTGCAGCTCCTCGGCCTGCTCACCTGTCAGGCAGGGAGACCCGCTTTGTAAGTGCCTGTTGGTGTGCAGTGCGCGCTGCTGCTCCATGCTGCTCTCACCTGGCACCGCTGCTCTTCGCCTTCCTCCGGTTCTGCGTTCCCCAGCTCTTGGCCTTGCTGCGGAGAGCAGTGCCCAGGGCAGCAGGCTGAGGCACGAGAGGCTGTTCCCTGCTAGCCGCTGCTGAGACAGCATGTGTGAATGCTTCTGGCAGAGAAGCTGTGGTGCTGATGGCTTTGCTCAAGCTCAGTAGCAAGTGCAGAGGGCAGGGGATGTAGACAAGGGCCAGGACCAGCTGAGCTGGAGCAGAGACAGGGGCGGTGGGGATCGGTGCCTGGAGATGTGCAGAGAGAGTTGTGAGTGCCTTCTCACATAGTGGAGGAACTGGGAGAAGCTTCTGTGGGTGGGCTCTGGACTGCTCCCCACATGAAGAAAAAGGTATGGTAGGGGTTAGTATGGGACTTGGGGGCTTTTCCCTGTACAGGGTGGGCGGTGGTGCAGGGGAGGGGTTCGGTTTGGGAGTTTTGTATGGAGCAGAGTAAACTAAAGGCTTCCTGTATGGACTCCAGATTTACACCTGTGTTTCTGTTTTCAGGCTTCCATTAACTTCATTACATCACAGGATGACAGTAAATCAGTAAGTACATCCGCCATGAGACCTTATTGTAGTGTCCTTATGTGCATTCTCCAGCACATAGAGCTTGCCTCTTCCTTCTGTGTGTGCTCACTTCCAGCCCTGCAAGTCTCACTGTTGGCTCTTACACTGTCTTCTTCAGTCCTCCACTGTACCTCAAGTTTGTACAAACGCACCAAGTCTTAAATATTGTCAATTTGAAAACTTGATGCAAGTATTTTTGCACCTTTTATTCCCGTTTACCCTTGCAGCTTTCACTCATGTAGTTTTTGCTGGCTTACTCAATTCCTGCTTCTACTGTCTTTAGCATTAGATGTTTTGTTCACTTCCACACAGCATGCAACAGTGATGACATCTATGTCAAACCTCAGACTCTTGTCTCTGCTCTTATGTCTGCATTTCTAATTGGAGCCCTAGCTGGGTCTCAGTTCATTTTCATACCCAGCTTTTGCCAATACCTGTTCCTGGCTGATGTTTCCCTGCTGCATCTTCCATTCATGGTGCTTACATTATCCAAGCTTTGACATACTCATGCCGTACCCCTCTGACCCTTGCAGCTGCTACTTGTATGGCAGATTCTTCCTTGTGTCCTGGCCTTCTCTGTAACCCACTGGTCCTGTCGTGACCCTGACTTGTCTGAATCTCTTTGCCTGTCCAAAATACTTCCACCAAAGGGTTTGGTGTTTGCTTCAGTAGCTCTCCTTCCCAGTCTGGCAGCTGGAGTCAGCAGCACCGCTGAGGAATTGAGCTCAGGTGCATGGATTTTTCTTATTCACTTGCATGGCAGAGACATCTTGCTGTCCTAACTGCTTATTTCTCTTCTCTCTCTCTCTCTCTCTCTACCTCCTTCTTCCTCTGCCTTTCCCCCTGTTGTGTGGTATTGACACAAGCAGACCAAGCCAGGCGTCATTCAGCCTCTTTCCCGAGTGCGACAAAATGCTGCCTCATATAATTCGGAGGACGGGGACAGCCCCAATCCCTTCCAGCAACCTGAGCTGTGCTTCAGTATCCAGAACTCTGTAAGTGGCCTGCAGTTCCTTCTTGCTAAGCTATGTCTATCTGCGCTAGGTTGCTATAGTGCCACTTTTTCTGGTGAGTAGGCTGAACACACCCTCTCAGTGGTGATTTTGTAGTTTAAAAATCACATGCCTTAGCTCAGACCGGTCTTGTTTATGTATCAGTCTGCATGCCCTGGGTAAGAACCCATACTCTTCACAAGTAGAGTGACTGTCAGTGCATCCCATTCATTTTTCTAACATAGATGAGCCTCACCAGCCTCCCTGGTGTATTCAGGGGTGTATTACCCATTCAAGAAGTTAGCATTGTTGAAACTGTATTGTGGCTGAAATCCCAGAGCAGTTACAGGTTTAGATCCTTATTTATGAGGTGTTGCGTTCTGTTGAGGCATAGATCTTTCAGAACCTTTGTCTATCGATGTCTTGCATCTTGGAGCAAGAGCTAATACCATCTTGCTGATAATAAGTTTTATGATGTGCAAAATGATTGGTTTTGAACGATTCATATTCCCTGGGCTGTATGTTGATGGGAGAGAAAGATTCAGGTATTTTGGTCTTTGTCATGACAGAAGACTTGTACACGTACAATATAGCCCTGCTTTTTTTTATTGAAGCTTGTATGACATGATACCAAATTAGAGACCTGATTTGCAGACAAACAGCTATATGTAATCCATGTAATTGGCCAAGATTCACATATTTTTACAATCTCTTCTGATATTGATGTGCTGTTCTTTAGCTTATGCAGAAGGGAACATGATTAAACAACATAATTTAGCTTCAGTCCAGGACAAAGGATTAGTGCAGCTAGAGCGATTGAAGAAATGAAGCAACTAAAGGGGATTTGCTTTCTAACAGAAAGGAAGGTGGTGGTGTCATTTTCCCTCCCACTCCCATTCATTTCTGTGATGCTTTGAGCCGGTCATCCCAACTCTTCTTCCTCCCTGAATGTGATAGGAGTGATTACAGAGAAGATAGGTGAGGAAAAGACCAGCAAAGACAAGTGACAAGCAGTAGGAGGGTCTTCTTGGACCTTATCAGATGTTTCTGAGTAAGTAGAATTCTGTGAAGGGAAAATCTGAGATCAAAGGCAGGTCTTCTCCAGATTATAGATCCCTGAATGGGTTGCCACTTTGGTTTAGGAGACTGTGACCATTAGCCTTGAAGTAAGTAGAAGTACACACTGGTCATTTTATAAATAGAAGTACAATAACCACCACAAAAAACAAATGAGACTAATAGATCCTTTTCCATGAAGAAAGCACCTTTAGTCAGAAGTGCCAGATAAGGCCAGGGCTTATCTTTAATTTTTTAATAAACTAAATGTGGCTTGTTCAGTCCTAAGTAGGAATCAGTTAACTGTATAACTGTCTGATTCCAGCCCCAAAAGCCCACTGATTCAAGTAGGCACATGCTAGTTGAACTGGGTGGAAATCCTTAAGGACTGTGACAGCAGTATGGCCCCTTAGCCAAGAGATCAGTTGCAAAATTCTGGTCGAGTCAGTGAGGATCTGTACCACCAGAAGTATCATTCCTCCACCATCCAAGAAATAAAACAGGACTGTGATACATGTGCTGCTCTATATAGTATCTACACAATATGCTGCTCTGGTTTCTGCCCAAGGCTGCAGGAGCTGTCTCTTATATATTCCACTCTTCAGGCTTTACAGGCTGAGAGTTGCACTGTGTTTCCCCCATGTTCAGTTTTTTATAACATCTATGGTTATCTTTACCTTCTGTCTTTGTCCCTGTAGCAAAAGCCACCTTCACCACCCTCTCCTGACGAGATCCCCATCAATGTCAAGCAAGCATACAAGACCTTTGCAGCAGTGCCCTTGTCACACCCTCTGCTTGAGACACAGGTACCTAGTGCTGGCTGGGGGTGATGTTACACAGTGGTACAAACAGAAGATGGAGCGTTGCAGGTGAACAAGGGAAGTGTGAGAATAGGAAGGAGGTAGTGATTTGTTTCCTCCAAAGAAAGCTGTCCTGATGGAGCAATATGTTGAGGTCCCCTTGGAAGTTGGAGTCTATTCGTGTTGTGCACGGCACCCTGCACAGTCCTGTCCATCAAGTCCTGAAAACTTATTGAATTTCATGTCACTGTTATTTTTCCCGGACATTAGGATGCTGTTGTATAACTGTGCTGTTCTGATATAAAGAAAAAACTCTCTGAACTTCCAAAGTCCAGCACCAGGCTAAACCTGTTCTGAGGAATTTTTTATTAGATTTTGATCTTTAACTTAATTGGAACTATTCCTTCTCCCCTCCATGTATTTGAATCGTGGAACCATTCAGGTTAGATGAGGCCTCTGGAGGTCATCTGCCTCGGTCCTCCATGCAAAACAGGGCAACCTTTGAAGTTGCATGAGGTTGCTCAAGCCCAGTCCACTTGAGTTCTGAATTTCCAAAAATGGAGATTCTGAGGTCACTGTGGGCAGTCTCTTCCAGTGTATGACCATCTCTGCTGTGAAGAGGTTTTTTTTCTTGCTGGCACATCTTTGATGCAAATGGGATATCCTATTTCACAGATTTCTTCCTACTGTGGTGTAGTTTGTTTTGGTCTTTCTTTTTTTCTTTCTTTCTTTCTTTCTGAATCTTAATTGACAATACCTTTCCTTACATGTCAATAGATCATGCTCACCTTTTTCATAATCATGCTATACTGGGAGCTATGGCTATTCCGCAGTGACTTGTGACAGCAACTTTGAGTTATATCTAAGCTAATCCTGTCCTCACACTGTCTACCTTGCCATGCGTTGGTGCTCATCTGGCCTCGTATTGATCTGGTTTGGTAAATTAATATGGGTCACAAGTCTGTCTTTACTGTTTGTAGGGTTGATTTTTGGCCATTTTAGCTTTATAGACTGATTTACTCGGAGGTAGATGACTGTCAGTAGAAGCTCAGGGAAGTTGTTAGCTAAGTCGAGGATGAAAAGGAAGTGGAACTTGTCTCTTGGCATCTGCAACCCACCAGATGACCTAAGTTCATGAGTCAGATTGTATCTTGTACAAGATGATTTCTCTAGCCTCGTAGTATCTAGGTGATATATCGTGGTTTAAGAAACAATTACTGATCCTGAAGTAGATCACCTTGTATTTTGCACTATTAAATTAAATTCTTTTCATCCTCCTCAAATCAACCTGTCATTCCAGGATGATATTCCAAACTGTTTTGAATTTTGACAATGCTTGTTCCATTCAGTGGAGTGGGATGAATGAAAAGATTTGCAGAGGTCTCGGACAACTCTGCATTTCTGTGAATCTGTATTCTGGTCTTTGCCATTCACAAATTTTATTCAGACCTTCCTGGTTTCTGAGTCAAATTTGACAATGAAAATATTAGGCGACGTTGGTCACAAAACTGATCTTTGAAGCATGAGACAAACCTATGCAGTTTCTTTGTTTCAAAAATTATTTATATTATCAAAGGAGGATATTAGATTAATATTCATTGCAGCTGTTCTATTTTAATCTTTTCTATTTATTTTTGTTTTAATTATATTCATCCGTGAATGTTTGTGTTGTTGAAATTGAACAGACTGATAGCTCCGCTGCTCAAATTATTTTTGCGTGCTTCTCGATTTTTAAGAATATATTAGCTATTTTTTAGACATGATCTGCCACCTAAATAAACAAGTCAATTAAAAATCCATGCTTGTCAGACTTGCAGTTTCACAAGTCATTTCATTCAGAATTTTTGAACGGTGATTATCTTGTCCCTGCAGATGAGCGTATTGAGCTCTTAGGTTTTCTTCTGTGTTAGCAGCAATAATTTCTATTTCCAGACACTTGCTTCTTAGCTAGAAGCTTTTTTTTTCCTTTTTTTTTTTCCTTCTTCCCTTCTCTGTTATTGTACTCCTTACTTATACAAAATTAAAACTTTCTGTTCATTTTTGGAGTGCATTTGAATAAAGTTAAAGTTGAAGGTAGTCTACTTGCTCTCTTCTTGTGGTTCCTTTTCATTTGTATAATTTAAAAACGTTCATACTTTAGTAACTTTTTGGCAGTTCTCATTTTACCCTTACTGATTTCTGATTCACAGATGGATTTTGTGGATCAATTTCTTTTTCTGCCCCCTGTAGTTCTATTCATTCAGTATTCTGGTAAATACGGATTTCTTTCTTTCCGACAGTGTTTCCGCTTCTTAGAAGTAAATTTTCAATAGTTGCATCTTTGATTAAAGAAAGTCTAAGCCTCTTCCATCTTAAGCTAAGCTCTCTGCTTCTGTTCTTCACCTATTGCCCCATGTTTTTCTGTTTCTGCCCTTTTAAAAGTTGTCACCATCTGTTTCTGTTTAGCCCTTAATTTAACGTAAATTCTTATTACGATTGCAAAGCCTAAAGTGGCATTGTCTAGTGTTAATTCTGGGGCTGTTTTGTGAACCAGTCCTTCAGATAATGTCCGGGACTGCTGCTGTTTATGTGGCATTGGTGACACTTGGCTGGAGGGCAGGAGTGGTGGTAGAAAACTTTCTTTTTAGAACGTGCCCGTTTCTCTGTATTCTTAGGAATCGCCTGGTCAGACCAGCACAGAGAATCCCAAAACTGCCCTGGAGGTGAGTTCTGGCGGCTGGATCTGGAACTAGGATGGGGACTTGCACAGACTGGGGAGCTTTCGGGGCTGTGGATGTGGAGACAGGATCACCGCGTGGGCACACAGAGGAGGGCTGGGGAGGAGGAAGAGGGTGTGGAGCGTGTGGCTGGGGAGGGCCGGTGTGGGGCATGCCTCGGGGGCCGTGTGGAGGGGAGTTTGGCTCGGTCGCTCTGTTGGCAGTGCTGGTGTGGCTCTTGCAGGTGGCCGCACACAGCCCCAGTGGACTGCACAGCCCTGAGCAGAGATCCTTCCGCGAGAGGCAGAAGTACTTCGAAATTGAGGTGAAGCAACAGCAGATGGATAAGCCTCCCAAGCGTGTCTCTTTAGTGGGAGAGGATGACCTGAAGAAAATGAAAGAAGAGGAAGGTATGTTGGAATCTGTGCAAGGCACTTTGGCCTGTTAAGTGAATCCTTTCTCCGTGGGAGGCCTGAGAGGCTGTTTTTGAATTTGTCCAGAGCATTAGAAACCTTCTCATTTTCACTTAGTAGTTCAGGAACATGAATAAATTTTAAGACAAGAGTAAGCTTATAAAAGATAGAAAGGAAGGTAAGAAAAAGAAATTGCACCTTGTCATTTTGGGTTTCTTCAATGTGATGTGGCCAAAAGAATCACAGGTCCAACATAAGAAGTTATCTGGGTATGTTAGACTCTTATTGTTGGCTAAAAGAGAGATGTAGGAGATGCAAAGATCAAGATATAAAGTATGGAAGGAGAAACTGTAGAGCAATGATGAGTTTCAGGCTTGCGTTTCAGTTTGTTTTGAGATTTGCTAAGAGGAGTAGATGAGAAGAAACATCACCTCTAATCACGATATCTCTGAGTACTAGAATTTAAAAAAAAAAAAAAAAAAAATCCCTCTAGGGAAAAAAGATCCCACGGTGAAATTGACCAGACAATAAATTAAGTTTTAGCTTACTCAGGATGAAACATCCCAATCAAATATCTCAAAGTGATAAGTTACATCCTCTGAATCTTTGCAATTCCAGCACTTACACAAAGATTTCTGCTGCTTTGGGCTCCCACTGCTAGCAAACTGCAGCATTAGAAATTTCAGCATATAGGCACACCTACTGGCACAAGTGTTCTGTTTGCAAAAAAATGTTTATTTTAAAAACATCTAATAAAAGAGGCCAAGCAGCGTTACTACTTTGCAGTTATGGTAGATAGGTCAGAATAGAATAGACTATTTCAGTTGGAAGGGACCTACAATGATCATCTAGTCCAACTGCCTGACCAATTCAGGGCTGACCAAAAGTTAAAACATATTATTAAGGGCATTGTCCAAATGCCTCTCAAACACTAACAGGCACGGGGCATCGACCACCTCTCTAGGAAGCCTGTTCCACTGTTTAACCACACTCGGTAAAGAAATGCTTCCTAATGTCCAGTCTGAACCTCCCCTGGCACAGCTTTGAGCCATTCTCAGGCATCCTGTCCCTGGATCCCAGGGAGAAGAGCTCAGCACCTCCCTCTCCACGTCCCCTCCTCAGGAAACTGCAGAGAGCAATGAGGTTGTCCCTCAGCCTCCCCTTCTCCAAACTAGACAAACCCAGAGTCCTCAGCCGCTCCTCATAGGACATGCCTTCCAGCCCTGTCACCAGTTTTGTTGCCCTCCTCTGGACCCATTCGAGGACCTTCACGTCCTTCTTAAATTGCGGGGCCCAAAATTGCACACAGTACTGAAGGTGAGGCCGCACTAACGCTGAACACAGCAGGATAATCTCCTCTCTTGACCAGCTGGTTATGCTGTGTTTGACGTACTCCAGGATGCGATTTGCCCTCTTGGTGCCAGGGCACACTGCTGGCTCCTATTGAGCCTGCTGCCAACCAGCACCCCCAGATCCCTTTCTGCAGGGCTGCTCTCCAGCCACTCCTCTCCCAGTTTATACTTGTGCCTGGCATTACTCTGTCCCAGATGCAGAATCTGACATTTGTCCTTATTAATTTTTATGCTCTTGATGGTTGCCCAATCCCTCTGCAAGGCCTTATGTCCCTTGAGAGAGTCCAGAGCACCTCCCAGTTTGGTATCAGAAGCAAACTTGCTAATGGTGCATTCAACTCCTGCATCCAGATTGTTGATAAAAATATTGAACAGAACAGGCCCTAGAATTGTGCCCTGAGGAACACCGCTGGTGACTGGTCGCCTGCAGAATACCTGCCTGCAGAGAGCAGCCCGTGCTCCGGCCCCTTGTGTCCGTGATCCTCTTGTGACCTGTCTGCCTAATGGTTCTCCCCAGTCCACTGCTATGTGTGGAGGTCCGTCACTAGCACTCCAGGCTTTGGTCCCTCCAGGAGGCAAGTGAGAAGATTGGACTCAACATGTGTATGCAGATCCCTAGGGCTGTCTGCTCTGAGGAAGGGGGAAGAAGAGTCTACACACAACTTCCAGTTTGAGTGGAACAGCACGATGAACTGTTGGAAGTCTGTTCTGTAGAGTGTCCAGGAATGGAAGTTTAGTGAATAAGGAAGGAGGGACTGAGGGAGTAGTGTAAAGTTTGTTACATCTGAAGCATTAGTGGAGTGGAGGAGAAACAAAGGCATCCATGGAGGGGGTATGGACTTAAAACAGCACAAACTTGCAGGGATGATGAGCGTAAGGACCTGCCTAGAGGTTGCATCCTTGTGGGGGTTTAGCGAGTACTTTATGGTATGAGTCTGTCTTTATTTTGGCAGCTCGAAAACTGCATCAGAAACGTACCCTTCTGTTGGAGGAAGAGGCAGAAGAGGATGAGATCGTAAAACAGGTGCCTGAGCTGAGCATGCAGTCCAGTGTCATCATTGAAGGAGTTGAGTACAAGATTGAGAGACTAAATGGAAGGAGCATCCAGGCTCCAGCAACTCGGTAAGACAAGACTGGTAGCTCAATACCACCCACATGTGTCAGAGGTGTCCCAGTATCAATAATTTTCAGGGAAGAGGGCTGGGCAGTGTTTCTTCTTCAGCATAGAAATGGGCAGGTTTTTCCAGCTCTTTCTTTTCAGAAGAATAGCTTCTTTAGCTGTGCACTTGGCTATGTAGAGATGTTGATTTTTAGAGATAGCTAATTCAAGATAAGCCCTGATGCTGAACCTAGGTTTGGGGTTTTTTTAGGCTTTTGTTTCCTGTTTTTTCTGGACTTGTCTTCCAGGTTGCCTTGATGTTGTTTTTCTAATTCTTGGGCATAGAACTGGAGAATGAGAAAAGGCTTCTCTTAAGACTTCAGATAAAAATGAGGTTGCACTAGAATAAAGCTGAAGCTGTCTTTATCTGACTCTCTCCTCTGAGTCTTTGGTACAGACGTTCTTCTCCTCACAGACACTTTTATTGTCAGTCTTATAGTGGCTGAAAACACTTACCCTGTCATTTTGAATCTTATTTCTCTCCATTGTTTCTGTCCAGTCTCTGTTGAGGAACTTGTTACATGATTAATGCACTGAGACCTTCCACCTCCTGTGCTGACAGGGCAACTCTAAGGAAGGACAGCAGCCAAATGCAAACCAGCTTCTTGGTTTGATGTGAAGGCCTACTTATCCCTACTGTTTTCATACTGAAGTGTGGGAGGTTAGAGAACAGTAAGGCTGGATTCATCAGATGACTTACGGTTGCTTATTATTTATGCTTGAACAAAGGTGAGGCAGTGGAATAGATTGAATTTGTGTTTCTTGAAATATTTTTTGTCATGCTAGAACAGAAACTGAAATTTAATCAAATAAACTTGAGCAGTAAAAATAAGGGTTCAGAGTCATGACAAACTTTCTTACTGCCAACTGAGCCACAGTAACTGTGGGCATATTCTTAACTTGCGGAAAACAGGCTTGTGTGACCTCCTTTCATTACAGATCAAACTGAGTAGTATCTGCATGTGCACACTGCAGATGGTAACTACAGCTCAGCTGGTCTGAAGTTTGCGGTAATTTGGTTATGACCATAAAGCCTCAGTGTGTCAAGCAGTTGAGCATAGAGTGGCTACATTGAGAATCGCTGTTCTGAGATCACTCAGGATTTGTCCCTAGCCCAGATGTGCATTCACTTACAACCTAGGAGGGTCATCCTTTGTTAACATTCATGCATATCTAACATCAGCAAAGGAAAAAGCTGGAAGCAGCCAGGCTACGCATCACGTAATGGCAGCTGGAAAGAGCCAGGCTAGAACTGTGCAAGAACTTGTCAACAAACACGATGCATTACATTTGAAGAGTGTGTGTGTATCAGTGGATGGTTGACCTCCAAATGAAGAAAATGAGTTCTGATGCTAGAGAGCGTGAATATTTATGAAATCAAGGAAGTGCTTGCAGCAATGGAGAAGGAGCTGTTGAGCAAAATCATTAAGAATTGTGTCTTCAAACTGAACTAGTTGTTGCTTTCTGGGGCTTGGATCTATTCTGAACCATTCTTGGGTATCTCAGCCTGTGGTACTGTTAGCTGACATGCATGTTTTGCTCTAGGCCCTCTGAGGTCAGTGAGAACAGCAGCTCACAGAGAAATTCACTGGAAGAGGGAATCAAGCCTGAACAGAGAACCAACTCTATGTCTGGGTAAGTGGATCAGCAACGTCCTTTGCCCAGGAGCTGCCAGATGATGGAGCAGATGGCTTCTCCTTTCTAGCAGACATAGGGTGTGAAAGGAAGGATTTTGTGCAGAAAGGGAAATTGTGATCGGAACCAACTTCTTAAGAGAAACTCACCTCTGTTATGTGTCCTTCCATCTCCCAAGGTGGTGTCCTTGGATGTGGTACTAAACAGTTGATTCGGGGTGTCAGTCATCACCTTTTATCTTGAAAACAGGCAGTTAAGAGTTGTGGTGGGCCAGGCCAGCCTACCTATCACTGTTTCTCTCTCTGCCCAGGTTGAGTCCCTTATATCTTGGAGCAGGGGATCAAGTGGCACCTGTGCGGACAGCCAAAGCTGAACGGCGGCACCAGGAGCGATTGCGAATGCAGAGTCCCGAGCTTCTGAGTGGTCAAGAGAAGGAGCTTTCTCCAGCAGAACGTCGTGCTCTGGAGGCAGAGAAACGAGCAATGTGGAGGGCAGCACGGTGAGACAGAAGAACCTTCGCTGTTCTCTTCACTAGGCTAGTTCAGGAACAGGGGACCTGCTGCATGTCTTTTGGATTACATGGTATTATAAACGGAATAAACAAGCCTTCCGAAGTCAGATGTTAGGGGAGATTATATAGTGTCTGTTCAAACAGTGCAAAGCATCTGCTGCTTGGCTGAGCTCATCTGTTTCTGACAGCTACATGGGCGTACTCTTATATTTCAACAGTGCTTGCACAACCATGAAGACCATAGAGTTTTATAAAAAATGTAACGTAAACACCTTTATGTGATGGTGAATGTATTCCTTCCCTCTCAGCACACAGCTTCCCACCTCCTTTGTAACACATGAAAAAGATTGTTTTTTTAACTGAAGCTGCAAGGTGACACATTCAAAAAGAAAAATGGAAAGAGCATTTCACATTGTTGCTAGACTGGAAAACTTGCTGAAGCCAAGAAATTAGCAAGACGATGGCATTCTTATCCACACAAGCTGTTTTATCAGCTATAAAAGAGCGATTAAAAATTGTTTTGGAAGAAAGAGAACTTTCTAGCTCAGAACTTAAGACTTGAAGCTAGTCCAGGCATTTATTGTATCATATAAGTCCTTTCAAAAATTAGTTAAGCTGCTCCTATAACTAATTATAGTTTTCTTCCCATAATGTTCCTGTAGGAGGCATTCAGAGGACAATCTCAAACAGTCTCTTTTGGGGGTTTGAATGAGAGCTTTTAGAGGAACAGGGCTGCTAGTGAGTCATCCTTGCCAGCCTGCTAGATAAGATGCTGGAGGGATTACTGTGCGTTGTGATACCACTTGGCAATTGCAGTGTTTGTGCTTAGACATGCATGATAATGGTGCTGTCATCTTCTGGGGAGGCTCTGAGGATGAAGAAATATATAGTGGAATCCTCAATGAAAGCTGGCTAATTATTTAGGGCTTTGAGGGTACAAAGCGTCCCGTTGTTAATTGATTGTGTAACAGATCTGCTTATGGTTTATTTAGAGATGGACTAATGTTCCTAGTACTAGGGCTTTCGCCCTTCAAGAAAAACTTTTTTAGTATGCTCCAACTCTGCCTTGGATGAGTCCTTTGCCTAGTCTGTCTCAGCTGGAAATCTTTTTCTGAAGCACTGCCTTAGTTTCATTGCACTGCCCTGTAATGTCAGACAGCTGAACAGGTCACTGGAAAGCCTGTTTGTTAAATGGAAGCTTGATTTGGAAGAGATTGATTTCTGTCATCTTGTAGCACGTTTGTTAGACCTTTTGAAGCTGGCCCTGCTTTTGAGCTGCTTTTGGATTAGATGACCTCCAGAGGTCCCTTCCAACCTGAATTACTCTGTGAGTCTACACTTAGTAATCTCTTCTTCCCTGGCTCCCCACTAATGGGGATGCCTGCATACAGGCGCAGTGATGAGTCAGGATGTCAACAGAGTGTGCTCTGGCAGGATTGTTTCCACCCTGTGTTATTGTTTCATGCTCCAAATACTGTGGGATTCTGTCTGCTGCTCTGATTCACTGAATGTTCTGCTGTATTTGGCATCTCACACCTGTTCTAGTTGATGCTGTTCCCATGGTTTCTGTGTCACAACTTTTCAGGTGGCATAATTTGCAAATGAAAGTTCTGTATTTTCACATTAAGCCAGGAACAACCCCTTTACAAAAATACAAGTGGAAGAGAATTGGTAAACAATGCCTGCCAAAACAGACGCATTGCCCTTGTGTTATAGGGCTAGAAGCTGCGTAGGTGTTATGGAGCCAAATGTGTGCTTACAAACCATCGCTTAGAAGAGGCTGGCTGGGACTAAGATGACCAGATCCAAATTCTTGCTCTGGCATATACTTCCTTATGACGTCGGACAGATCACCGAGTTTCTCTGTGCTGCAGATGCATGGCGAGAGGGCTGTAATAGCACTTCTCTGTCTCACAGGAAGGCTATAAGCGTTGAATACATTAAAAACTGACTATCAATATGATGTGTAAGCATCACAGTGTCGTCAGGAGTAGACATCTTGCACAGAGTTGCTGCTCAGTCTTTGTACCTAAAAAAAAAAAAAACCTCCAGTGTTGTATTTGATCCAACAAAACAGAAGTTGTCTGTCGGGCTTCTCCTCTTGAAAATCAACATCACTATCCTTGTAGAGGCGGTAGAGACTGATCTGTCATCCCTTCCCAATTAGATACGCAGGATGTTCTCTCCCTCATGACTGCACTTCCCATGCACATTTCCTCATACGATGGGACAGGCTTTATGAGGTAATGTCGGCTCCATTTTTTTTAGGTGATCACGTGATTTGTTCCTGTAACTTTACTGTACATCTGACTCTGTTTTTGGGTTAGCTAGATCTTGTTGCAATTGCTTAGGGCACAGTAAAAGTTCTACATTACACTGTAGAAGGGTTAGTGAGTGTTGAGTATAGTGATTTTGTCTGCTATGGGCAAGAGAGAGATCCCTGCATTCCAAACATTCGGTTTCTTCTCTTCTAAGCATGTTTTGTTCATGGAAAATGAACTAGTGAAGGGAGCACCTTTTACAGGTAAGAATAAATGACAAGGAGAAGCTACTTTTAGCTGTCTTGCTTTTCTGTTAGCAGATCCAGTGTTACTGGTTTTAAGTTCTGCAGACCACGTCCTCAGCTCCACTTTGCTTCTGATACCAAGGTGTAGCTTTTTATTCAGTTCTTAGAGAAGTACCTGGCTGACTCCTTGGGTAGGGTTAAGGCCTTGTTTATTTTGACCTTGGCAGGAATCAGTAGTCTCCATAATGTGCTCCTTTTTGTAAGACAAGGATGGACTGTTCCATGCTACCACGGATCTCCAGGATGATCTGGTCTTCTTAGGATCCCTCTTCTATAACTGCTAGAGCAGGCAGAGTGATGGCAGCCAGGGCTCAGGTCTTATTTCCAGAGGCCCCCAGGCAGCACTGTGTGTGCTGTGTGAGAAGGAGGACTGTATTGCCCTGCACATGGTGCTGCAGCCTCACTAACCTGTATTTTCTTTAAGTGCATGCCACTGATTTTATTACTTTCTTTCTAATCTTCTGTCTTCTGCTTCTTTCCAGTTTTCTGGTCTGTGTGCTGTCACTCATGACCCCATCAGTTTGCACCTTCTTGGGCTTTCCTTTTTCTCCCTGTGTCGTCAGTGCTCTGCCAGGACATGCGATGCACCCTCCCTGCTCCCCCCCAGCACACACCCCTGTGCTCTGTTGGGACAAACACACTGGAACCCATGCTATATAAGTGTTCCGGGCACACACAACCGTTGCATTCATGCCATAGGAAGAGTGTGATTAAGAAGGTACAGGCACATATCAAGGGGGGCAGGTGTACAGCAAGGGCTATATGCATCTTGGCGGTATTCCTACCATGCACATGCTATTTTGTGGATGCACTCGCCTCTTCAATTGCATGTGCTCCAGGGCCTGTGGCAAACAGGCCTTTTGTAATGTGCTTGTCCATTTTGCTTCCCCTTTTCTCGTGGTCAAACAAAGGTGCATGCTAACAGGTGGTCAGATATATGTATGCAAATGTACACTAAGAGACTATCAAATGTGTGCACACGCACTCACTCATGCCCTGTGCTTCCTCAGTCTGCTTCAAACATACACATAGACACTTCTTTGTCACAACCTCCTGGGCCTTTTCCGTTGGTCTGCTGGGTATTTCTGTTCCTCTCCTCCTAGCCTGTACAAGGGCAGTCTCTAGATGCTGAGGCTCTGAAGGCTAATGCTTTTGGGCACATCATCCCAGATTGCTCTCTGGAGGTTCCTGCTTCTTCTGCAGCAGTTGGTGTTGGATAGGATCAGATATAGGAGCCTGTTTTAATCAGGGCTTAGGTGATCAGACCCATATTTCTCCTTGCCAGGGTATGTTCCTGTATCTGTTTCTTTCTTTCCCTGCACTTGTCCGCTGTGATGTTCATCACCATCATCTCCTCTTCCTCTTCCTCCTCTTCCTCCTCCTCCTCCTCCTCCTCAGATCCTCAGCTCTTGAAGACAGTATTAAACAGTACGAGCAGGATCTGGCCAGGAAGCTGTACCAGTCCCGACAGTGGGCACCTGCTCCCGGGGCCAGGCCAGCTCAGATGTCTAGTCCAATGCAGAGTCACGCCTCAAGAATCCCTGGGTCAGGAAGCCAATCCAGGTGTGCACAGCCCCCTCCCTGCCAGCTGCATGCTCAACAGTCCTGTCTGCATCCCGACATCCCAATGCAGTGCTCCCAGCTGTGGCCTGCTCGGGGTAGGGAGGAAATTCTAGTGGTCGCTGGTGTTCATTTCCCTGAGGTCCCACAGACTACCAGCAGTCATCTCAATGAGAATGAGGGGGGATGCTGGGTCTCTTTGATTGGGAGAAGGGAGCAGACATTTCTGAGGGCTGAGCCCACTTTTTCTTAGCTATTTCATAACCTGATGGCTGAAGAGGGTTAAGATGCAACACACTGAGAGCACAGAGGAGAATAAAGCCCTGAGAACTGATCCTACTCATTTGAGCCCCTGCAGTTCCTTTCCCAGCTTGGGTTGCTCTCCCATCGTATATGGTATCTCTGGAAAGGCCTGCAGCTTCTAAGTGCCTTGATGCTTAGCTCTAGGCTCTCTGTTCAATGCAGATGATGGCATGTGTGTTTCAGGATGACAGCAAACCAAGCTGTTCTCCTCTCCTGCTTTGAAAGTCCTGTCTGCCTCAGGGAACCAAGGGTGCTTAATTTCGCCTTTCTGCACTCAGCGTGTTGACTGTGGTCTGGGTGCTGGGCACAGAAGGCGGCATTATCTTTTATCGAGAAGGCAATGTCTGATGTCTTTTTCTCCCTCCCTCATTTCTGAGGCAGGATGAAATCACTTGAACAGGATGCTCTTAAAGCCCAAATGGTTATTGCGAAGTCCAAGGAGGGGAAAAAACGCAGCACATTGGAGCAGCTGGCAGAGTCACCTTCACCTGTTCCTACTCCATCACCAACACCACTGGAAGGTACTGTATAGCAATCTCTACCTCTGAGGAAAAACGTTAATGCTTCTCTAGCTTAACAAAGCAGACGTGTTGAAAGCAATTTCCTCCTTCAGCCTAGACTGGAAGGTCCTTTGGGGCATATGACATCTCTTAGCATAGGGGATGGGCCTGATCTATAGAAAATGTGAGAGAACATCTGAGGTATGGTTCCAGGGAACCAGAGCAGAAAAAAAACCAGCATCATGACTTTTTAAAAAAAACGGGAAAGAGGCATTTGTTCTAAGAAGGCAGTGTCTTTCCTAGCATAGTCTTTTATCACTGTAAAATGCTGCTAAATGGAAGGGGCAGATTCGGCAAAGTGTTGCATATAATACAGCCATTCACTAAATAGTGCTTTTCTGTCGTCTTTTGCAGATTGCAGTCCCAGAAATGTCACTTCACCGGGAAGGCTGGTATGACATACTTCTGCTTGCTTTTGTTATCTCGCTTATAATCCTGGGATTTCTTGGTTACTCAGCTTGGGTGTAGACTGTGCATCTGGGCCCTGGGATCCCTACTTAACCTACTTAAATACTTAAGCTAGGTCTGGCTGCATGATACACAGAATTGTGAAGAGAGCATGGTGGGTGGAGCTCTGCCATACCCATTGCTAGAGGCATTCCCCCCCTTTTTTGCAACTACAATGTAACATCTGTTTTATGTTTCCCTGTTTTATTATTTCATCTTTTTCTTGGTTCTTCATCTCCATGTTCAGAAAGCCTTTCCCTTCAGAGACTTTGGCCCCTTGTTTCCTCAACAGCATAAAACTGAGGACTTCAGCTGAAATCAGCATTTTCCTTTTTCTAAGCACTGTATAAATGCAACAGGACGTTGTTGCAAAGAACTTGTCAAAATTGGAAAACAAACAAACGGAAGAGTGGGAGCAGTTGCACAGAGAGGGGACCTGGTTTTGCCCAAGGTCACACAATACAGCCAACTCTGGATTGAAATCCTGACTGTGCTACAGCTATCAGGAATCTTGCCATGGATTTTCCCCCAAATATAGGTTTCCTACCAAACTTGGTGTGTATATGCATTTTACTGGAGCACATAATGTTTTCTCTGCAAGTTGGGACCCCTGTCCTGACACCAGAACAGCTAAAAAGACAATGTCCCAGAGGTGCCTCATTTTCAGAGGCTGTATCCAGGCACTCTTGGCACTAACTGAGAATGACGCTCTGCTTCTGCTTTTATCTCTGCATGGATTGCTCAGCTTACTACTGGTTTTCCATCCATTTATCTCCCCTTACTCTCTCTTCTCTGTTTCTTCTCTTTTACTGTCCCTTCTAGTCCATGTCTGAAAAGAAGTTTGACTACCGGGAATTTGCTGCTATTCCTTCCTCCAAACCTGTTTATGAAATCCAGGTATAAACTGCATGCTGAACCATCTATTAGATTGGTTGGGGCTTGATTTGATGGAAGTGCCTGCACATGAAGTGATGACCTTCAGAGCAGAGGTTGAATGATTTGAGGAAGTCCTCTTCAAAGGCCCTGTCTGTGTGGGAGGCAATGACAACCAGCCATGCTGAATAACTGAGGGTTTATTAGAGGCTTCAGTCAAGTGGCATTGTGAAAAAGTTGGTCCAGATGGTGTTAAAATTAATGACAAAAGCTTTGCAAATTTAAAACAGCTACATCTTCACCTTAATTGATCCGTAAATATTTTAAAGTGAAAGATGAGAACTAAAAGGGGAAAAAAACCAATAGAAATGATTGCCAACAAATTGCAAATTGGAGCAAATGTTAACTTCAGACTGGAATGTATCCAGCATCCTGCCAAAGAAGCAGCTGTGGTGACAATTATATGTTGTAACTCTGCTGTAGATGAACTGTGAATTAATCGCGTGGTAAGAGAACAACAAGTTTCAAGGGTGAGCACCACGGTGAGGTTCTCCTTCCTAAAAGAACCTCATTTCATTTAAGCTGCTTTGTCATAGACTCACAGAATGGTTCAGGTTGGAAGGGACCTCTGGAGGTCATCTTGTCCGACCCCCCTTCTAAAGCAGGGCCACCTAGAGCCAGTTGCCGAGGACTGTGAACTGCCTTTTTTTTATTGTTTGGGTTAGTCATTAACTGATTTCATTTGTGACAGCTAATTTGAGCAGATACTGTATGTCTGTAATTTTTTTAAGTTTTTTTTTGTTGGGGGTTTTGTTTTTTTTTTTTCAGTTTTATATAAAGACAGTGAAGCAGATACCTGCAGTTATATTTCTGTGTGTGGAGAGCTAGCAAGTACTGACATATTGGGCTTTAACTTGCTGTCATGACACGAAGATCCCAGGTCCAAGGTGTCATCCCCAAAGCCAGGCTGACTTTAGCAGAGTTGCAGTTTGAGGATTCTCAAGCAGTTACACATTATTTGATGCATATACTTGGCTGACTGCTTTCACTGGTGGTATTGCTCAGCCCTTGGTAGTCACTCATCTTTTTCTCCAAGAATGCCTTCCCTTTTGCGGTGTGCACCTGTCCGGGTTCTGCACCAAGTGAGTTAGAGGGCTGGCACTCAAGCCCCAGTGGCAGCTCTGGACTATCTGAGTTTCCCCAAGCCTCTGCTGACGCCACAGTGCAGTACTGGGTCTTCATGAAGCTAAGAAGGTGCCTCCAAAGGAGGCTACACCTCCAAATCATCAGGCAGTTCCTCTGGACCTCTCTCAGTAGTGCTTAGAGAGTAATTAAGTAGATTGTATTTCTTCCTGGCCATAGTCACACAACTGTGTCACTCACTTTGGATCAGTGCAGTGGTACTTGGCTGTGCTGTGTTCCTCAGCAATGCATGCCAAAGTCATCACAGCCCCCCGTGCTCTGCTCTCTGCTGTTCAAGAAGAGCATGACTTCTAGCATACATTTGCTTTATTTCTGAAGCACTAAATGGGCTGAGATCATCTCCTCCTCTTTCCTGCCTCCTCCAATTTTGGTGCTTGCACAAAATAGGCAAGTTTATATGGAAATGAAGGCTTCTTGCACTCTCACAGCTGTGAAACTTAGTGCTTTCCTTGTCAGTGTATAGAGCCACCATCCTTTATCCTGCAACTAAAGAAAAATTAAGCTACTTGGGCTCTTGAGCTAAGCAAGACGACCCCTAAAAGATAGATTTTGATCACTAGTGGCCAGAACTTTCAGACAAGTTTGGCATTATTAAACTTGCTGAATACTGAGCTCTTCTGAAACTTTATCCTTACATTTGTATAGCTCAGAGAAGTGTTGAGCTCTAAGTATTGTGTACAAACCTAGAAAGAATATTAGAAGTAACAAATGCAGCCACTTTTGAAGTAAACAGAATACCTCAACAGAATACTTTGACTTTTCTATCCTTGAAGCACTATATACAGCTAGATTAAATTCTCTATTTCAGCAAAATAAGTAGAGCTTGGGACATTTATGCCTGTCCCCAGAGTAGTGCTGATTTTCAAGCCACCTCAAGCTTATGACCATGAGCAAACTTGTTTTCTCATGGTGTTGTCACTCTGGTCTGATGAGATACAGACAGTTCTGGTTGTTGGAATGGTCTTTGTTGTGAAGGCTTTAAAATTAGCAGGAACTGGTGGAGTTTCATGATTATCACTTAGCCACTTCTCCAAAGCTGTCTCTGCCATCTGTTGGGATGTAACTGCTTCCTATGCCACATCAATTCTCTATAACACCTGAACATAAAGAAGAAGGTTGATTTTGCGTAAGAAGCGAGGCCTGGGAACAGTGCAAATGCAGAATTAGGATACAGGACTTTCAAGGAAATGTAGCTCATGTCTTTGCTCTCTTCCCATGTTTCTACACATTTTCTAGTCTTTACACTTTCTGCCTTTCATGTCACTTCCTATCCTCTCCTCCCTACATATACAAGGTAAAAGGAGAGAGCTCTGATGGGCAGACACACACCTCATCCTGCAATTCAGGCAATGGGCTGCTTGGCTTTGGCACAAAGGATTAATGTTGTAATCACGTGCATTCACTGAGGGTCATCCCCTGGCTGCTGTATTACAAGCGCCTTTGAGGGCAAAAGGTTCTCTGTAGTGTGTTGGAAGGCTGGAGGTGGGGAATTACCTGGCACTAGTGTTACAGAGGTGGATGCTTATGTCTTCTGTTCTTTTCCAGTCACCTGATGCAGCTGATGACCTGAGATACATAGATGACAGAAATAACTCAGGTAAGCTCATGGCCAAAGGAGTCGTCTTTGTATTACTTGCTTCCCACCACAGTTCTAGAGGGTTCCCCTTTGTCTGTTTGTGGAATCCACCCTGAGGTCTTCAACTTCTTGCTGCTTGAAGCAATGTTCTATTTTGCCCTTCCAGAATGAAACCTCCAAACTCGCCACATTCAGTTTTGGGTAGGATATTTGCATTGTGCTTTAGTGATGGCTAATTTGCTGAGAATCGTGTGTAACAAGCATGCTTAGTTTTCTCCTGGTTTTGTGTTCTGGAGTAAAGAGTGGTAGTAGAACATGGGTGGGAAGTTTTGGCCTCTGTCACCTGCTGTAAGTGGATAATGTCCATTGTTCAGGGTCTGTCTTGTGCCCCTTTTGCTAGAGCAAAGAATCTTGCTGCCTGCAAGATTCATCCTAGTTTAAGACTTGAGAACATTTGGGTGCTTGAGTACCCAGGTAACTTTCCAAGTCTACACTTGTGGGTTTGTGTATATGGTCACCTAAATAAACAGTAATTAAAGCTTTAACTGCTGTATCTCTTCAGGCTGTCCTGGCTATGGTATGTCTTTCTGTCCCCAACTATAATAGACAGGCTCAGACTATCTCCCACTTCATTCTAGGTGGCTGTAGTAGTAGTGTGGAGCTCAGCAGGGCCTGCCTGCTCCTTAGTAGTACTTCTGTTTCCTTCAACAGTTGAAGCTGGTTGTCTTCTGCCTGTTTTGCAGCTATTTTTTTTCCCACCTTTATTTTACACAAGGAACAGTTTCTCCCTCAATTTTGTCTTGGCAAATCTCTCTGAGTAAAGGCTGCGCTCCAGACAGCTGATCCACGTGTGGGCCATTTCCAGAAGGAGGTTCTGCTGCAGAGATACTTAAGAAAAACTTACTTTCCTGAGAACAACATCTGTTTTTCATCCCTTGGAGTAAACCTCTTAACCCTGGCTTATTCTCGAGGCAGTCCATTCAGTCAGTGTACATAACTAGGAGGTCATTGAAGGGTTGGGAAATAATCAGCAATTGCTTAGAAGCTTCAGACCTCACTATTGCCTGTCATTGGTCTGTTGGACCCTCAAATAGAATAAAAGCCATAAAGAAAAGTGTGTGGTGCCCTATCAAGAGTTTTTTAACCCAGTCCTTAATCCTTAAGTCACCACTGTATGAGGCTGTGATGTGTGTGATACACCAAAAAATGCAGGTTTTCCAAAATCAGTTTGGAAGGATAGCGGATGAAGATGCAGCTAAGCTCTTTTGGAATGGGACAAAGCTCTCAAGATTTTTTTAAATCCCCCCCGCCCCCCTCCAAATCTCATTCTTCCAGGCAGTGTAGCATTCCAGCCAACATATAGATTTTTATTTTTAATTTTACATAGATTTTGACAAGTTGTAACATCTGTATGAGGAATTTTTAAAATCTTCCTTTTCTGCATCAGTTCCAGCCTCCTGCTAGGCCTGCTTTTGTCACTTTTCAGATATCCTTCTCAGAACATGTGGAGAAAATATTTAGAATAAAATATTTCTCTGGGAAAATTCTTGAGAATTGGAGTGATTTTTAGTTGCTTTTTTTTACCATAAAAGGAAAAGGAAAGGAAACCAGTTACCAAAGATCAAAGGAGTATATGCTGAACTAGTTCAAAACAACACTGTGTGTTGTGCTTTCTCCTCCCACCCCCTACAGCTTCATTTGCAACTCCCAGCATTTCAGGCACCAATTTGACATATCCTATCAGGCCTTTCACTTCTGTGTGTATTTAATACAGCTTTAAAGAGATCTAATTGCTACATTTAGTGACACCTTTTCTCTGTACACCTCTACACACACTGGGATTTTAATCAGAATTATCCTTGATCCTGGAATTATGGCTTTTTAATCATATGGTAAACTCATAAGCAATTCCTAAACTTTATGCTGGAAGAGCATTATAACAGAAACTCCAAGGATATCTTACTGCTGACTGCAGGAAAGCATTAGCATATCTCTCTTCTGAACATCTTTCAAAGCACACCATTTTCTTCTTGTCCATTGCAGACGGGCTCTAAGAAAATGTTCTTTCCATTGTCGAGTCTGACTTCATGGTCATCATCTTTTAAATGTATTTAAAAACATTTATTCGAAGGTTTTTAAGAGGCCATGAAGTTCTTGAACTACATAATGGCATTTTTAGGGTGGAACCATGCTATGTGTTTGCTTTATAACATAATTTTTCCAGTTCACTTAGAGCCAGAGTCTTTTGCTTTCCAATCTTATAACCATCAGGTTTCAGAAATACAGCCTTGATGATAACTTTGTATTGCACTTATTACTGGATGCCTTATGGTATGTAAGAAACTACTTTTGTCCTCACAGTCTTTGTCCACTTGGGATGTCTAATGTCTACAGCAACTTATACAGGAAAGGTATCTTTTTATCCTACACTGGACTAATCTCTACTGTATTATTAGTTTTGTCTAGGACTCAGCTCAGCAGCTCACATACACATAGGAATGAATGATGATCTTTCCACCTTCTTGTATTGTTAATTTATCCCCATCCAACCTCTTTAGCCACGTCTCTACTCCAAAGACTTGCATCCACCCTTTTGTTTTCTGGACTTCCATTTTACAGATTCTTTCCCACCAAAATGCCAAAATTTCACAAAACTAGAATCTCTAGATTAATACTAGTTGCAATGCCTGTGCTCTCTTCCAGTATTTTCTGATTTCTGTCATAGGATAGGAAGCATGTAAGGGAGACTAGTACTGGTTCAGAATATACCAGTATCCTGTTTGGCTGGAAGTGAGTGAGTTCTTAGGGAAAGAAACAGAAAAAATGAGCTTGCATAGATGCATATTCTCAATTTTCTGTAATCACCTATTAAGTAGGGATGTCTTAAGCCACGTATTGTATCTAGATCATCAATGGAATGATCTTCTATACGATTGTCTAGATTTTTTTTTAATCTTTCATGACACTTTGTAGCATTGAGTTCCACAATTAGGCATTTTCTTTACTTTAATTCTGTTTCTTGATAATTTCTTTGGGTCTTCTGGGATGCAGTGAATAACTACGTCTTATTAACTCTTTCTGTACCATTCATGTAGGCCAGTATTATATCAGTTATCTTTCTTCCAGGCTGAAGAATCCTAATTCTTCTTTTGGGAATTGTTCCCACACCCCTCAGGACCTTTTTTATTTATCTATGCTGTTTTTAAGGTAGAGAAGGAGGACAGGGCTACATGCAGTATTGAAAATGTAGGTATATGATGAGTTTATGCAGTGGCAGAAGGTGTTCTGTATGTTCTCCCATCTTTTCTGATACCTAATCTTCGAAAGTGAAATGGTTTTGCTGAGAAGTATGCCAATGTTTTCAGAAAGCTCCCCCTAATGACTACAGAATCATAATCTCATTTTAAGGATGTTGCATTTTATATGCAATTGGGATTATATTACTTTTATTGAGTTTAAGCACCATCCAAAAGCGTAAAAATAAACTTACTAAGTCAGCACGAAGTTCTGCCTAGTCCCATATCGTGTCTGATGCAAGCCACTGGGAATGCCAAGAAAAGAGCATAAAAGAAGAAAAGCATAAAGTGATTCCTTCCAGAATACTACTCCAAACTACAACAATCTGTGTTTTAGCACTTGCTAAGCCAGAGGCCTTTAATTTTAGAGTTGTTTATTTCTTTCTTGAATCTACTCGCGTTTGCAGTAAATTTCACCTTCCACATCATCGCCCAGTCAACTCTGTAAAATCCTAATACCCTTTTATGTAGTTGAGTTTCATTTGACGACCCTGATATACAGCCTGGTGTCATCAGCAGTTTCTCTCAATACAGCCTTCATCACTTCTACTCCTTCTCACTAGTTACCAAATACTAACTCTAATACAGATAGCTGCCTTATGATGTGATAGCACGTAATATCTTCCTGCACTTTTTCTGTGTTTTAACTACTCATTTACCTACTAAAGGACATGCCTTCTTATCCCATGGCAGCTTGTTTCCGTTAAGAGCTTTAGCTGAGTAAAAATCAGAAGTTTTTTTAAAAGTTCAGTATGCTGTGTTGAGATCACTTAACTTGCATGTTTGATGGCTCCTTTGGCAAATTCTAGTCTAAGAGGGTTTAAAAAGAATGACTTCTCTCCAAGCCCCATCAATTTCCTCCTCAACACCCCCCCCCCGCCATCTGGATTTTTATTGCATGTGCCCATGCCTTTCTTTTATACCTGTTTGCCTTGTTTGGAAGTCAGTCATCTGCTTAACAATCCCAGTATCCTTTCAAGATGTCAGATTTGTTGCCTACATTCAGTTGGTTCTGAGGCCTTTTCAAACAACAGGTTAATGCTACGGTTAATAGTTCAGGAAGGATTCTGAGTTATAACTACTCTTACTTAGGTACTGTAACAAGGGGGCTATTGCATCTTGGAGTCTGGCTCTAGAGCAGAGGGTGGGCCACTGGGTACAGCTCAGCAGACTGTGTACCTTTCATCTGATGTATCTTCATAGATTTCTGTATTTGAGGTTCTCTGCTACGTTCAAAGACTTTAGAGAGGCTTCCCAGGAGCTGGTTTGCACTTGAAGGGAAAAATCTGTGGGTTTATGGAACTTTTTCCTTTTTACACAAGTATCTCTCAGTAGTTGCTCAAGCCAAATTATCACAAAGGGCAGATGTTCCAGGTGTATGTCAAAGCACATCAGATAAGCTCTACCAGCTCCTTTCAGGAGGGAAAGGAGCCACTCTAACATCAGCGTACTTTAGATGCTGAACACATCCTAAAAGGCCTAAGATGAAGTTAACTGAGACTCTGCCCTGACAGAGTATCTTTCCTGGTGAGTTCCTTTGGTGATGGACCCAAGTCCCAGTCTAAATTTACAGGAAGGACTTAGGTGTGTAACTTCAATATTAAGCAATACCAAAATGTTCACCTATCTCATTAGCTACAGCATACCATACTGGCAGTCACACTGCTCTTCAGTGCATGCTACTCTGTTGAAACTAGTGAAATGCTTGGAGCACTAGCATACACCTGATTCCTTTCAGTACACTTAATTTTTCCTAAGGCTTGACAATTCCAGTCATTTTCAGTGAATCGTGGGTGTTAGGGGCAGGTGTCTTCTCACGCATGTGACTTCCTTCCCAGAATCCACAGTAGTTAGTACATGAGCTACAGAACACCTGAAAGTTCTGGACATGGGATTACTGTAAATCACTAAGACTTCAGTGCTGTCTCAAATGCAGCACCTGGGTATACCCTTATGTCTACGTTAACTGCATCAGCTATATACTTAACCTAGCACTTTCTCTTAAAACATTAACTTTTCTTGTCTACACAGTTCCCCAAGAGCAGGATGGGCAGCCAGAGCAAGAGGAAATGTTAGTAACACGTGATTCATCAACACCTACTTCATCAGCACTTGAAGAAATGGCCCTGTACAGCAGCAAACGCAAACTCCGACACAGCCGGCGCAGTTTGGAGGCTGCTGTCCCTACGTAGAAGATCTGATGTGTCTGGGCAATGGAATAGCCCAGCACAGGGCTTTTGAGCTTCCTGTGCTCCAGGGACAGCACTGGACTGCCCACACTGCTGCCTCCTGGACCCTGGATGGGAACTGAGCACCCCAGGGAGCATTGTGGTCAACTAACTTCCTTTAAGGCTGTGAACCGCCCTCTTTTCTCACCCAATAATGCACTGGGGCATGTCCTAAACATAATGGGACAACACTAGATTTATTGATGGCAAATTGAGAGGAGGTGTGGGTAGGACAGTGGGCAGCTGCAGCTTGTTAGCCTGTAAATATTGTGTGTGGGGGAAGGGTAGGACAGGGAGAACATATGAGTGTGAGAGTGTGTTGGGCTCCAGCAGTTATTTCCTCAACTTGGATTTTTTTAGTGGTTAAGATGGGAGCTTCTACTCTGGTATGAATTAGAAGGAAGGTCCAGCCTGCCTTTGCTCCTATTTAATTTCCAGTCTTTTGCCAAAAAGCATCTCCTTCCACCTCCCGCACCGTGTCACCTCACTTTCTTTTGGGAGTATGTGGAAATGGGTAGCTTGGAGGCAAAAAAAAAAGAAAAAGAAAAAAAAGGAATTTCAGTGAAGTGCCTCCCTCTGACATTGACACCTATGTGCTCAAGCAAAGATGACTGAATAAGCAGGAGCCTGTGCCAGCTCTGTGCCACTTGCCTCTGTGAGCGCAGCAATCTATCCTGTGTAGGAAACTGCTTCTGCCAGTATTTTGTGCTATGCTGGGAGACAGGTACCTACCTAGATGTACACATCATAGTGTGTATCTCGTGCATGCAGTTTGAACCATTCTGCAAGCACACTGTACTGAGTGTCAGAGGCGGCCAGGTATCTGTCTTCTGTCAGCACCATGACTGAATTCGTGAACTGGGGCAGAAATGAGAAAGGAGCCAAACAGCTGTAGCAAGAGTATAGCACTGTGCATGTGTGACAGCAATAGAGAGCAGAATAGCTGGGGATTAGGATACGGTGGCAGAGATAGGAGGTGTAAACAGCAGATAAGATAGTGGGTTAGGATTCAAGAAATGGGGAAGGGTAGGAAGTGGCGTTGCTGGGGTCAGGTTAGGATTAATGGGGTCTTAACAGGTAGGAGGATACTAGTGGGTGAGTCCACTATTTTGCCCGCTAGCTCTGAAATGGAATGTGACATTACAGGGTGCCCACTGTGGGGCTCTCAAGCAGTACCTGCAGGCAGGGAGCACGATGAAGTAGGATGGGTCTGGCCTATGCCTTGCAATAACTACACAATTCTACTCTTTGCCAATTTGTTGGCTTCAGGCCCATTTCCATGTAGAACAGGGAAAATACATGCTTGCCTATGCAAGAGGGGAAAAAAAAGAAAAAGGAGCAAGGGTGTGATTCCTGATTTCCATTAGTGAAACAAGGGCTGTGAGCAGATTCTGTATCAAGTGAGCTCTGCAGATGTAGAGGAGACAGATGCTGCTTATAGCTCTGAAATCAGTCTCTGCTGCCCACTACTGAAGTAAAACATCCCCTTTTTTTTTTTTTTTTTTTTTAAATGCCTCTAATAGGGAGATTGGTATCTGAGCTTGGCAGTAATCTGATCTGTCTACCCCGATACATTGGTGCTCTCTGCTGAATGCCTCCAGCAGTAAGACCAGAGTTGGACCTTAAGCCTTTCAGTGACTCAAAGTGGCTTGAGAGCGACAGGCACTTCTGCTTGTATATTTGCGGAATGAAAGAACTGGATGCAGTTTCTTTTAGTTGAGAATCTCCTTTCATGCCAAAATCCAGTGGATCATTTTTACTGACTTCATATGTTTTAATTTTACAGAGCTTTGAAGGGGGAACTCTGATAATCTCAAACTGCAGCTATGGCTGCTTACATCATCAGCAATTTGAGCTTTTCCTTTTTAAATCTAATTTTAGCATTTGCTTTTTAACAACAGCAATTTTGGAAACAATCCTGGATTGGTTTTGGTGACTAACTTGTGATTCTTTTTTCCTTTCCCTTTGCGGTACCTTGTGCCAGGCTCTGGGTTCTCTCCCATTCTCTCCTGAGAGACTCTGAGGGAAAATTAGCGCATCAAGACTGTAACTAGTGAAATTTGTACAACCAAAGAAATCTATTTTGTGGTTCAAGGATAATAAAGTTTACTTTACATTTTAGAACCTTTAGTTAATGTCGTTTGCCCTGTGTGAAGTCTGCAATTTCTGTATCAGCACTTTGATAGTCACCCTATAATCTAGCAAACATACTAGTGATTTTCCTGTTTTTGTATGCAGAAATTAATGATCACCTAAATGAATGCCAACTGCAGGAATATCAAGATGACCACGTGCAACTCATGTAAATTTGGTAGAAAACTGGCATCTATGCTGAAAGGGGAGGAAGAGAACCTAAACCAGTAACTACTCCATCTTTATGTAGTTTGAAAGGGACTCCTTACTTTGGAAGTAGCAGATTCACTCTTGGGGGGGAGGAAGGGGAGTAGAGGTTCCTGCTCCATAGAAGCTGTAGTAGTGGGGAAAGGAAATGGGGACTAACAGGTGAGATGATACATGTAGGATATAGTGGTTTAGTTATCACATTCATCACTGACACCTATTTAAAAAACAACATCCTGCTTAATGGCATACAAGAGAGGGAGGTAAATTCAGAAATGAGAAAAAAAAGCTCTAATGTGTTACAACCTTTAAGACAAGTACCGACGCTAACTGCAGAGAGACTCTAATTCCATCCATGCGAGGGGCTGATTAGGCATAAAATGTACCTATGTGCTGTGGTGCCCACACATAGGCCTCTGTCAGTACAGGCTGCCCCATGTGATGCTGCTGTCTGTGAGGACCGGTCACTTCTGCCACTGCTGAGCTCTGCGGTGCCTGCTGCTCCAACCTATTGCCTCGTGTGGGTTTTGGCTCCATTTGATCACCTGCCAGGGGTGTGTGGGGGAGTGCATGTGTGTCTGTGTGTGTATGAAGGAACACCTGGACACATGAGTTAGTAGCTGGCTGTTACAGTAGTAGCCTGGAAGCGATGCACAGCCTGAGCCCTGCTTATCAGCTGATGTAATGTGAAACAGTGATACCAGCAAGATCTTAAGCCTCTTGGCTTTCTTTACTTGGCTCTGCTTAAAAAAAAAAAAAAAAAAAAAGCTAAAAAGCTATTTTGTTCTCTGACTTAAAATTTTTAAAAATACAGTTTAACTGGTAAAAAACTAACACACTTCATGTAGTCTAAACAAGTTTTCCTTGGTCTGGATCAATGGATGGCCACCAAGATATGCCAGCACAGAGAAAGAAAAGCAGCCTCAGTGGGAAGAGAGCAGAATTCCTTTTTCTAGAGACAGTGTCATGCTAGACCTTGGCCTCATTTTCCATCCTTTGCAACTGTTGACTTGCAGGTACAGATGGAAAAGAGACCTTGGCATGCCACGTGGTACCACAGGAACAGTCTTGTCTGTTCAGCTTGGAGGGTTCAAGAGTCTAAGTGTAGATTTACACAGACTCAAACAATATATTTCTCACAGGTCCTGTCCTATAAAATGGAATTTAAAAAAAATAATCATTTTAATATATCTTTTTTTCTCCCCACTTAGACTGTAGTTTTCTTAGGCCAGGCTTACTACTTTGATCATTTTTGTGGCCCTCCTCTGACCCTGCTCCAACAGGTCCATGTCTGCCCTGTGCTGAGGGCTCCAGAGCCAGATGCAGCACTGCAGGGGGGGGGTCTCACCAGAGCAGAGCAGAGGGGCAGAATTGCCTCCTTTGACCTGCCGGCCACGCCGCTTTTGATGCAGCCCAGGCTACGGTTGGCTTTCTGGGCTGCAAGCGCATATTGCTGGCTTATGTCCAGCTTTTTGTCCACCAGTACCCCCAAGTCCTTCTCAGCAGGGCTGTTCTCAATCCCTTTATCTCCCAGCCTGTATTGATAACTAACCCAATTTTAAAAGGGACTCTTAACAGACAATAATTGCAGAAAATCTATGCAACAAATTAAGCCCAGTAAGATCAAGATCAGATCGTATGGGGGAAAAGCTACTGTCCTAAACCTGTCCAAATAAAGCAGAGCATTACTACTCTGGACTGATCTGATGAAATCTACACTATAGTTGAATAACATGTTAGAGACCTTCTACAGAAAGCTGGTACTGAATCGAAGACTGTAAGCTCAACAGCAGTAAGGATGACAGTGTCCTTCTACAAAGGATAGTCCCAGCAAGAGTAATTTATGACATTTACATAGACCATATAGTCAAACTAATTTTCCCCAGAAATGGGAAAAAAAAAAGACCACAACCCTACAATTATGCAAGGCATAGTAATGAAATCTGAGCCATCAAGGGCCTAGCTCTAAAATCTAACTTTCAAAGAAGTATACATGAGTAGAGATGGAGACAAGTAATTTGGAACTTTAAAGCCACTTGAAATTTGGTATAACTACAAATCCTGAATCCTCACCTCTAGCGAGCAGGGGGAAAAAAGAAGAAATTCTACACAAGGCATAACTTGCGCAGATGAGAAGGCATCTTAGTGCTAAGCATGGACTAAGGCTGCTTTTTTTTTTTATTCATTAGATACTTTGTGCCCAATCTCTTATCCAAAAACCTGTCCCTCAGGCCCTGCTAAAGGCAAGTTTGCTTGGTTTCAGGATTAAGTCCTGTCTGGTATTGGTAAACAAGGTGAGAGATGGAATTCTCGTGCTCCTTCCTTGTATTTCCCTCCATATATTATGGTAGTCAGGTGTCAAATACCTATAGGATTCTCTTCAAGGATTGTCTACTAACAGATAAAAGGTGCTATCATGGAAGCAAATCACAACAAATTTACCCATGTGTAGTCAGCTCTGAGAAACCTGCAACTTGGAAACACTTAGGATAACTGGAGGATGGAAAATGCTGTTTTTCAGTCTTGCCCACCTACCACCAGCTGCTTCTGGAGACAGCATGCCGGACAAGATGAACCTGTAGTTTTAACTCAGTACCACTTTTGCTGCTGCTACTTGTGTCTTTTTAATTGACTCTATGTTTACAGATGACATTAGTGACATATATTGTAGATGAAGTAGTGAAAGATCATAAAGATAGAGCATTGTAGGACCTCCACTATGCTATAGCTGGCATTGCCACTCTACCACTGTAGTTTGGCTTGCCCATTTCAGGGCCCTAGGCAAAGCTGCTTTACTGGCTTCTGGGTCCATACCTTTTGAATACAGTGTGTTCCAGTAAATCATGTCTTGACACCACAGGAAAGCTGCAGCTTGTCCAAATGGATAATAATCAATGGCCGACTGCATGTGGACAAAAAGCAGATACTGTCTTACTAAGAAAAAATGAACTACCCACCTAAACCAGAAATAAAAGCATCCCATACCAAAGTCTGTAACAGGCCCCAAACAACAGCCTTCCTGACTAATGGAGACCTGACATCACAAAGATGCAGCCCTTTCTGGTAAGAACAAGTAAACATCCCCCTCTTCACCATAAAAAGGCCAATTCCTTATTTTCTGCAGTCAGACAACACCTGCCCCCACACCAAGCTCATTCCCCTTCGAGTTTTCCTCTACTTTTCTTTTTAGGCTGCATGGTAACCAAAGCACAGACTAATTTTGCACCTTGTACCAAAGCCAAGCAAGGGTATAATTAAAGCATTAGTTTAAATCAACCTATGTCACTTTGAACTGAAAGCAGAGTATAAATAAGTGTTCGTATAATTAGTACCTGCATCTTATCTGACATAGCACTAGCAAAACATCAGACTGTAATAACATACTGCCTATAGGATGCAGCCTCTAAAACAGCCTATAGCTGTTTCATACGTGAACATGTAATCTTATCTCAAATTTCATACATGTAAGAAATCAGTAATAGAACAATTACTCTTATAAATGATAGATCTTTTCCCCCGCCTCTTCCAATATGGTACACAAAAAGTCTTCCTTATTGGGGTTGTTTGGAAGGTAGGCTGTCAGAGATTTTTTTTTTTTTGTCCATTCCAGCGGTCTCTTCTCTATATTAGTAGTATTGTTGCGACCTTTCTGCTTGATACAAGCTTGATGGGAGTTCTCACTATATATGGATATAATGACTTCAAACTCAGTGTCCACTCAAATGAGTTTTGTCTCCAACATCTTCAGTAGCACACCATCTATCTCCTGATTACACCACTCCATGCAGAAACTAGAATTCTGTATTCCATACAAAACGGTAACAATGAGGCTAAACTACGAACCATACTGCAACACCACATTGCACTCCCACTCTTGCAGCTGCCCCTCTCCCTCCTCCCTCCCCACACCAGGATGCGGCAGGAGGCACACGGTAATGTTAGTGCTACCTTTTTTGGGCAGATGAATTCTGCAGGCAACAGAGTTTGAAGAACTATGGACTAAAACCCAACACAAGTATGAAATAGCATGCTGGCAGACAGAATTTTACAACTATAAATGCAAGATAATGCTCACCAAAAGAAACAATTTAAGTTCTCACAGAGTTTATTCAGGAAAACTTGGACAAAAAAAGCAGAAGGAATCATTATGCTCAATGAAAATATCTGTTAAAGTCCAGCATGGGTAGATATCACTGGTATTTATGATACCAAGCACTTAAACAAGAGAATAGTTCAGTTTTGGGATACTATTTCTACAACATTTCATCCTGGTGGGGTTTTCTAAGGAAGTTAGGAAGATGTTAATGTCAACAGGCCTGGAATGGGCACGGACATGGTGATACCAGAATGCTTGATCCATCCATGCCTGGTGTTCCCTTGCTAGCCAAGGAATGCTCTACCGCTCTCCCCTAGTGTTCCTGATTGCAAAAGCAGGTTCAACACACACTGTGGTCAGAAAAACAGGTGGTCTATTGCCCTGCTCCAGGCTCCAGTGACCAAATGCAGGGCTGCCTGATGGCTACCCCTGAATGTCCTTGATTACATATTATTTGCATATCTTATGATCCTCTTTACCATTTCTTGACCATCCCTTTCTCTGCCCAGCCCTCCTTTTCTTCATTTTGGTCTCCCAGAAAAACAACCAGCCTCTAATTACTTCCTCCCCTTTGGTCCCAGTTTTCATAGAATCATAGAATNTTTGCTACTTTCATACCTAAATCTTGTACTTCTGGTAAGGCTACCTACTTTCCATACCTTTATATGGTATTACTGATATGGTGACCTAAGAACTTTTGGCCTAGCAAGATTCTACTCCAAAAGGTCCCCAGTACTCCAGTTATCTGCAGCATTCCTCTGTTCCTCACATAATTTTCCCTTAACTATCTGTGAAACCCAGCCACGCCTCCCAGCACTATTTGCAACTCTTGTCAGCTTCTCACATTGTTACCTGTTATGTCCAGCAATTTCTCACATCGTATCCAGTACTGTCTCATGTCTTGTTCAAGTTAGTTAGCTTAGTCTCTGGCCAGTGGCCTAGTCAGCTGTTTGCAGATCAAATGCTTCCCAGCAGAGGCAGTTTAAATATAAACTTGTTTTCCTTTAGTTTATTGCACCCCTATATAAGAGACAGGTGTTTGATTAATTACTGCATTTTCTTCTGAGACAAGGGAATATTAG
>VZTQ01005064.1:0-11743 GCA_013400755.1 Pelecanoides urinatrix
CATGATGTCCAGAGAGCTGGGGAGATGGGGCTGTGCCCAGCCTCACCTCGGGGACCTCTGTGTCCCCACACGTTTGTGGTGCCACGTCGCCCTGCCAAAACCCAAGCCGTGGCTTCGGGCACTATGCCAGCCCTGGTGCTCGTGCCGTGCCCAGGTCCCTTGCCTTGGAGACTCCTCTGAGGTCCCCTTGCTCCACCATGGTCCCCAAGCAGCTTCTGCTCCAAATGTGGCCCCCGGACAGGACCTCAGTCTGCCCCAGTGAGCACTGCAGTGGCTCTTGGCACCCGCTAATGGCTCTGCTGGTGCCCGGGAATGTGCCCGGACCACACCGACCGGTCCCACCACCAGTCCCACCGTGGCGCCGAGCCCGTCTCACGGGGCGAGTCCCAAGGGGACAAACCCAACCTGGTGTGACATTTCGCCAACGAACCCCTTGGGTGACCCCAAAGAAGTGACAAAACGGCCCTGTGGCCACAATGCACTGATAGCCAGGGCTCAGTATTGGGGCCAGTCCGGTTCAATCTCTTTCTCAACAATCTGGATGAGGGGATCGAGTGCTCCCTCAGTCAGTTTGCAGATGACACCAGGCTGGGCGGGAGTGTTGATCTGCTGGAGGGCAGGAAGGATCTGCAGAGGGACCTGGACAGGCTGGATGGATGGGCCAAGGCCAATGGATGAGGTTCAACAAGGCCAAGTGCCGGGTCCTGCACTTGGGCCACAACAATCCCAGGCACCGCTCCAGGCTTGGGGCAGAGCGGCTGGAAAGTGCCCAGAGGAAAAGGACCTGGGGGGCTGGTCGACAGCGGCTGAACACGAGCCGGCAGCGTGCCCAGGTGGCCAAGAAGGCCAACGGCATCCTGGCCNGCTGGTGCCAAAACACCTCTTGGTGCCAAAACGTCTCTTGCCCTCTTGCCCAAGGGACGGCCACCAGCCTGTCCCCAGCCCCATGTCCCCAGGGTGGTGTGTGTCTGGGGTCAGCTGTGGAGCCACATTAAACTTTAATCCTTCTGCCGCGGGGTCAGCGAAGGCTTTGGCTGGGCTTGGGGTGGGTGACGTGGGATCTGTCACCCTCTGTCATCGGGCAACCTCCACAGCATCATTTATCACGGAGCCTCCAATAAACAAAAGCTAATTACAACTGAAACCCGAGCCTGGCCTGGACACGGCTCAGTGCGGGGCAGCCGCGTTAACCGTTCCCAGCCACCTCCCAGTCCCACAGGCATCTTGTACCCTCTCAGACCTTAGCGGTTGCTCTTGGCCCCTCCTGATCCTCACCATCCTCTCCTGGTCCCTGTCATCCCGTCCTGATGTACCCTGTGGTTCTCACCACTCCCTTCTGGTCCCTAGTGTCCCCTCCTGGCCTCCACCATCCCCTCCTGGTCCTTGCTAGCTGCTCCTGGGCTCCATAATCATCTCCTGGTCCTCATCATCCCTCTAGGTTCCCTTGACCCCTCTTTGTCACCATTGTGCCCTTCTGGTCCCCACCGTCCCCTCCCAGTCCCTATCCTCCCCTCCTGATCCTCATCTTCCCCTCCCGGTCCCCATCATCCCATCCTAGTCCTCACTGTCCCCTCCTGATCCCCATCACACCCTCCTGGTCCCCATCGTCCCCACGTGGTCCCTATTGTCGTGTTCTGGTCTTCATCATCCCCTCCTGGTCCCTGCTGTCACCTCCTGCTCTCCACCATCCATCATTGTCTCCTGGTCACCATCAAAACATCCAGGTTCCCATTGTTCCCTCCTGATCCTCATCATCCCCCTCCCAGCCCCCATCACCTCCTTCTGGTCCCCATCATGCCCTCCTGATCCTTGTTGACCTCTTCTGGTCCCCATCATCTCCTCCTGGTTCCCAATCTTTCCATCCTGGTCTCCAGCATCTCCTCCTGGTCCCCATCACCCCCTCCTGATCCTTTTTGTCCCCTCCTGGTCCCCCATCATCTCTCCTTTGTTCCCATCAGCTCCTCCTGGTCTCCATCATCCCCTCCTGGTTCCCATCATCCCCTTCTGGTTCCCATCATCTCCCCTCCCTAACATCTCCTCCTGATTCCCATCATCTCTTCTTGGTCCTCACCATCTCCTCTTGGTCCCCATTGTGTCCTCTTGGTCCTCACCATCCCCTCCTGATCCTTCTTGTCCCCTCATGGTGTCCACCATCTCTCCTTGGTCCCCCATCATTTGCTCCTGGTTCCCACCATCTCTTCTTGATCCCAGTTGTCTCCTCCTGGTCCCCACCACTCCCTCCTGATCCCCATTGTCCTCTCCCAGTCCCCATCATCTCCCCTTGGTCCCCACCATCCCCTCCTTGTCCCCAATGTCCCCTCCCATTTCCCACCACCCCATGCCGTCACCGGCAGGAGCGGGGCTGCCGGGACAGCGGTGCCTCCCTGGGTCACCCGATGTCCCCAGCCGAGCTGTCCCCTGGCCAGGGCGCATCCGCCAGCTCCCCACGGCTGGTGGGATTAGGGCAGCTGGAGCCTTGGGGCTGCTCCTGACTACAGGTTTCAAGACCGTCGCCAGCATCTTTGGGTAATTAGTAAATTAGTAATTAAACGCTCTCTGCCTGCTGGGGGGGGAAGGGGGGCAGATCCCGAGGTTTTAGGCTGGGTAATCCCATGGCATCTGCCCCAGCGTCTGTCACCGAGCCGAGTCACGACCCCGCCGCGGGCTTTAACGTTTGCTCCTTCACGCCCGCCCCGCTGCCCGTAGCCCCTCAGCTGTGGCGTCAGGCCTGCTCAGGGCGCTCCCCGAAAATGGGCTGGGTTGAGCCCCCCTGTGTGCCCAGGTTGGGTGCTCAGCCCTGGGAGGAGGATGGGGTGCTGCTCCACGGGGACCCCACCTTGGGGACAGCACCCAGCTGGGTTTCATGGAGAAACGGGGTGGGAAACCATATTTTTGTAATTATTGGCTTTCCTGGGCATGCTGATGATTGGCCGGCAGCAGATGGTTGGCCTGGCTAATCCCCCTCCCAAATCCCTGCTCCGGAGCTGGCTTTTACCCGACGGCGAGGAGGGGACGGGCAAATTAGCCGACTCAGCATGTATCATCACGCTGGCTGCTCCCCGGTGTCCCCCGGCACTGGGCGCCCTGGTCCCTGTGTCACCCATGGGTGGGCTGGCGCCCTGGGGTTGCGGGTGCTCCCAGCACCCCCGGATCAGGCAGCGGGGGGTTGTTTCACCCATGGGTGAAGCTCTGCGGAAGGGTCTGGAGACACCTAAGCTGCGGCCAAGGGATGGGCAGGGCGAGGTGACAGCTTGCTCCTGCCGCATTAGCCCAGCGTCATAATTCTGCCGAGGGAGGAGGGCGGCCGGTGCCGCAGATGGCGACTGTCAGAGATCTGGGTCAGGGCGGGGGCCCGCCGTGGGATGGGGGGCTGCGGGGTGGGACAGGGCACCCTGGGGGGGATGTGGGGTCCTGGAGTGGAGGAGTGCAATGCTGCAGGCAGGGGTGGTGCAATGCTGCAGGCAGGACGGTGCAATGCTGCCGGCAGGACGGTGCAACCGGGTTGGAGGCATGGCGCAAGCAATGCTGCAGGCAGGGACGGTGCAATGCTGCAGGCAGCCGGGTTGGAGGCATGGCGCAGGCCGGGGGGATGGGGCCTCGCAGCAGGCAGGGGTGATGGAGCCATGCTGCAGGCAAGGACGGAGCCGTGCTGCAGGCAGGAGGGGGCAAGGCTGCAGGCAGGAGGGTGCAAGGCTGCAGGCAGGAGGGTGCAATGCTGCAGGCAGGGGTGGCGGGGCCATGCTGCAGGCAGGGGGATGGAAGGAGGTTGTAGGCAGGACGATGGAGCAATGCTGCAGGCAGCAGGGTTGGAGGCATGGCGCAGGCCGGGGGGATGGGGCCTCGCAGCAGGCAGGGATGATGGGGGGGCGACCCCCAGCCCCCAGATCCACTGGTGTCACCGCCGCCAGCCCTCAGCAGGGACCCGCTGCCAGCACCCGGCCCATGGGATGCCTCCGCCGGGGCCACAGACGGCAGCAACACCCCTGGGGCCGCAGGCTGAGCCCCCCCGGGAGGGACCCAGGGTGCTGGGGACCCCCAGCCGCAGCCTGGCCCATCCCTGGGGACAACCCAGGCCAGGTGACGGTGGCCACCCGCCATCCCCCTGAGCTGGGCAGGGGGGTTTAGCGGCTAAAGCCCTCAAATCCCAAATTGTGCTGCCCTGTCACGGCGAGGGTTTAGCGGCGGTTGCGTAACCCTGGGGGCCACCTGGCCCCCACCTGCTGCGGTGTCAGCAGCCCCGGCCCTACGCCCCGGGAGGGGAAACTGAGGCACGGGGGGGGGGCCCACCAAGCATCCCCCCTTGCCTCACCATCAGGGCTGGTAATTAATTACTTGGGGGCAGGGAAATTACCACTTAATTACCACTTTTTGTTATTCCCCTCTAACCGCCTTAGCGAAGGGCTTATGTGCTTATAAGGCCCGGTGGGTCCCAAGGCGGGGGGGACACATGTGGGGGTCCCTACCCCAAACCCCATCTCCCACCTCTGCCGCAATCTCAGCCTGGCAATGCTGGGGGGGGGGTACACGTGGTGGCAGGGTGACGCCCCCATGGTGGCCCGCGGCAGCCCGTGGCGGGGGGGTGGGGTGGCTTGGGTGTCGCGGGGTTTAGGGTTACAGGGCTGGGGCTCAGCACCTTTTTAATTCTTCATCGCGTGGCTGATTGATCCCCCCCCTCCCTGCGCAGACACTAAAGATTAAGAGGGTGACAAAGAGGCGGCTGCTTACACAGCGCCCGCCGCTAAGCTGCCTTGAAGAGAGCAAGGCAAGAGCCCCGCTGCCCGCAGAGCTGCCAGAGCACCCGCCGCCTCGCCAGACCCCGGGGCACCCACCGCGGTGGCAGCCGGAGGGAGGGGAGAGGGAGAGGTCAGGAACGCCGGGTACGGGATGGCTGCGTCGCCAGCGGGGTCGGTGGTGAGCGCTGGGCTGGATGATAGCCCCACGGGTAAGAGGTGATGTTCTGCTTGAGTGGCGGGACCGCGGTCGCCAGTGGGGTCTTTCTTCAGGATGGCTGGGGTCCCCGTCACAGTCCTTCTCCAAGATATCCAGAGTCCCCATCCTAGTCCTTCTCAGGGATGGCTGGGGTCCCCATTGTGGTCCTTCTCCAAGATACCTGGGATCCCCATCACAGTCCTTCTCCAAGATGGCTGGGGTCCCCATCCTGGTCCTTCTCCAAGACGCCCGGGGTCCCTATTGTAGTCCTTCACCAGGCTGGTGGGGGTCCCCATTATGGTCCTTATCTGGGATACCTGGGGTCCTCATCATGGTTCTTCTCCAAGATAGCTGGGGTCCCCATTGTGATCCTTCTCCTGGATGCCCAGGGTTCTTAGCTATCACCATTCTCCAAGATGCTGAGGGTCCCCATCGTGGTCCTTCTCTGGGCCAGGATGCCTGCAGTCCCCAACCCCAATGCTCTCCATGATGCCCACGGTCGTCATCATTGTCATTTTCCAAGATCCTCGGGGTCCCCAACTATGGCCCCTCTGTGGGATGCCTGCAGTCCCCAGCCACAGCCCTCTCCTGGATGCCCATGTCCTCGGCCCTTCGCCAGGGTCCTCGCGGTCCCCTGCTGTGACCCTTCTCTGGGATGCCCATGGCCCCTTGCTGGGATGCCCAGTGTCCTCAGCCGTGGCCCCTCTCCAGGACACCTCCAGTCCCTGGTTGTGGCCCTTCTCTGGGATGCCTGGCGTCCCCTCACTGGGACACCTGGGATCCCTATCCCTAGGGACAACATCTCATCCCCTTCTAAATGTCCCATGAGAGCTCATCCCGCAGCATCCCAGGCACTGGGGCTGAACCCTGAGTGCAATCCCTGTGGTCCCCGAGGTGTCCCCAACCTTGTCCCTGGGCTGGATCAGCAGAGGTGGAAACCACCCTATTGCCAGCGTGCTGGGGGCGGTGGGGACTGGTGGGAGGGATGAGGGACATCGGGGTGTCCCGAGTCACCCCAAATGTGGCGGCTCTGCTCCTGCAGGGCTGAGCCCGGCCCCCGGCAAGGCGCTGAGCCCCGTGCTGCTGTGCAAGGTGTGCGGGGACACCAGCAGCGGGAAGCACTACGGCATCTACGCCTGCAACGGCTGCAGCGGCTTCTTCAAGCGCAGTGTCCGCAGGAAGCTCATCTACAGGTGGGGACGGGGATGGGGGGGTGGGGGGTCCTCGTGGGGCGGGGACTGGGTGAGATGGGCACCCACTGGGGCAGCGACTGGGGGGACGGGCACCCAGTGGGGCAGGGACCAGGGAGACAGGCACCCGTCAGGGTAAGGACCGGGGGGACATGAACCCAGTGGGACAGAGACCCAGGGGATGGGCACCCAACAGGGCAAGGACCCAGGGGGAAGGACACCAGCAGGGCAGGGATCCAGAGGCATGGACACCCAGTGGGACAGGGAGCCCAGGGGACAGGCACCCGGAGGGGCAGGGATGAGGGGAATGGGCACCCAGAGGGACAGGGACCTTGGGGGCGGACACCAGGGGACAGGGACTAGGGGACAGGCACCCAGTGGGGTAGGGACCCATGGGATGGACACCCAGCATGTTGGGGGCCAGGGAGCTGGGGGGGGTCCAGGACAGCCATCAAAGCAGGGTGTTCACTGGGACAGTGCACCCATGGAGGGGACAGGGCACCCACTGGGGACAGGGCACCCCTTGGGGACACCCATCATGGCGGGGCACCCATTGGGTGGAGGACACCCAGTGCGGGGGGACAAGACACCCAACAGGGACAAAGCACCCCCAGGACATGGCACCCCTGGGGTACAGGATCCCCCAGGGACAGGGGCCATCCCAGGGGCTGCAGCCGGGTGTCACCTCTCCCCAATAGGTGCCAGGCGGGGACAGGGCTGTGCCCGGTGGACAAGGCGCACCGCAACCAGTGCCAGGCCTGCCGGCTGAAGAAGTGCCTGCAAGCCGGCATGAACAAGGATGGTGAGACGGGTGGGGGAGACAGAGGGTGGCGGATGGCGGGGGTGATAGCGGGGTGGCCGGTGCTGATCCCACCTTGTCCCCGCAGCCGTGCAGAACGAGCGCCAGCCCCGCAGCACGGCCCAGGTCCGGCTGGACAGCATCGAGCTGGATGCCGAGCTGCCCCCCGAGCACGTGGCCACCACGCGTGAGGTCCCCCCCACCCCCTGCCCAGCTCCCCGTGGTCCTGGTGCCACCGTCGCTGTCACCCCGGGTCCCCGAGCGCCCACGCCGCCCACCAACCATCGCTTCATGGCCAGCCTGATGACGGCCGAGACCTGCGCCAAGCTGGAGCCCGAGGATGGTGGGCAGCCACTGGTGGGGAGGGGACGGGCAGGGGGTGGTCCCCACAGTGGGGTGACCACCAGCTCCCTCTTCTGTCCCTGCAGCCGATGAGACGGTGGATGTGACAGGCAGCGAGCCGGAGCGGGCGGCCGGCGAGTACCAGGTGGCACCGTACCCAGCGGCCAGCCCCGAAAATGTCTACGAGACCTCGGCACGTCTCCTCTTCATGGCCGTGAAATGGGCCAAAAACCTGCCCGTCTTCTCCAACCTGCCCTTCCGCGACCAGGTGGGGTTGGGGACCCCGATGGGAGGCATTGGGGAACCCCCTATGGGGCAACAGGGACCCCAAAAAATGTAGGCAACCAGTAGGATGGAGATGGCTGGAGCATCCCTGCAACGTTCACCCCAGAAGATGCTCTTCAGCCTAACCAACCATGGTGGCTTCAGGTGCTGGAGGCTTTTGGGGGTGACGGGGGTTTTTGGGGCTGCCCCCCCTCACCCCAGGTGATCCTGCTGGAGGAAGCGTGGAGCGAGCTGTTCCTGCTCTGTGCCATCCAGTGGTCCATGCCCCTGGAGAGCTGCCCGCTGCTGGCCGTCCCCGAGCCGGCCCCCGGCAAGCTGCTGCCGGCCGCCCTGGACATCCGAGCGCTGCAGGAGACCCTCGGCCGCTTCAAGGCATTGGCCGTCGACCCCACTGAATTCGCCTGCATGAAGGCTGTGGTGCTCTTCAAACCAGGTGAGGGACCCACCAGCCCCCGCCGCTGCCCATCCCCGTGTCCCCACCCCACCCCGTCACCCCCTTGTCCCCACAGAGACCCGTGGCCTGAAGGACCCTGAGCAGGTGGAGAACCTGCAGGACCAGTCGCAGGTGATGCTGGGCCAGCACAACCGTTCTCACTACCCCGGGCAGCCCGTCAGGTACCGCCCTCCCCACATCCTCATGGGTGACACCAGCGGTGGGGACACCCACCCATGACCAGGTCTCCGTCCCCCAGGTTCGGGAAGCTGCTGCTGCTCCTCCCGGCGCTGCGCTTCATCTCCTCTGAGCGCGTGGAGCTGCTCTTCTTTCGCCGGACCATTGGCAACACCCCCATGGAGAAGCTGCTGTGTGACATGTTCAAGAACTGACCTCCCTCTACCCCGATGTCACCCGGCTTGTTTGTCACCCTGTGTTGGCACCCTGTCACCCCCACCCTGGGTCTCCTCACCTCGGGATGCTGCGGGGTGTGAAGGTGCCCGTGGTCCTGTCTCCAGGGTGGTGGCCAGGACCATGGGATGCTGCTGGCAGCTGGGACGTGGGACCAGCTTCACTGGGGACAGCTGGTGGCAGGGGGATGTCCCCAGGTGAGTGCCAGATGCACCAGGAGCACCTCACTGGGGGGGGTGCTGCTGTCCCCAAAGCTGGAGGAAGCCATGGACCCAGGCGTGGTGCCCTTGCTGTGGCACCAGCGTGCCCGGGGACCCACTGCCACTCAGGGGTGACACCAGCTTGGGGCATGACACTGGCCAGGGATGATGCCAGCCTAGGGGTGACACTGGCCACAGGGGTGATGGCCACCCCGGGGTATGATACCACACCAGGGGGTGACACTGCCTGGGGTGACGGCAGCCCAGGGGTGACGCCAGCCTGCGGGTGACTCCAGCCCCATGGTGACACTGGCCAGGAGCGACACTGGCCAGGGGCGATGCCAGCCTGGGGGTGACACTAGCCAGGCATGATGCCTGTCCAGAGGTGACCCCAGCCCAGGGGTGACCCCAGCCAAGGGTGACCCCAGCCCAGGGGGTGACCCCCAGCCAGGGGTGACATTGGCCAGGGGTGACGTCAGCCCAGGGGTGACCCCAGCCCAGGGGTGAAACTGGCCAGGGGTGACACTAGCCCTGGGGTGACACCGGCCAGGGGTGACGTCAGCCCTGGGGTGACACCGGCCAGGGGTGACAGTGGCCAGGGGTGACCCCAGCCCTGGGGTGACAGTGGCCAGGGGTGACCCCAGCCCTGGGGTGACACCATCCCAGGGGCATGACCCCAGCCCAGGGGTGACACTGGCCGGGGGGGGTGTGTGTGTGTGACACCATCCGGGGCCGGGTGTCCCCCAACCGCAATCACTGCCCCTCACTCACGGGCGACTTCAGCTCCGTGATCCCAGGGGACACGCGGTGACAGACCCTCGTCCCCATGTCCCGGGGGGCTCCCGCTCCCTCCCCGCGTTTTATACTCCAAATAAAGAGGGTTTTGCAGCCAGCCTCCTCGCGCCGCTGACGCGGGGTCCCCCTCCTCGGGGGGTGGCAGCGGGGGGGACCAGCTGAATACTAATAATCTGAATATAAATAAAGAAGATAAAAATAAATAATCTGAATATAAATAAATTGAAAAGAAATTACCTGAATATAAATAAGCTAGCTGTAAATAATCTGAATTAAATAACCAGAATATAAATAAGATTAATAGAAATAATGTGAATATAAATAAAACGAAAATAAACAACCTGAATAGAAATAATCCGAATAGAAATAAGATGAAAATAAATAACCTGAATATAAATAAACTGAATAGAAATAAATTGAAAATAGAAATAATCTGTATATAGATAAACAGAAATAATCTGGATTAAATAACCTGACTAGAAGCGAAGCACGGGCGCAGACCCAGGGGAGGCTGGGGCAGGGGCTGCCATCCCCCCCCCCAGCACCCAACACAGCACCCAGCACCAGCGCTCCTCGTTACAGCTCTTTAATTAGCGCGGGGGCAGGGGTTCGCCAAGCCGCTTTGTACAGCCATGGGGAGGATTTGGGGAAAAAATCCACAAATTGCACTTTATACACACCACGGTCTGATGGCAGAAGGAAAAAATGCCCCCAACCCCCGCAAGCCCCCAGTAAAGTGGGGGTGACAAGCGGCAGCACCCCCCACTGCGGGGCACCAGAGATTCTTCGCCTTTATAGATTTACAGTTTTATTTCTCTTTTTTTTTCCTTTTTAAAACAATTCCTAGCGCAGATGACACAGGATAATATATCCTTTTACAATACAGACTTTGTTTTTAATTTACACGCAGCGGACTTATAAATTACTTAAAAAAATTTCCATTAAAAATAATAATAATTAACAGCACACAGCCCCTTCTCCTTTCCAGTAGTACGTACATTCACGCCGCTCCGGAAAACCCCATTTTTTGCCCCAAATCCAGCCCTTTGCCAGAGGGAGGGTCGGGAAGGAGCTGTGGGAGATGCCGGGGGGATGCGCCGGCCGGGGGCCCTGGACCACCCCACTCCCGCCCCGATGCCTGGGGGCCAGCGCTGACCCCGGGCTTAGCTCCTGCCGGGATAGTATATATATGTATGTATATATTTCTTTCATGTATTTTTTCTTTATATATATATATATATATATATTTGGAGGCATTGCCTAAGCCAGACCCGCCGTCCCTGCTGCTCTCGTGCCGCCAGGGCAAGAAAACTGAGGATGAGGATGGAGCCCTTCCGCCAGCCCCAGGGCCCTCCGCGCCCCGAGCCGGGCCACGCTGGGGGGAATTCCTGGGGTTTTAGTCAAGAGGCTCCAAGCTGCTGGTTTTGGCGCAGAGCACTGGGGATGCTCCCGCTATTCCCAGCTCCGGGGGTCTGGGGTGGCTTCCCAGGAGCTTTCACTTTCATGGCCGCCACCCGCCTTCCCAGCGCATCCCGGGCCGGTGCCAAAATCCCTACGTTCCCGTCTGGGGATGGTAAAATCCCACTTTCCCCTATGGATGGGGGATGACTGACTTGGTCTTGCTCCGCGCCCGGGATGCAGAGCCAAGGCGGATGCTGCTCCCGCGTCCCCACTCTCCCTGCGGCATCTATCGCTTTCCCCCGTTGAAAAAAACCAAGAATTAAAATTAAAAATTTATAAAATAAAATAAAATAATAAAAAAATAAACCCCCCAATAAATAAACCACCCCTCAAAATAAACGGCCCTTTGGGCACGGGGAGAGGGGACTGAAGGGCAGCTCGGCTAAACCCAGGGATGCGGGGATGTCCGGCAAAACACAAAATACTCAGGAAAACTCAAATTTTCAGTATTTTCCCCCTTTTCGGTGGCGTTTCGGGAAAGGACAAGCCTCAACCTGCGATGCCCAGCCCATTGGAAAGGATGAATCCAGCCTTTATTAATCTAATTAGTGCCCCAGGGCTCCTAATTTCGCCTTTCCAGAGGTTTTCCGGTACCGGGAGCTTCTCCAGGCGCCACCGATGGTGATGATGACAATGACACAGGGGGGATTAAGAGTCGAGTCGTTAGCTAGCACTGCTAATTAGTCCTATTTTGGGCACTGCTTTTAAATCATGCTAATTACACCTCCAGGGATTTCTTGTTCAAAATAAAACTCAACGTATAGAGCAAGGTGATAGCGGCAAGTGATGGATGGTGACGGCAGTGACACCAGCAGGACGGTTCAGCCCATTGCTTCCCTCCTCCCTGGCCAAAAAATAATAATAATAATTAAAAAAAAAAAAAAGAAGTCCTGTCCAG
>VZTQ01005064.1:11779-42114 GCA_013400755.1 Pelecanoides urinatrix
ATAAAAAAAAAAAATAATAAAAATATATATATTTACAACAAACTCCAGTAACCGTGATATAAACATATATAGCTTCAAGTAGTCCTTGATTATTATTATTATTATTATTATTTTTTAATACTGATGGTCTCCAAAAAAAAAAAAAGAGGAAAGGTGGTTAGGTCACGTTAAAAAATAAAAGAAAAAAGGTGAAAAAAGGTGATTTTTGGCAGATTTTAACGCTTTTCCATGCGCTTGGCGTTGGCGCGGATGAGGCGGTTAAAGCGCGGAGGGCTTGGCTGGCTGGAGCGGAGCTGGTGCCGGCTCGGGATGCTCCCGCGGGATTTTTAGGCTTGGTTTTCTCCTGCTGACGGGTGACGGTGATTCGGCATGAGGATTTGGCGGCGTGACGCTCCAAGACACGGGATGCTCCGAGGGGAAGGGTGCAAGGAGCTGGCCGGTGCCCCTCCATACCCGGTCCAACCCCCCCAGAAGGTCTCAACGCCCCCCCCCCCCCAAACCATTAAGGCCACCATTAAAACCATACCCCACCGGCCTTTTTAATTAAGAATTCATCCTTCTGGTGTTAACAAGGAAGCCGTCGGGAGCGCTGCCGGTGCTGCCGACGGGGAGGATGCTCCGGCGCACGACGCGTCCCCGGGGCGGAGCATCTCAGACCATGAACTCGTTGCTCCCCAGGAGGACGAGGGGTTGGGCGGCGGCGCAGTCAGCCTCGGGGTTCCTCTTGCGTCCCCCTCCCGTCCCCCCATCTGGGGACTCTTTGGTTTTCGGCGGGGAGGTTTTGACGCTCTTCAGTTTCTGTTTGCCTTTCTCCGGGTTGAAGGTCCCACGGGTGGTGAACTGAGGCCGGTCCTCGGGATAACGGAGAGGTCCCACGAAGCCCTCGGAGCTCGCCCGGGTTTCGGGGGGCTCGCCGGGCCCCCCCGCTCGGTAGAAAGGCGATTTGGAGTACATCTGGAAGCGCTTCCGAGGCAGGTGAGGCAAGCAGGAGGTGGACGATTGGGAGGAGGAGGAGGAGGAGATGGAGGCGTCAGCTGGGTCTGCCGGGTCTGGCCGCATCCGAGGGTGCCTTCGCAGCCGGCTGGGACCCTCCGCCTTGGCGGGGCGCAGGGAGGTAAGTGCTATGCTTCTCTCTGCGGGGCAGGGAAGGACCACCAGAGGATTAACACCCCGAAACCCCCCAGCACCTCGGTGCCGCTCCCCGGGAACGCTGCTGAGCCAGGACAACGTTCCCGGCATCTCACTGGAGGTAGCATCACCCAGGATGACACAGCGGTGCTGGAGGAGCACTTACCTCCCCATCGAACCTTGGGTGCTACCACCCACCTTCCCAGGTCCACGTGTTTTAACCCTTAAACCCCCTCTTTACGCCCACTTAAATTGCTATACATCAAGAGCGGGCAGGAAAATACAAACACCCCCCCCCCAAGCTATCAAAAATCCAGAGCAACCTGATCTAGTTGAAGATGTCCCTGCTCATTGCAGAGGGGTTGGACCAGATGGTCTTGGAAAGTCCCTTCCAACCCAAACCATTCTACAATAAACCCAAGAAAGCCTGGATTTACCCGAACGGTCGGAGATAGCTCCTTCAGAGTCAAAATTCAAATTTTCGGAGCTGTCGGCAGTGCCGATGGAGGCTTCGGACTCGAGGGTTTCGTCGTCAGAGGCACGGGGCTCCAGCGTCAGCATCTCGAACGTCAGCTCCTCCCTGCCAAAAAGCGACCCAGTCCCATTGACCCAACGGGACTAAAAAGGTGGGGAGCAGAAGAAAGGGATGAGTGTACACCAAGAGATCACGGAGGGATGGAGTCCTCCAGCTCACCCTACGAGCAGCACGCCAACCATATGACATCAAATAACATCCATACATAACCTACAGCGGCTTGAACCCCTGGCCGGACTCACTTTTCCTTCTGCAGGCTCTCGATCTGCTCTGTCAGCACCTTCTCCTCCTGCTGCATGGCCGCTTGCTGCTGCTCTGTCACTTCCATCTCCATGGCTTCCTCGCTGCTCATGGTCTCCTCGGGGACATCCGTCACCGAGGGCAAGCGCACGGCGACGGGTGATGTGGGGCTGGGGTAAGCGCCACGTCGCACACGTCCTTTGCCCTGAAGAGAGACAACGGTGTCACCACCACCAGCCAAGGTGATTTTGCAAACATCTCAGGTGCCAACCACACTGCTCTCCCAAGGAGCGAAGAAGACAGCCCCGGCCGTCGGTCCTCAGTGTGCTGCCGGAGGTTGCACCCAGGACCCTCCAAAACCTCACCCCAGGCTTGGAGAGGTACCAGAAGTACTCAACACGTTGGAGAGGGTGAGGATGGAGGTGGTGAGGATGGTGCTGATGGATGCTACCAGCTGACGGACCAGCTGATGGACCAAGTGCAACTTAGACTTCAAAGCAAGCACAGCTGGCGGCAGGATAGGTTTCTGCAAAGCCCACAGTCCATGCGATGGGAAGCTTGACCTGCCAGGTGGCCGTGTTGGCTTCGGGCGGGAGCATCACCAGGGCTTTGATTGCAGGGCACCCAGCTCCCGCTTTATTGTTAGATCACATCTCGCATCCTTCCCTTGCCCACCCTTGGTACTTCCTGAGCATCGCAAGGGTCTCCACCAACTCCTGCGGCAAAGAGTAACTCACACCTAATCACGTTGCCCATGCGCTAATCTCACGTACATGAGATCCACAAACCAAGACCGCCTCCAATGGTCTGTTATAAGACAATAAATGTTAATTTTTGCACCCACGGTTAAGTGGGGAGATTTAATGCAGCAGTCCCTGCTGAAAAGCTCTTAAGAACCATCTATTTTTTTTAATATTAAAACCAGCGATGGAAAAGGACTCAAACAGGGGTAGTACGTATGCAAGAATATTATACATGCAGCTGCTTTAACCTTTTGAGGACCCGCTCTACGGAACTGCTCCACAGAGTAGAAGAAAAAGATGGATTTTTGGGGATGAGGGACACCACAGACGTTAAAATGCTTTTATCTTAACCATTATCATAACCAGATACATCACATCTTCTAAATTCAAGATCCTGAACCAACCAGGACTTCGGAGATGTTGACCAGCCTGAGTCATGCCCATCACTTGCTGCCCTCCCCCTAACAACCATCCCCAGGATGAACCTGCATCTCCTTGCGGTTGAAGAGCTCGTTGCAACGCAGCTTTTCGCCCCGTAGGGCTATTTAAACCCTGCAGCTGGGGCATCCCTGGGTCTCTCCGATTCCCTGTGTGCCTGGAGTAGGTTTGCAGGGTAAAGGAGCCTCCTTTTTTCCTTTAAAAGTGATATTTGCTCCGTTTTACCCCTTTCATTTTTTAACGTCACACCTTGGAGACCTTTCTCCAGCAGCAAAGCTGCTCCTGTGCCCTGGTGTTCTTCTGACGACACCTCCTCACATGGGCTCCTGAGCTGAAGCGCAGCTACCCAAATCCTATTAGCCAAAACCCTCAAGATCCCAAAGATCCCACTGGCTCATGGACTTAAGCCCCTGCAAAATGGCGTGCTTGCAAAACAGCGTTGCGGGAGCAGAGCTCAAATTTTGCTCTTCTCCATCTCCTGACCCTCACAGATGCTGAAGGATGGGGAGAAGCATCATGGGCTGAACCTGGTAGGAAGGGAAACAGCCCCACGAGCATCCCCAAAAACCTGCGGGCACTTTTCTTGCCCACCGGGGTCTCGCTGGGAACTGAAACTCAAGCTGGGATGGAGCTGGGGAATACAGGAGTTGCCAGACCCCTCCCAATTCAAACTTGGGTGTCCTGACCTTGAGTTCAAGGTGGTGGTGGTGCTCCTCCTCCAAGAAGATGGAGGAGACCTTCGGATGCCTCGTGGTCTCCGAGGCATCTGAGCCAGGGCATTTATCCACCATCTTGAGATACAGCAGCACTGCGAAAGCAACTTGATGCTGAAACGCATCCTGAGCGAGCAGAAATTGGGGTGGGAAGGCAAGGGATGAGTCAAGTAAAGCAAAAAAGAGGGAAGTACAGGATGGAAAAATAAAATAAAATAGAAAATAAAATAAGTAGGAAGGGGAAAAGGGGTGGAAAGCGGTTTTTCGAGGAGCTGTATGCCGGGATGGCCGAAGGCCGGCTGTCCCAAACTCCTGCTGCCTGGGGGACCTGCACGAGAAACGGTGGCCCTGAGGAGCGGCACCCACTCGGGGACAGGACGGGCAACGTCACAGACAATGGCTGGTGGGACGAGGCTGGAATGAGCGGCGGTGACAGACAACGGAGGGACGCGGCGGCTGGCGCAGGGCGCGCTGCAGTTAATACATACCGGGATTGAACTGCGGGTTATGCTCATAAATCTAACTGCAATTAGTACGGGTTTCTGGATTAGAGAGGAGATGAAAAGGAAAGCAGAAGGTTAGAGTGCACATGCCGTCGCCCCTCCAAAAAACCCGGTTTTTTCATTTTTAGGGTTTTTTTTTTTTTAACTGGGATGAGCGGGGCAGCTCTGCAGCAACAGACCCACAACCTCAGGCAGCCCCTGCTTGGATTTCATCCCCAAAAAAGCAGGAGTGACGTGTCCTGAGGACCACAGCAGGCAGGTCCAAGCGGAGGGGCCGCTCGGCTCCTTAGTCCAAGCCTGGGATGACCGCGCTGCGCCGAGTCTGTCCCTCTCCCGCAGCCCAACAAGCCAAGCGCAGCGTGCATCTGCAGCCCGCCGGCCCCCCGGGAAGCATGGAAGCTCAATGAGATGGGTTTGAGATTCCCTAAAAGGTGGTGCGGGAGCAGGGAGAGCCTTTGGGGAGCTCATTTGGGGTTCAGATAATGCAACTGAGCACGAAAAAGGACGGTCCAGGTCTCCCATGGGGCGACGTCGAGCTGGTCAATGAAAGGCTTGACTCAACCCAGGACCAAACAAGCTCAAATGAAGCTGGAAACGTTGATCAGGAGCATCTGAGCTGGAGCAACCACATTTCCATGGACTGTTCCCACCTCCTCGTGCTTTGGTATGACTCCCTGCAAAGGCGAGGAGCCACCACATGGCTGAGGGTCCCTGTCCTGGGGAAGAAGGCCTGGGAGGTTGAGAGGGGTTTGGGAGGCTGGAATAAGCAGGAGAAGATCAGGTAGGGTTGCTTCGGGGGCAAGGAGAGGACAGGAGGGAACAGAGACAATTTTGGCATCTCACCATCGATCTGCGGATCAAGGAGAGGCGGCTTTTGGCTTTGTTCTCCGCAAATTCCAGGCTGTTGATGTCCTTGAGACGAGCCTTGTACTTGTTCATCTGCTCGATGACGATTAATTCTACACAACTAAGGGGGAAAAAAGCCCAAAAGAAGACAAAATGGGAGGAAGAAATTATTTGATCTGAGCTGGCCCTGTCTTGCCTGAAGATCTGCCCTGCTGGAAAGGCACGGAGGTAGAAAGGTCCAGCTGGAAACACAAGGCTAGTGGAAATTCCCCCTAAAAAGACTGATAATGGGCTACGGATGGATCAAGGAACTCAGACCAGGGAAATTAAAGACCCCCAAGGATCCCACCGGAGAAACTCCCCTCCTTGAAGAGGGCTCAAGGAAATACAAACCTGGGAAAGGCAGGTTGCTCCCAAGACACAAATTCAGACTCACATGCACACGGTAATGCTACAGCAAGCTCGTTTAGCTGAGCTGACTGTTTAATGCTGTCAGGAGCATATTTGGGGAAAAAAAAAATCCTTTCCTGCATAACAAAATCAGAGGATGTGCTATAGCTAAGGTGTAAGGGAGAAGCTACAAAGAAATCCCATAGAAAGACGAGTGCTCCTACCAGCTGGGTGTTGAAGCACATTCAACAATTTTAACAGACTTACTGGAAGTAAAACCACCTCTTTCAGAAGCCCAGCCCTTCACTGCATGGTTTCCATTATTATCATTGTCTCCATTATCTATTTTTAAATCTATTTAATACAAGCCAGACTGAATTTGGGCAAGTGCTTCACTTCTTCTCTGTAAAATCTTTGCAATTATGTCAAATACCTTAAAGAAATCTAAGCATGCAATATTAATATTGCTGCAGACCAAACACGCTCACCTCCTCAAATAAAAAAGACAAAATTAAGTAACAATAAAGACCTGCTTGCCGCAAACGGGATTAACTATAAAACCGCATCAGCACAGGCTCCACCTTTTCCTGCTGAGATGTGCCGGGCAGGAGCACAAGTTGATCTGCTCTTGTGGATGCTCCATCACTTAAAAATCCCCATTCAACAACCTCTTGGGGATTGAGAGAATATGAAATATCTTCATGAAGATGCATTTAACAGATGTTTATAATTTCCATGCTAAAGCTCCCTATTCTTGAGCCATTGGACTGTACTAAGGATTACCAAGATGTGAGCGGTGACACCGCAGTGGTTATGGAGCTGGATCACCCAGCACCACGTTCTTACGTCGTTGTTTTACTGATGTCCTGAACGCTCTGCAGCGGGTCCGTCGTATCGGGGCAGCGGAGGATACAGGGAGCAAAGACGAGAGCCAAGGCATTAGCTGACATTCGATTGGTCTCTTCTTGGAGGGCAATCCTGAAAAAAAAAAAATAGGGATTAAGAGAGAAGTCAGAGGTGAAGGCACCTCCACTTCACCTCTTCCACATGGCCATGGATGAATAGAGGAGATGACACTTCTGCAGTGCTATCTTGCTCTGCTAGCAAGTGCGTGCTCTGCCCTCGTCTTTGCTCTGCTCGATGGAAAAAGCCAAACCTGAAGACTTCTCAGGTGTTCCCCAGGCAGGCAAACAACCACCGTTTTCCACCCAAACAACCTGTCCCTGCAGTGGCAAAAGGCACCACGGACCCGCAGGCACCACAAAGCGCTGTGGAGGTTGCTCACCATAGAAGCATCATTTGGAGAAACAGCTCTGGGGTCACCTCCTGCGAGACACGATGGACCTGAAAGCTCTTCCCTTTCCTTTGCCCTCCTACTTTTGGTCTCAGCTACTTTGGTACGAAAGGATGTCTTGAGCATCCTCCCCTTGCCTGTTGCCCAAAGCTGCCTTGGCCCAACATACCTCACCAGGTGGAAGATGAGACGCTCCAAGGTGCTGAGGTGGGTGCGGGAGAGCTGGTCGATGACCGAATACACCCCCCGCACTGTCTCCTTCCTCTCCTGGAGGCCTGCAGAGAAAGCACCAGTGTTTAGGGGACGCTTCTACTTCTTCCTTGTATTTAAAACGATACCTTCTTAATGTTTGCTTACTTTTACTACTTAAAAGACAGATCTTCTGGCTAAGATTTTGGGCTGAAATCTGCTGAACCACGATGCAAATGCGTGGCACCAAAGGGGAGACCCAACTGTCTGTGGCTTTGCACGAAAAAACCCTTATGGCCAAAAAAACAGACTTTGAAACAGGGTGAAAATGATTTGGCAAAACCAGCTGGTTTGGGCCCAAAAAATAAATAAAAAGTTTGGCACTAAAAGTGGCCACCATTTCCCTCTGCCAAGGGAATGGGATAGCAAAAGAGACTCCTTACCCATCGCCCGAAGAAACTCCTCGTAGAGCTCGAAGGTCATGAGAGGGTTGGGTAGATCTCGGAGCCACTGCTTGAACACGCTGGCGATGACGTGGATGTTGTAGTCGTCTAAATTCACATTATTGATGTCTGCGTTCGGCAGTGGATTGAGGAGAAAGAATAAAACCAAGAGGCAACGATCAATATGAAGTTGTAAGTGAAGCCAGTGCATGGATAAGCTACTCTAGGATAGAAAACGTTCATGTGCCACCCCAAAACCACACTGCGTTCAATGTCAAGAAACCTATCACCTGATTTCAGCTCCACGTCTTAAAATCTGCATTTTCCAGGGCAAGTAACTTTAGGTCGGACCAGGATTTCTAAGGTAGCATTTTCCCTCAACTAGAATGACTTTTCTCACACATTACACCCAAAAAAGCATGAGTTAGTGACCTGAGAACAGATTTTGGCTGGAGACGTGAAAGCATCACTTGTGTTTTCAAAGCCCACAGTCCGGGGAAGGCAGGACTGCTCCCTTGTTTCACCCCGATGAAGCATCCCACCTTCCTTACATCCAACCTTGCGGTTGCAGAGATTTTTCTCCCTGTGTGGGTTTTTTTTCCCCCATCCTTCTACCTGTATCGAGTCCTTGCCGCAGCTCCTTGATCTTGTTGGTGGATCCTGATTTTCTATAAATGCCCTCTGTGTACAGCCCGTGCATTTCGATGTAGTTGATGAGCTTCTCCACCAACACCGGCACTGCTCGCTCCTCGCTGGTCAACCGGGAGAGCTCAACGCCGAACTGCCGAGATGAGAGCTCGGGGTCATACTGAAGAGGAAAAGGAAAAAAAGGGTTTTAAAATCCTTTTCTAGGAAGCAATGCTGGTGCAGCGCTTGGATCTGACTGCTATTCAAACTTCTTCAGCTGATCCAGGCGACCTGCAAGTCTAATGAAGCCACGTGCAAAGCAGGACAGGACAGCCAGCAATGTACATCTTGCAATGCTAGATTTGTCTCTGGGCATGCACGTGAAGTCATGAAAGTCTGAATTTTCTTTCTTTAACCACCCCACTCTGGTTATATTCTCAGCCTGGCAGAGTCAATGCAGCTGGGCATGGTCCTCCTCCACCTCCTGCCCCTCTGGCACCATCTCCCAGGATGATTTTACTGCCCAAAGAGGAGGCACAACGCAGAACAGGTAAATCTGAGTCTCGGGTACTTAGATCAACTCACAGCATTGCAAATTACAAAATGTCTGTGAACAAACATGATGCCAAAATAAGAGCATAAAAAAACCCATCTCCATCTGTCAGGAAAGACACTTTCGCCAGCTGCAAACGCTCACTGGAGATTTGATATTTGGCAAATTCAAATGTGAACAAAGTCCTCCTGAATGGGAGATTCTGGGTGGGAAAAGTCAAAAGACCTAATAAAATTTAGACACAAACGCCTGGCCCCAGCAAAAGGAACGTGAGAGGGCACGTGCTGCAATCCAGTCATCAGCAAGACGGTGGTGACCATGCCATAGGTCACAGCTGCCCTTATAACCACTCCTGCGTCTTTGTTTTTCCCATTCAATGTCATCCTTTCATCAATCTTGTCAACCTTATGAGATGATGTGGGGAAGATGCCCATGCTGTTTCATGCTCTATGGAAAAAACCCACCCCAGGAACATCTGGTCCCAGCCACCCGTTGAAATTCATCACCTCTTCAACCAGCTGGCCTGGCTGCTAAAACCATCAGCAAATGCGATGCCACAAAACCCATGTGCTACTTTACTCAAGTCAAGTATCTCTGAGATGAGGACCAAGCATGGGTGAAAGCAATTCATGGCCGTCGAGAGAGTGGAGCTTGGCATTTGCTCAAGTTCACCATAGATCTGGAGAAACAGATCCAGTCTGGGACAAGGCTAACGTTACAAAATCAACCGTTGCCAGAAAATAAAGACCTCTTTCTCAAAGCATAATAGATGGTTTGTGGTTCCCTGTCGCTGAAAACAACCCTAAAAACGTTAACTGACCAAGCACAGACAAGCCAGAGCCTTCCTAGAGAAGGACCTTCAACTTCCCAAGTGGAAAGCCACCATGGAGACACGGCGAACTCGTTTCCTTGGGTACAGCACAAAAACTTCCTTGTGCAGAGAAACCCCAAGAAATGAGAAGGCATCTCTGAGCTTCTCTGAAAAAAAAAAATTGGAGATCTCCTTGAACTTCCCAGATCTGTAGAGCATAAACTTGTATGAGGTGTTTCCAAACTTTGCAGAAATACTGCCAGAAAGGGAAAGAGTGCAGTAAAAATACTATATCAAAGCAAATATATTCAAATATATATATTCAATGTATATATTCAGATTATTTCTTGAGAAAAATGTATTCATCCAGCTTTACGGAGGCTGTATGATTATGGAGGCTGTATATTATGGAGGATGCTCTTCCCCTGGAAGCCTCCCAGGGAGCTGATAAAGCTTTGTGCACATTATTATCCTCTGTATTATCCTTTTTTGGGCACAAAATAAACTTAAAAAAAACCAACACCAAATCTTGATGATTCATTGTTAGCCAGGGCAACACGCTGCATTCACTCACTGTCCTCCATACCCTTAAACCCAGCAAACAATATTTAATTCACCTCTAAGGAGCACGGTGAGTGCTTGAGCATCCTCCACCTGCCCTCCCTCGCTCAGCTGTAGTGCTGCCGCTCTTTGGGGACTGCACTATGAGCCTGAGCAGGGACCAGCGAGGTTAACAATAACCCATATTTCCAAGAATAACCCCACATTTAAGAATAATCCCAAATTTCCAAGTCCTTAAAAGCTATAAAATGAGACAGCTTTCTATTATTCAGCACGGTTACAAGGCAGGGAACATGACTGCAACATCTGCTGCATGACTGGGCAGATATATAGTGATGCATCGCTGCGTTACTCCCAAAATACACGCAAACACCAAAGCACTGGTTGGAGAGACCTCCAGGGATCTCTGGTCCAAGCTCCTGCTCGAATGAGGGTTATTGCCAGCGTTATATCAAGTTCTGTGCCTGCACATATTTTTTTATACGAGCTTGGGATCACCGTCAGAAAGGTATTTAATGAGAGAAAAGGAATAAGAGACATTTACCTTTTTGGAGCACTTGGTCGTGGTTTTAAGACAGCACTTCTTGTGACAAGCATATTTACATACTGCAATGAAGAAAAATAGTATTTAATAATCCAAAAAGTCAGATCATTTGAGAAATATGAATTAGTATGAATTAAGTAGCTCGTCTCAGGACTAACAGGTCAAAAGCACGTTGAATTTGCAGTTCCCAGGGGCCAAGTCTATATTAGATCCACTCAAACAAAAAAAAACTGAAGCCTTTAATTTTAAAGGTTCCATATTTAAGTCCCTGAAACATTAAAAAAAACCTGATAGATCAACTCGGAAAATAATCCATGAGTCACTCTGAGCTATCAGACATGGATACCCTCAAAGAAGTTGGAAATAGCATCTCATTTGTATTCCTCCTGCACTGGACATCAGCCTGAAATACCCCAGGGCTGATACTTGCAACCTAATCGAAGAAATGTTGGAAAAACCAAAGTGATGGATCAACCTTTCCCATTGTCCTCCTCCATTTTCCTGATCTCCCCAAAAATTCATGTGCCTGGAGGCCAAAGAGGCTAAACCAAATGAATTTGCGATGGTCACGAGACTCACAGGCATCCTACAGATTGAAGCCATAGGGCACGTTTGCCATACCTGACTCTACTGTCCTTCTTACCGTGACACTTAAATATAGTTTGATCTTATGAGATGACCATAGGACCTCACGGGATAAGATGTGTAATGCAAAGCTCCCATGCACAAAACTAACCATACCATGAGGACTGGAAGGACTGCTGGGATGGACTTATTAGTTGACTTCAGAAACCCTTAGGATCTGTCCCAGAAGCTCTTCTAATGTGAAAAAACCCAAATTATTTGAGAGTGGGGTTGCAGGAAAGAGCAGCAAACATCTTTCAGAGCCTCAAAACTCATCACTGTGATACAAGCACACGCAAAAAGGGCAAAGAGAGCGTGCTTACATTTACAAACAGAAGCCCTGTCCATTATCCAGATCAAGGAGGAGCAATATTCACAGTAGGTGGGGATGCTGTACTGGGTCGCCTTAAAAATGTGACCATTGTGCTCTTCCACCTGCAATGAAAAAGATTAGGTGGTGAGAAAAAGGAGATGGGTGAAGAGTTTGCTGCAAAATGGGGAGATGAACAGCGTCAGCTGTCCAACTTTTAGCTGTTATTTGCTATTTTTGTTTCCTTTTCAGCCCAATAGCCCCGCGGCAACCCAAACAGACATCTAGCCGGTCTGGGAACCAAACTGTTATGCTCGCAGGTTAGAAACTGCGTTTGACTGAGGCTGGCTGGTCAACCTCTCCATGTTAAGGTCTTCTATGCATCCATGACCCCTTTTTGCTCTGCATCTGCATCCTTCCTAGTACTATCATAAGCTTTAGGAAAAAAGGAGACATAATCTCCTACATCTCTGATATTAGAGACGTAAAACACACGCTAGAAGTTTATGCAGAAACCCAGAACAACATTTTCTGCTTCGTTCTCAGTTCTTCTATAATAACTCCTGACATTACATGTACTGTCTTGACTGATGTGGGACATGTTTTCAGAACCTACAGCGACCCTTGAACAAGCAAACCAAATCCATCGTCCATCTTTCTAGCAAGTCCTTTCACGGCTGCACGTTCATTACGGTGTGATGTTCAGATCTCAGCATAGGACACGTCATGAGCAGGTCTCTTATCACTGTTATTCTGGCCACAAGGACATTAACTTTTTAATGTGCAGGCACAGAGTGCTCAACTCACCACATCCGCTTCCTTTTTCCTTCTCTTTTTTCGTTCTGTTTTTGGCACCTGGTAATGGAAGAGATTTAAGGGTATTTACAGGCAATTTCCCCAGGTAAAGCGTACAGAGGGCTCGTATCTAACGTTGCTCATCACCTTCCAGCCCCAACCTCCAGTACACCTGCAGCCCCAGGAGAGTCACTTTAGAAAACTCTCCTATGGATGACCCCGTTTTCAGAAATCCCCTGGACAACTGTCCCCATCTTCATCTCAGAGTTGGGATTAGCTGGTCGGCCTCCAAGCCCAGCGTTAGTGACCTAAAGCTCTCCCATCTCATGCCAGACACCCAAGGAGGATGTGGCACAGCACTGCAGCCAGAGCTGATGCTCAGCCTGCTCAGAAGAAAACCTGCCTGGGGAGGACTCAGAGCAGAAGAGCCAGAAGATGGATCGTTTGTACAATAAAGAGCATCTTCCAAGCTCGGCCTGAGACCCCATGGTTGTCCTCGCAGACAATAAGGAGCAGAAAGCGAGGACCTCAGCTTTGTGAAAGGCACACTGCAAGCTCTGACTGCTTTAAAAACTGTAGCTAGGTCCTGAGGACAGCCACTGCCCGCGTCCCCTTCTCCTGCAACCCAACCGATGGTCAAGTATGTGGTCACTTGGGAAGAGGTCAAGAGATGAAGAACGCATCTATTTCTTTCACTTTCCCTCCAAGATTGAAAAAACCCCAAAAAACTAAAAAGGAAGCACCAGGAGCTGCCTTTTCAACCATCCACAGATGGCTGCAGCTTTGCCATGGAGACAACACCTATATGTTGGCATTGGCCAAGGCCCAGCTCAGCCCAGATGTGAACTGGGGCTTGCTGAGCCCAATGAAACACAACCAATGAATCATGCCTTGCATGCCAGCTTATGTTGTCCACCTCAGCTTAAAGCAGAGGAGAAGACAACAGAGGTTCCCATGTGTCTACAGAGAGCATGACCCCACAGACAGTTCCCAAATCTTCAAGGGGCTTAAGAAAAGTGCTGATTACCTTCACTGCCGTGTAGTCCAGGGGTTTGTACTCTATCATATATTCATCCAGGAAGACTTTGAAGGTATTGACCCAGACTTTAACTGGAGACTCACTCCAGTCCCTCTGCTCAAGCCTCATGGTCTTCTCCAGAATCTGCTCGAATAAGGCGTACAGGTCCTTATAGCGGATACTTTTCCCATCATCCATCTTTTAAGGAAACAGAAGCAAAAAGAAAAGGGATTTTTATACACCCCAGATTGCCTATTCGGCTCCAGACAATTATTTCAGCCTGACCGGCTTCCAAATGCTCACGGAAAATCCAAGTATGATTAAAAGAAGGAAAAAAGGATCATCTAATAGTGAGTTGTTTCGTGACCTCTGGCAGGTTGGCTTCTCAGTGCACAGAGCAGGAGGATGTTAAATGCCAGCTCAAGTCTTAGAGGCAACTTTTTGTAAAATCTGGGCAATAAAATAGCTTTTTTTGATCACAGTGATCACTAAGCCATAGTGATCATTGCTCAGATTCAGAAGCAGCAGAAGAGCAGAGCTCCACATTGCTCAAACGTCCACCACTCACAAATTTAACTCAAAGGTTTCCAGGCACTATGGTGGCAAACAGGAGTTCATTGACTTACTGTCATCTGCCGTTTGACTGGGAGCAAGCTGTAACGAGGAGACCAGAAATCTCCACTCAAGGAGGAAGAGTTTAGTCCAAATTTACAGCTCATGGGACTGAATACAAAGGAAGAGCATCCATTCTTTGAGATGAGCAGACCAGGAATGGAAGCCTCAGCAACGTCTCCACCACCACAAGGATCCAGAGCATCTCGTTTCTCCTGGAGGTGGAAGTTCTCACCCGTCATCCAGTCACTTACCGCCAACGCCGAGGAGTAAAAGCTGAAGATGTTTTGTCGGAATTCCTTCAGTGCTTTCTTGAACACAACATCCACCAGCGTGTCCTTCTTGCTGTCCTCGTTATCCAGTTCATTCATCTGGGAAACCAAAGGGGTTTATGCATCCGTGCCACTTTTGCTGCAGCAGAGCACCGCATGAGATGAAGCAGCACTAACGAGCAGCTGTTCCACCACTGGCAGACAACGTTAATAATGATTACAAGGTGGTTTCACCTGCATACAAACTAGAAACACGAGCACTTCCGCGCAGCCTTCAACTCCTGCCCTCCTGGGTCACCCATTTCTGATGCCACCAGGGGCAACTCAAAGCAATGGAAGCACCGAAGCTGCTGTGCTCGTGCAGAACGACCGCATGGTGCATGCACAGTGTGCCCGTCTTTTCTCCCAAGCCTGCCCTGGTGCGTGCTGGGCACCCTTACACGAATTATTAGTATTGCCACTGCTGCCCCCAGGATAATTTTGGCTTTGTTGCCTCCGTCTGCTCTTTGAGCCCTCTGATGATTTATCTGGAGCAGTGAGGACAGCAGTTACCTTTTTCAGGAGAAACTCATCCATGCTCTTCAAGTCGCTAGCGCTGGTTATGATCTGCAGCGAGTCATTCTGCCACTGCACGGGCTCCAGAGCCACGTTGCTGATCTTGACACTGCGCTTGCGTTTCACTTTGGGAGAGGGCTCCTTGTTCTCCTTAAACTCCCGACGGTAGATACCAGACAGCTCGGGACTCCGTGGAGGGGTCAGGTGGTGAGGACCCAGCTCTACGGGCGATAATTAAAAAGGGAGAAAAAGACTGAAGAGCAGATTAGTTAACAAATGCTATTTCCAAAGTTCCACCTATGGCCTGGAAGAGAAGCAGTTATTTCTTGGGTAGTAATAAAAATCCATGGCTCTTGATGAACTCTCAACAAGTAAAAAGCATAAAGCGTAATCTCCCAGAGCTGTAACACAGTAGGGTAACACAAAGTTCTGCCACTAAAATAGGGAGATGGGCATCGGAATAAACCTGCGGAGGAGAAAGGCACTGTGTGGTACTCATAGGAAGATTAAATGTCATTTCTCCTTTGGTTATTTCCTCCATCAAGAGGGGAAACATCTGTCCAAGTCCAGACAGCTGCCTGGAGGACTAGCAACATGGAATTCCTTGAGTCCCGTTTTGGATCCCATCCTCTAACCTACTTGCCATTGTTTCAGGTTGACATCGTCCATGAATCAAGGAACTGGCATGGAGATTCAATTTGTGCAGCTTCCCAACCCATTTTCCCATGGCAGCCTCAGCTAGGCCACACCATCATATATGACACTCCCATTTACAGATACCCTAACCCTATGGATATGCCAGCCTTCCTCCCTTCTATATCTTTACCCAAGCCCCAAGGTTACACTTGGTTCTAGCCAGATTTAAACTAGCTTTTCCCTCTGCCATGGCAGCAAACGCAATTTCTCTGCTCCTTACACCACCGGCAGCACGCTGCCCTGCCACGTACCTTCGCCGAGCTGCAAGCCAGGCATCGCCTCCCTGCCCGGGGCTTCCTGCTCCGCGTACAGCTCCAGCAGCTCAGACTGGGTAGCAAGCTTCTCCCGGGGGGTCTTCTTCTCCCCCTGCTTTCCCTTCACCCAGAACCTCATCTTGGCTCGCTGAGGCCTGGAAATAATTTGTGGAAAGAGGAACTGCCTTAACTAGGAAAATGGCCTTCCATCCAAAACTAGCCCATTATCCCAGACCTTCCTGGTGTTTGAGGAGTTAAATCCACACAACTTCTACCAGGGAAGCCAGGCTACATGTCCTCAGGAAAGGCAAGAAAGTAAAGTTTCATGCATGCAATTGGGTGGTTTGGGATGGGACATCTGGCACACGGCATCAAAACTTTATCGTGATATGAGCAGGACGCCTCTTCTAATTGGGCATGTCCACAGTCACATAGGAAAGATGGGACATGTAACTCCCGTGCTGGTTTTGGCTGGTGGAACTCCAAAGGAGCCGGGGTGGTTCAGCAAGGTGATAGAAACCAAGAAGGACACAGGAAGGACTCATCTCCCATGTCCAGCTGCGTTTCCTACCTCCCATCTGGAGCCAGGCTCTTCTGTGCGGCCGCCAGCTTCCCAATCTCCCCCTGAGACATGGTTTTGTGCAGTTTCGTTTGGCCTTCCCCAGAGGCAAATCGCTGCACTGTCTGTAACGATTCCAAGCACGAAGCGTTTAGAAATGAGACAGCTCTTGGGATGCCAGCCGATTATTTTCTTCCTAGCAGAAATCAGATATTTCATCTGTTATGTCTTTATTTCTATCTAGGTGAAAACCTACAGTCCTGTTGAGCTAGCTACAACTTACAACTAAAGAAATATTTTAACAACTCCTAAAAGAGAAAGGCATTTCCCTTGCTCCAACTCTACACTGAGGTCCAACCTTCTTTCTCCTTGAGAAACCAATGATGAAAATCAATGTGCACCAAGCCACGGGTCCTCATCACTCAGCCTGCACAACTGCTCCACCACCTTGGGCTGGGCAGCCCAGCTCTCCATCCCAGAACAGCCATGTTAGCCACAATCATTAACCACGACAAAGTGATTTGTGGTGTTCCTAGCACCAAAGGAACCCTCGATCACACGGACATGTCCCAGCAGAGCCTCCTCCTCCAGCTCTTGTTGAGGACTTTGCAGAAAGAAGTCCAAAGCCTTTGTGCCAAGGACACATTGAAATTAAGCCTTTAGAAAGAAGAGATTTTGCAGCTTTAATACAAAGGATCTCCACTTTTGAACCCATTTAAGATGTCCTGGGATCACTTTTAAGGGTGAAATGAATTTGCAGTAATTCAGCCTAGCAGGATTCCGTGAAATAGCCCAGAAATAGTCTTGCTGTATTTAAAAAGAAATAGCAATTTTTGTTCTTTTTTTTTCAATTGCAGCTGTGATTTTGGAGTTTGACTCCTGGAGGAGACACTTTTGGCATGAGGAAAGCAGGGAATCAGGCTGTATGTAAGGATTCGGAAGATGATGGTCAAATATCTCCTGTAGCTTTCCCATCACCTAAATGTCTCAACTGAACACATTGTGTCTTTAAGCATTTCCTTTTCTTCTATTAAAAACATTTTAAATAAAATTATAGAAAATATGGGCTGAAGGGGAGTCACATTTACCACATTTACTCTCTTTGCATGTCTTATTTTTCACCCCCGGACTAATCTTCTACCAGCCAGGAGATGGCAGCACGTAAGGCAAAATTGCCACTGGGAAAGAAAGAAACTGCCTAAACCATCAACGGGCTTCTTGCTCCTGTCCCTCTTACATTCAGGTGGTGGTCACACATAAACTGCAGATGGATACTGGGAAAATAACCCTCAAAATCCATAGAAGTGATTTCCATCCAGCCCAAACTTACTACTTGCTTTTAAAAATGACCTATTAAAACATTTGTCCCCATGATATGGTTTGTTATTGAGTAATTTCAACCTCTTAATCACTTCCAGTGCTTTGTTTTTTTTTTTAAAAAAAGTATTCTGTGGGGGCATTTCCTCCCTTTTTTCCTATTTCAAAGCCATTTAAAGCCCGTCGGTATGTGCTGACCGTGGCAGGCAGGCTAAGGGGACCGCCCGGGCAACGCAGGGGTTGCTCTATAGGACACCACAGACACTTTCTTTTTTAGACATATATCACATCTACTCCACAGGCAGGCCTGGCGTACAGATGTTGGAAGGACAAAGCAAGTGAAACCCCTGGCTCATGCAGAAGACTTGGAGCCAAAAACATCTGTAATGCACTTTTTAGACAAAACTGGAAGAAGGATTTTCTACCATTAACACCACTACCTCTCTCTGCTCTGCCCCCATTCCCGACCTACTGTCGTTCAGCGTTTCCTCTGCTATCACAGCAACCTCTCCAGCTTTTGAAAGTAAGAACTAAAAGGCATTTTTGGTGTGAGATCCTTCTGTTTGAGGGACTCCTCCAAGAAGCTGTGATGGGCAAGGTCCTTGTCTGGATGGGAAACCTTCTCAGATGCCAAGATCAAGCCTCTGCATCAGAAAATCCCCGGCCAGGGAACTCCACAAAGCACCATGTGCGGGCAAACGGCACTAGCCAGAGGGCCTGGAGTTGTCCCCTGGATGAAGAGGGGACCAAATATTTTTCCTCTGAAAGAGCAACCTGTATTTCACCTGCTGGCACTAGGAAGAGATAACTGTGGCCAAGCGAGATGACTCGTCCCAGCAGGCAGCAGTGCTACGTGCTGCATTGAGGAGCTTCCTAAAGTGCACTGCTCCCTCTGAATGGCTGAGGACAAGAGACTTCTTTCATTGCTGGCTCTTCAGGCATGCTTGGGATCAGCTGGTGACAGATACTTGCACTGGTGTTTGTCAATTCGTGGCTTTAGTGCGGAGGTTGGAGCTAAATCGCTGCTTCATTATCCAAGACCCTTTCCCTAAGAGCCTCTGCCGATGGAGAATGCATTCAGAAGATGCTTCTGGTGTGGTTTTTCTAACCACGGCTTTCTATTCATCTGCTGCAGGAAAGCTCTCCAGGCTTAGGTGCAAAACAGAAGTGGTATTCATATATGTTGACCACAGCCAGGAGCTATTGCTCCCACTTGTCTCACCACAAGGCAGGTTAATCCTCAGCTAATCACTAGCCAAAAAGCACAAGCAACCTTTGAAAGTTTGGTCTGGTCAGGAAGCCCTTTAGCCTTAAAGGCTCTTTGGAGTCAACTGTACCTTCAGCAGCCACCTTATATATTGGTGCACCTTGGGTTTCAGCTCTGGCTGAAGATGCTCTCGGTCTTTGCTGCTCTGGGAAACCCCAGACTTTGGCCAGGAGCATGGGTTTCTGGTGGACCTCCACTTACCAGCTGGTGACACACAATCATTGACTCGATGGTCAAGAAACCAATGGGCATAACGGGCAGGTTCACGCCACTGCAGCTGGTGAGCCATCACATGCTCAACTTGGCAAGGTCGCACGTGATGTCTCTTTTGTCTATCCAGCAGCCCTTGGCCGCTGAGCAGCACATTAAAAGAGGCTTTTTTGGAGAGCCATAGCTGGGGGCTGCAGCTGTATGAATAAGCTATTCACTAGCACAGAAACCAGCCCGCACACGGCGGCTGCCTGACTCGTCTTCATGTGAACATCACGAGACACAACGAATATGCCTACATCGGCATCCACCTACTCGAGCTTGTACCCAAACCAACAGGCACCAGTATTGCTCTGTCATAGGCTGCTTCATTTGCAGCACCCAGCTGGGCTCTGCTAATAAATACGAATAAGCAGTCCCTAAATTGTGCTACTTGTGGCAATCCTGACCCAGAGAAGCCACAAGCCAAAGGGCGGGTCCCAAACCTGCAATACATAATACAGATGGAAACACTGTACATGTTGTCAGGACGTACAGATGTCGGGTATCGCTGAGCACACGACTTCATGGGTAGCGTTTGCTAGAAAGCAGAACTCAACCGCACAAGGGGTGGAAGTGCTGACCACCAGTTAGAGCTAGTGATGGAGAGCAGAGGAGAAGAGGGATACAAGAGGTGAGCGACAGTTGGCACCTACTACTACTCGCATGCGGTGAGAGCTGTTAAACCAGGTGAGCAGAGTCCCAAGGAGCATTTCTAAAGAGTGTGTGATGAGCCAGGTCCCTTCCCAAGGATGGAGCTTGCCAAGCGCCTTTCGCATCCCAGCAGGAAAGATTTCTACAGCTAAAAAAACCCCTAACGCTTTGTAAGAGGGTAGCCTCCAAGAACACAGCACGGCACTCTGGGTACGGTGCAGCCCCTCGCCCAGGGCTTTCACCAGGCTATGTAAAATACTACATTTTACTACATAAAATTCCCCCTTTCCTGATTTACAAGTGGGGAGATGTGCTAAGATGCAGCCAAGTGAGCTCAGTTCATAGAGCCACATCTTTCAACCAGGTTTTCAGTATTCCTGGCTCAAAACCCGTGGAAATTTATCAAGAGCAACCCTAAAAACTCATGGAATTTGTACATCTCTGCCCCCTTCCCATGAGGAAATTATCCTGGGAAAAATTTATCCTTTATAATAAAAGCTGCTAACAGAAAAGTCAGGAAAAGCCCTCACTGGCCATCTGCCTTCCTTGGAAAACCAAATTTTAGGATCGCACAAGATGTTTGCTGGACCCACAGCAACGCCGTAGCACAAAATAAATCACTGACTTTGGTTTTCATGCTTTTGTTCGGTTTTATACTCAGCTCCACATCCAGCACTGTAGCTGGAGCAGAGGAGCAAGGCAGCTCTGTGCAACGCTCCGCCTGAGCTCTTACGGCAGGAGACGATTCCTGGGGTTTACCCACACTTCTACGGGAACATCTCCACCACCTAAGGAAAAAAATATGTGTGGGTTGGAAGCCACTGGCCTCTTCCACTCCTGCAACCTCTCGGTTTGTGATTTTCCGAAAGCAGCTTATCCGGGCGGGAGATTAAGCCTGAGATGCAAGTGCCCTGCAGCACAGGCTCACGTAGCACGGAGCTGCAGCCCTGGACCTGCCAAGGGACACCAGCTTCTGTGCTTGAAAAAGCCACTAAGGTTGTTATTTTTGTCTTTAAAACCCACTATTTCATTCTCACTGTATTTTTATTGCCCAATTTACATGTTTTTGCTTTCTCTAAGACACTGTCTGCCAGCATTGCTCTGATAATTGAGGAAGGAATAATCATCCGATACTGTGGCTAAGGATACAAAATCAAAAGTAATAGGAGGAGCAAGATTTATATAATTTTCTTTGTTGTCTGTTCCTTTTTGGACAATGTTTGCTTTGATCTTTTCTATGGATTTGTGTAGATCATTTTTAGAGCAAAAGGATCCTAGGGGGACTTTGCTATTGAGGTTAAAAACAAAAAAAAAATTAGGTAGCTGTGCAATACAAGTTGCAATGCTACAGTGAAGCTATGGAAACCATAGCTGATATCGAATCAAGCCAGAAAATATCCCCACGGCCAAGAAATACAAATGATTTCCCCATTTCACATCTGTTTCTGCTGTGTTCGCCGAGTTTACCCATCTACAGCATCCTTGGAAGTGGGAGAAGAAGCGGTGGAAGGATCAGTGCAGCTAAGGTTAGCAAAGACAGGCTCCCGCAGCTCCGCTTGCTCCCTTTTTTTCATTTCCCCCACCACGTTGGAAAAAATTACCATTTCGGAGTCACTGTAACAGGCCTGCCCCAGCCGGGCTGCAGGCACCGCCTCGGGATGAGGAGGTTGGTCAGAGGAGAGAAGGAACTCAAAATTGCCATCGTAATCATCTTCCTCCGTATCCCCCTCCCCATCAGCAAAAGTACCTCTAGTCAAGAAATCGGAGCGCGTCCGCGCCATGCGGGCTTTCTTTTTATGGGTCGGTCTGGGAACCTGCTTGACCAAATGATAAAACAACAACAACAACAAAAAAGGTTTTTAAAATAAAAAGGAGATTCTACTGATGTTTGGCATCATAGCGTAGCTTAAGTATGGCCTCAAGACATTTCTGAGTGACATTGCACCCCTCGGAGGGGACACAATATTGTATCTAATGCAAAAAAAAACCCCAAAGGACCAGGAACAACAAAACCCAAGACAACACGGTGAAATGGACAATCATGGATGTTACTCAAACGTACGTTAAACCAAACCAAGACAAGACTGTGTTGGACAGTGTTTGCCATCAGGACTGAGATCCCTTTTATCCAGAGCTGCTTTGAATTAATGTTATAGGGGCTTTTTATTTTTAAGAGAAGGTGTGAAGGTTGCCATACCGTGATACCCCCCTTCCCTATGTCTAGCAGCCCTTGTGCTTTATAGTTTACTTCTTTGAAGCTTCCGAGGGAAAACTGGCAGAATAAGGTTTTTTTTTCCCCCCCCCTGTTCAAGTAAAAGAGAAAATAAGCAAGCCACAACTTACCTCTCCTCTGCCAGACCCTGGCATCTTAAATGGCTTCCTAGCTAGCTCACCCTTGGAATGGCATTGATGACTTGCTTCCCTGCTGAAACACAACAGAACAGAGATGTTTCATCTTCTCCTAAAAGCCTTCCCGCCGTGCCAGCCCGGCTCGCAGGAGCACACAAGTGCACAGCCCAAGCAATCAAGACCAAATTGCGAGTTTGAGGTCATGGGGTTTTGGAATCCCTTTGAATTCTTCAGGATTTGAGTTAATACCAAAGGACAAGAAGATGCCAACCCTACCCACCACGGTGGTTACGGATGGTAACTTTTCACTTCTGGATTCTCAAATGTGATTGTTCTGCTGCAGAATAAAAAGTAAAATAAGGGAATTTTTAATTTTTTTTCCCCGTTGCTTGTTCTGTGCATGAACCAGGAAAAGAAATGGAAAAAAATTTCTTGGGGGAAAGATTATTCTCAAATACCCACTTCCAAACCAATTCTCCAGGACCTCCTGCAGATTTTCATCCGAACTGGTTCGGAAGGAGAGCATCCTTGCTTTGCATCAAACATAGCATTAAAAAATATGCCCATTTAAAGTTGCTTTTTACTCAGCTCACTCTTTCCACCACCACTTCTGAATAAAACCCTCACCATGCCCACACGCAAGGGATGCTGCTGGCTCTACCAGGGGGCAAAGGGATATTTTTTTATTGACTGCTCCTTTTCCCCATCACGTGTGCCTGGACTTAGTTAAACAATCTGCACAAATTAAACGGGAATCTCCTCCCATTGCAACAGCACATAAACCAAAAGACTGCTACGCTTGGAGGTACCTTAAGCTATCAACAGCAAATATTCACCGGCAGCTTTTGCCTTGGAAAGGGCACAGTAGGATTTGGGGGGGGTTTATGTCCTTTTTGAGCTAAATGGCCAAAAATTCTCCAAAATTCGGCAAGGCAGTTTAAGCAGCATGACAGAGTGGGAGGAAATGTTGTTCCAAGATCTTGCTGTGGTCTCTAGACCCCGTGCTGGAGCAGCCCATCATTTCAGCAACGCGACAGAGCTGAACGACTGCTAAGCCCATTACACGTGTAACTATACATGTAAGTGAGACACTGTCAAAAGTGTGTTTATATCCCAAACTCCCTCCGGACAGTTGCTGTTTTTTAACCTGCAATGGTAAGATCGTCCAAATGGCTTTGTTGGCTGTGTTAATTCTACAGTAAGCATGAAAAATCCTGCAATTTTCTGCCTTATCTATGCATTTCTACTCTGATCACCCCAAAATCCCAAGCATTTTTTCTTCATCTTTTACCTTGAAAAATAAACTCCTATCACCGTTCATCTAGCATAAATGAAAACAGTGTTGACTCTCTATTAATTCACTTCACCTGCTAATGTCTATGATTGTCTCCCCTGGCTTACATAAAGCCCATCACATAAGAGACCAAGAAATCATATTTCCAGCTCTTTTTCCTTTTCCTCTGATCTCTGCCCACTCACTGCTAGAAGACCAAGAAACCCATCTTTGTTTTTGCTAGGTGTTTTGTACAGTCTCCAGAAACAATGTTCTGGACCGTTTGTAGAAAATGGTCTCTAGCAGTACAAAAAGCCTATGGAGAAAACCTACAGAGAAAGCACATCGTCTTTTTACTCACTGGAGGCCGAAGGAATTGTCTTTCGGTGTGAAGAACATAGCGCTTGCCCTCATCTCCTCGGTGGCCTGGTTGGGCATTCGGGGCTGCCGGAGGCGTTCTGTCCTCGAGAAGTGGCTGCCCGGGAGGTCCCTGGGGTCCAGCGCCGGTCTGGAATGGCACCGGGGTTCCAGCGCTGATCCCGATGGACCTTCTCTTCGCTCCACAAACATGCTGACAGGTCTGTCTTTGGGGGCACTGTGCGGTGGAGAACTTCCCCTGGTCCCAACAGTGAGACCTTTGATGTCCACCGATGAGGTTGGAATCACACCTGCGGTGGGGCCGTGCTCCCCTCTGCTCTGGGGGTGCAGGATGAGGACTGACTGAGGACGGCTCTCTGTTTTTTTGGTTGGTTTGAGGGAGGGGTCCTTCATTCTGCTCTGCTCAGCCCTCTGCAAAACCTCCACCCTCCCTTGCTGCTCGAAGGCTTTGCGTTGTCTCTCCAGAATTTCCTTCTGCTGACGGATCTGCTCCATCATCTCCCTCTCATTTTGCAGCTGAAGCTGCTTTTGCCGTTCCTCCTTCTCCACGTTGAGCTTTTCAAGTCTCTTGATGACAGAGTCTGGAGAATGGGCCTGTGTCGCAGTTGCTGTCCCACGTTCCTCTCTCTTGGTAGAGGACTTCTCCTCTTCCTCCCCTCCCAAGGCTCTGCCCTGCTCTGGCTCAGAGTCCTTCCTGACCTCAGAGAAGGTAACTGTCCTCTCCTCTCTTTCCACTGCTTTGTTCCTCAGGTTATTCTCCACCAGCTTCATGTTCACGTTGTCTTGTGGTGGAACATAGAAAGTAGGTAGGTTGCTGGAAAGGAAGGTTTCTCTCAGGTGAGCCTTGTATATAACATTCTGGGGGTCACAGACCACACGCTCCTTTGCGGTGAGGTTATCGGGTAGCTCCAAGTCTGAAGGCATCCTTCTGCAACCAGGTAGGTTGCTGTTCACATCTGCCACGCAGAAAGACTTCTCCTGCAGATGAGCCTGGGGGCTGCTAGGCAAAGAGTCAGTGGAAAACGACTGCGCGTCTTGCTCGTCTAAAACTAAGGAAACGCATTTATTACTTGGGGTATCTTCACAGCTTAACATCTCGAAGCTCCCTTGAGAGCTTTCGCTCTCCGGGGTTCCCTGAGGGGAATGAAGTGCCTCAGAAGCAAACTCGGTGGACCACCGCCGCTCTTCTGAAGGTGACAGCCCGCCAGTGGACCGGACCTTAAGCAGCTCCAAGCTAAATTTTGCCTGTTCCAGTTCACGCATCCTCCGGCTTTCTCTTTTTGCACGAACCACTTTTTTCTGGTTGAGATCCTCCAGCGACTTGGGTCTCTCTCTAACAACGACCTCCTCTTCGGTGTCCATCCCACTCTGACTGCTGGCTCTCTCGTGCCTTTTGTACAATAAATTCGCAGAAGTATCCAGTGGGTCCGCATGATTCACCCGATTATTCTCCATCAGCGACATATGTTCCTCTATAGCTCTCACTCGCTCTTCAAATGAGCCATCCTCCCACTTAGATGGGTCGGAGCCCTTTATTTCCAAAGCATCATCTGCCTCCAGTCCATCCTCTTCTCTAACTGACAGGCCGTTCTCCAGCTGCATCTCTTTTAATCGCTGCTCTTTCAAAGCTCTAAACCTGCAAGAAAGCAGAAAACCAGTATATCGAATCCCCGTGCCCACCCATGTCCCTTCAAGGCACTGTACCGGTGGCATCTCATCACCACCACCACCATCACCTCACCACTGTCACCATCTCTAGCAACTCTCCTTGCACATCTGGTGCAAGACGATGCGAGCGCACGTTTGGTTTTCAAATCTTCTCCTCTTACGCCATCCCTCCTACTCAAGGATTGCCCCAATGCACCTGCAAGGTCCTCTCACGCTGATGGCAGCAGCTCCAGCCTCCATCCCTGGTCTAGCTCGTTTGCAAGCTGACGGAGCCAGAAGAGCTTAACCCATTGCACCCCCTTGGCTCCTCCATCTTCACCATCCTGCCTGGGCTGCCTCTGGGATGGTTAGCAGGGACTCATGCACCACGCCAGGAGCTCTCTGCAGCTCCCAAATCTTCCACCCTAAGTCAGGGTACTCCACACCTTGCAGGCAGCGCCTCTGGAGAACGAACCACGACCTGCCCCGCGGCCAGCAAGCCACGGCATGGCTGGAAACCCTCTCCCCTTTGCAGCCGCCGGCTCCAGTATCTCCTGTTCCTGTGAGACAGCGCAGCAACCAGATCGGTGAGGCAATCTGAGTTAAAAATAGGCTACTTAAACTGGTGCTGCTGCCAAGGAGAGAAAAAAAAAACCAACTCGCGAGTATTTATGGCCTCGGCTTTCCACTGCCTACATGCTCCAACCTGAAATAGGCTCTGCTTATTCTAAGAGTAGGACCTGCAGCTAAATAAATTCCTTTGTTAGAAAGCGCGGACAAGCGAAGGATCTGGGAAGGCTGGGGCAGGGTCGGGGATCCTACGAAGGGACACCATCTTCTGTAAGTCACCGTAGTCCGAGCAGTGCCAGAATTCACATCAACCACATCCCTTAACACTTTCTTTTTTAACCGAGGCCAACAGCGTTACCTTTGTCGTGCTAAATATCCCCTGCAGACCGCTTGCAAGCAGACGACTTTGTTTCTGCTGGCCGCGTAGGACTGCTTTGCGCGGTGTCCTCGCCAGGCTGCCTGGATGCTGGTGGCTGCGTCGTGCCGTCGCTTGGTGTACCCCCGCCAGCAGCTCTGGATGAGGTGGGCTGCAAACTGCATCTGCAGGAACCTCCGCCGCTCCACAAAGCCACGCCAGTGGGTCTGGAGAACAACGGCAGCTTTGCCGAGGACGAGAGGGTCCAGGGACGGTTTGCCTTGCTTTCGGCTCTGGTAACTACGCCAAAATCTCTGCAAACACAGCAGGCAGCTCCTTGTAATGGGTGTTGCATGGGGATGGGAGAGGACCGGCCTTCATGCAACCTGTCCTGCTCTGTCTCCCCCATTCCCAACTTATAATGGCACTAGGAGTCCAATCCGGACTGTAAGCCCCTTCCTTGGAGAGGGGACCTGATTCTACCCACCAGCTGTACCTGTAGGGTTCGTGGATTGTAATTTGCAACGAAATCGGGCACCATCACCTACCTGTATGACCACTGCAGCTTGCCTTAAGCTCAGGAACTGCCTCCTGCAGAGCATGCTGCGGAACCAGCGCTGCAGCAGCGTGATCCGGCGCAGCACCTCCTGATGGAGCAGGTCCTGCAGAAGCTGCCGTTCCCGCTCCTTCACGAAAACCTGCCCAAAAAACCCCAAAAAACACTAGCATGGAAAGCTCCCGCCACCACATGACAAATGATTTAATCCTCCTGGTTTCTGTGCCCTGAATGCCCAGAAGAAAGTTCAGCAGCGGATTTTCGCGAAGCCACCTCTGACTGGTTTCTGCAGTTTCATCTACAGCCTGCAGCTGTCCAAGCTCTGAGTTACAGAGCCTCTGCTCTCCCTTCAGGGCAGGCAAAGTGATAGCTATTGAATCGAGCTGGGTCTATGCACAGACATAGTTTTTTGAAGGCTGCCTCCTTACAACCAGACCTGTGACTTGGTTAACCCAAAACAACAACGTTCCTTACTATTTTCTGTTAACAATATTCAAAGCTTCATTTATGCCATTGGCTTCTGGCAAACAGAAGAAAAATAGTTTCATTAATTAAAAACATATATAAAGATGTTAATTTATCATCACAGAAATGCAGGCAAATGTTGTATCTGTATCTTAAACGTAAGTCTAAGCTGAGGATAGACATTTACCATTGTTCTTCCAACTTGATAGTTGTCTGGATCGAGTTTTATTTTCCGGAAGAAATCATGGATATTGTGCTTAGACGGGCTGATTCCTTGTGGCAGAAGGACATGGAAATGGTTGACAAAATCCTGAGAAGGAAAAAAGAAACACCAAGATTTGGTTAGATGGGTCCTGCTGTGTCCCTTTCTTCCATAAATAACGGGTTTTCACTGGCCACATGAAGTGGGATCTATTAGGCGAGCAGAAGGACAGATAGCATTTTATGGACTGGGGAACACCAAGATTTGTCCACCGTTTGTGGTTTGACAGGAAACACATCAAAGCAGAGACCCAGCAATGTTCAAACATCTTCCAGCATGGGAGGAGAGGTTCTGCGGAACCCATGGGGTCATCTCGAGCAAAAAATGCTCCAAATCCTCAGCAAGGGCCACTACGGAAGAGAGTTACCAGCATCTGCAAAGCATCTCTGAGATGCTCCACCGGTTACTGCTGTGAGGACTCAAAGAGCAGAGGAGGTACGAGAGGAGAGATCCTACCAAGTAAGGTTGGGATCCATGCTCACGGCAAAAAAAAAATTGCGCGGTTTTCCTTTTCTAAACAGCTGCTGTGCAGGACACAACATCTGGCCCACAGCAGCTGCCAGCAGGAAACAAATCGGCACCAGCAAAGCATGAAAGGACTGACACGTGCACAAAACCTGGCAAACACAGGGCAAAGAAGAAAACAGGAAAAGCTGGATAACTCCTGGGCAGTTTAGAGGATGCCAATCACCCTCCCGATGGGATGCAGCCAGCACCGACGCGACAGGGCGAACGCCAGTCCCAGGTGATTTCAAAACATGCGCAGAAGAGCGCGTGCAGACTGGATACCTTTTTTTGCAAAAAGGAAGTCCAGGTTCCGAAAAAATACTGCTTTTATTCAAACACCATGATGTTATCTGCAGAGGGGCTCGTAGCCTTCGCCTCGGTCTAGACCAGCTTGCTAGAAATCAGCAGCGCAGCAGAGGACCACTCCATGCCAGACACCAGCTCACTACATCCACTGCCTTGCATGAGCTATAAATTCATTACCGTGTGAAAAAAACGAGCTAGCAACATTCAGACAACTCTGATAATGATGCTAGAAGTGGGGAAAGACTGAAAACGTTTTCCCCAACCTGGAAGGAGTATTTGCAGCTGTATCCTGACTGGCGAATGCGAACAGTTTCCAGCATCCCCGTGTACCGCAGCTGCCTGAGCACCAGGCTGTCGTTGAACCGCAGGGGCAGCTGGAAGGGGAAAAACAGGCCAACGATGAGCAAATATTTCCTTTAACTGAAGCTTTTAAGCACATGGATGGGTAAACGGATTCAGCAGATGTAGCACATCTGCAGGACATGCACATTGGTAACGATGCTAGGAGAGGGAGGGAACGCGGGTCCCCAGGAACCGTACCAATCCCACCAGGGTTGAATCCTGTTTGCTTCCAAGCAGCCATCAGATGGAGACTTTCAAACAGCTAAGTAGATATATAAAGCTATAAAGAAGGTTTTTTGGAGCCCCCAAATTGAATAAGACCCCCCCCAAGGGCACAGCTAATGGGTAAGATTGTGAGCAACTAAATTATCTCCTAGGCATAACGTTTCATTTTGAAATATCTGGGTAAAACTCCAAATTTTCCACAAGATTAATCCACAAGAAAGTATCACTACTGCAGCCTTCATTTCAAACTGAGAGTCCTTAGTCCATGAGACAAATCAATCCTTAAAGCCAAATTCAAAAAATATGATGCATTACTGAGTCGGTTTGAATAATGTGGCTTATTCTAAAAGTATCTGCTTTTACCTATAGAAACTTTATTTTAAAGAAGCGTTAGGGCTCCGTAACAGCACAAGTGAATTCATGGCTCTGTAAACCTCTATTACGGGCGGCAGGAGCTTGAAAGGAGTCAAATTCATTTATTAAAACCAATACATTTTTCATATAAATTAAACCCATATGTTTTTCATATACATGTTTCTACAATTACAAGAAAAGCCAGTGCAGTTTATCAAGAGCAACACCCAAGTGATAACATCCATGCTTCCCATTGCCCATATACAAATATCTTCTAAATCTAACTTGATTTGGGGCTATCTTTTCTTTTTAACCCCCCAGGAAACATTTCCAAAATATTTCCAAGATGATTTTTAGCAGCGCCGCTTTCACGGGATGGGATTTACCTTTTCGGCATTGGATCGAATGCACTTGACAAAATAAGGTTCCGCTTGGCCAAGGGTCTCCATCAGTTTGTTGAGCGATGCCTGCAACGGAAAAGACATCTTCAGTTGGGAAACGGAGAGGAGACCATTCATGACGGATAATGAAAATTTTCCTCTGTCCAAAGTGACTCCATGCAGCATTTATTCCTGATTTTTAATTGTCAAAACTTTATTGCTGGCCTAGAAAGGAATTTTCTTAATGACAGTTTTGCAAAGGGAAGATCTGGCAGCTTTCTCTACTCACTGTTTTCCATCGTTTGCCTGTCCCCTTCTTCTTGACCAAACTCCCGTTCTGCCAAATAACTTAATTTATAATGATTTTTAAAGCCTGAGAACCCTAAACACTTCATAAGCTGGTTTTAGAGGAGAATAGCATCAATGCTGGCATATTCCTGGCCATGTTCCTCTGCTGAAATGCAGTTGAGAGAACTGAGAATCGAGGGTTCTCCAGGTTCCTGCTTGACCAACCTGATCTCCTTCTATGATCAGGTGACCCGCCGTGTTGATGAGGGACAGGCTGTGGACGTGGTGTGCCTGGACTTCAGTAAAGCCTTTGACACTGTCTCCCACGGCATTCTCCT
>VZTQ01005064.1:42278-65634 GCA_013400755.1 Pelecanoides urinatrix
TGGACGTTAGGAAAAAATTCTTTACTGAAAGAGTGGTCAGGCCTTGGCACAGGCTGCCCAGGGCAGTGGTGGAGTCCCCATCCCTGGAGGGATTTAAAAGACGTGTAGATGAGGCGCTTGGGGACATGGTTTAGTGGGCATGGGGGGGTTGGGTTGACGGTTGGACTCGATGTCCTTAGAGGTCTTTTCCAACCTTTATGATTCTATGATTCTATGATTCTATATTTCCCCTTATTTCTGCATCATTATTACAAGTCTAGCCCATAAAAACGAATTTATATTGGCATCATTGCTATGCACAGCTGCTCCAGCGGGATGGGATGTCATGCTGAGTTATGCCTCTGCCTCACAAATCTTTGACTCTTTTGCAACGAAGCACAAGCTCTTTGAATAAAACCATACAGAAAATCAGGGCGTGCTGAGTCAGTCTGTGGCTGGCTGGGCTCCTCGACTGCATGTTTTTTTGCTGTGCCTTAGAAATATTTTGAATATCTCTAATTACCAAGCACATTACTGACATGGTATTAGTACCGTTAGTTATTTAAACGCTGATTTTAGCAGCATTTAAAACTCAGTTGTGTAAAAGATATTCTGTTGCATATTTACTATAAGCAGAGTTATAAATTTCTGAATGTATGTGTTAATAAAACGGCGTGATATTAGAAAGAAGCATTTTGCCTACAGATCTGCTTACAGGAAGCCTTTTCTTCTCCTTCTGATCATTTTAAAGACATCTTTATGGGAAGCCTTTCATGTTTAGAAAAATTTATCTACATCCAAGATCTGGGGAAGAGTAAGGGATGGATCCCATGCACGTGCGATGCAGCTGCGTTATGCATATATTAACTGCAAATGTCCCCGTCGTTCCCATTCCAGGGAGCAGCGGGAACGCCACGATGCAGCAGACCACCACTAGCACGCTCCTGGTTTTCTTAAAAGTAGATTGAAATCACTCTTTTTTGTTTTTACAAAAAAAAAAAAAGCCTGTTAGGAGATATCGATCAGCAATGATGCTGCAGCACCCCGCTGTGCCCCCCACCGGGTGGGTGGGAGGGACGGGGGGGGACACAGGGGATGCAGCCCCTTTGCCAAAGAGCCCCGCGGAAAGCCCGGCAAGCAAAGTGCTCCCAGCACTGGAAATTGTGGAAATTGGATCGTACTGGAACTGCCGGCTCCGCAGGAGGGGGTATTTCCATTCCATCAGCAGCCAGTGACATCCCGCACACAGCAGATGGTTCAGGCACCCTCTGCCATCTGGTGCAAGCTCTGGTCATCGGGAATCCGTAAAGGACACGCGAGGTCTCCGGCTTAACCCCGTGCCCTGCTCCTTTGTCCCTCTGCCTGCAAAACCTTCCAGCCACCTGCTCTTTCCCCACCTGTATTCGGTCTTTCAGGGCGCGATGAATTGTTTCAGCATCACCCTGTGCTAGACAGGGCAGCATCCTTTTCTCTAGGGTACCACCTGCACGCAGGATGAAAGGGGAGGCTATAAATCGCCCTGCTGCAGTTTAGGTTCCAGCAGTCTAGTTTTCAACTGTAAAAGCCATCGCTGCTCTTACAGCATCCTCTAATACAGCTATTTCGCCTATAGATTACCGTAAGTATAGGCATGGTTAAAATCAGTAGGAGACGGAGCAGCTGCGAGCCTGGTGTTCAGGCATTAGCCACAAGGCAGTATTTATCAGAGAGAAGAAAAAAAACAAACACCCAAATCCCATGATAGGAAACATTTGTGTTTCCTGCCTGTGACCCAACTTCATTAGCCTGCTCTTGATAAAAAAGCGATCTCGCAGGCTTGCACCAGTCTGCTCTCTCGAGAAAATGCTTCCCCCTTAGGAGTGTGAAATGAAATTAGGGCTGGAGTGCCCCGCGTTTGTCTAAAAGGAGGAGCAGGCAGTCATACTAGAGCTGCCTCCGACTTAAATACGCTTTTATTAATTTAAATAAAAAAAGGATGTGTTGTAGGCATAGCTCCTACGTTGTCAAATCACCACTGGTGAACATCAGAAAGCGTAAGGAAAAGGGTGTTTGAATGATCTGCTTTGCTGCATAGGAGTAGGGGGGAAATCTTCACCGTGTTTAGTGGTCTTTTATTTGTATGAGCTGTAAAAATACATATAAAAATCTCAATCACACACCCTGAGGCTTTTCAGAATCTCATCTGAAGGATGAATAGGTTTCGGGAAGGTGTTTCAATCCGAGACATCCCTGTTTCAATCCCCCCCATGGTACTGTATGAATTAAACTCTGCAGAAGTGTATTTTAACCAGCATACCATTAGACTAGACTAAGCTTTATATCTATGTATATATTTATATGCACAGATGTGCATTCTGCAAATTATATATACATAGATTTATATATGTGTGCATGTGTGCATGTATATATTTAATTACTTAATCTTACCCAGATCTATGCATGGAGACGTTCTAAAAATGACCCACATCTCCAAAAAACCCACCAAAATTACAAGTCAAAACCAAGCCAGACTTGCTTAGAAACCGATTTTTAACTGAAAAGCTGCTTTCTAATGTTACCACCTGCTTGTGCATGTGTCTTGTAGCAGTTTCCAAGCCCTGATGCGCATATTGGAGGATTAGTTTCGCTGCAGCTATTCCTAGGGACGGCTGGCTGGTGCACAGCGCCGACAACACAACAAATGCTGTATCGATCCCTCCTCTGAATTTCTCTGCCTGCTTGGAGATAACGCAGCAATATTTTGACCTTTCCGCCCCTATTAAAATTCATATTCTGGCTGGCTAAAAAACAGATTGAATTTCAGATGCTGAATGCAAATAAAAAGACTGTAAAAATGTCATTTTGGGATTTTGCGGTTTCTGGATTCGGCGGAGAAAGTGCCACCATGCGACGGCTTGGAAAGCGAGGTCCCAGAGGACAGGGATGTACCAACATCTCTGCTCTGCAGCTCATCCTCGTGACCTATCTTGCTCCACCGTATCATCCCCCACGGTATCCACCATCTCTCTCGTTTCTCTCCAGTTACACCATTTAGATACCTGAAAGGTGTCTCCCAGCTTACCCGAGTCACCTCTTCAGCTGAATTCATATCCTCAACGGTGGTGAGAAGGGGACAGGACTGTGCCTGCAAGCGTCCTGCCAGGCACCCTGGGGACCCAGAGCAGGTATTTGCTTTTAATTCACCTCTCTGCATCAAAGGCAAAGGATTACCTGGAACTGGGCGCTGATGCTGGGCGGTTTTTTCTTCTTATGGAGGTGGAGGAGAGATTTGGTAATGCGGTCGTGCAGCGTCAGGTTGGTTAGGTGCTTGAGGGACTTCACATCCAGCATGTGCTGTGGAAAAAGAGAGACTCCATTTTTTTCTTGATAAACACAAGGATGACTAAATCTTATCGTCATGCTATCTGCTATATTCATCTTTGTACCCTCTGCAGGGCTTCCTTAGGTGACCACTCTACTTAATCTCAACGGGAAACACCGAGGGACGGTTTGAAATGTAGCTCTGCTCTATTTGGCCAAAGCCAGATCCCCCAGATCACGTTCGTCCGAGCTCCTCTGAGGACTCGCCAAGGGCATCTTTGACCACGGGAAATTTGGCTCTCCTACCCACTAAGGGCTGCAGACAAACCATTCACTGTTAATGAGCAGTTCATCAATTAACTGTATTTGTGCCTCTCCACGTGCAATGTGCATGCAGAGAGGAATAAAACCAAAGTTTGCTCCTCCTAGTCCTCCGTTCCCGACCACCGATGCAGCACCAGCAAGGACCACAATAAACATTATTCTTCTAGATACAACAGATCTCTTGGCATCTCTTAAAATATAGTAAATGCAGCCAAGACGGAGGGGCACTGAATATTAGACAAGCCTGTTGTCTACCAGGTACCAGCCCTCTTGCATAACCTACCCGCTCATTTTAGTTTAGGGATTCAATCACCAAATTTCACCAGCACATATGTACTCCTTCCCGGGAGGAGGAAAAAAGGAGCCAGAGCAGGTCCAAGAAAGGAGGATGCAAGCACTCATACAGCACTCTCCCAGCAAAAATCAGGGCTGAAATCCTTTGTTTTTATATAAATTAAAGAGCCATGAACAGAGCTGAGTTGACCAAGGTCTTAATGTAGACACAAGTGGTCTTCCTCACACCCATCAGCACTTCATCACTGTACCTACAGTCTAAACCCGCGGACCAGCAAGGTAAAAATGCTGCTTCTTGCTCACCTTTGGGAGATTGGGTTTGGCTTTGAAGTTCTTATTTCGCCTGGGGATACAATAAATGGCTCAGGTTAATCCACACATGCAGTTGCAGAATGGAGGAGTTTATAAAACAAGCCCTTCCAAATCCCCTTTAGCAGCTGCTTCCTATAACCTGCACTGAAGTTGGGCCGCTTCTGCCTGCTCCAAACTAGTTTTACAAATTTAGTGGTGCAGGTTTGAGAGGAAGGTATCCAATTAAAGGGAATCATTACATTGCAAATGATGGGGATGCCGGTAATTTGGGTAGAGTGAGGGAGCAGCACTGCAAAACATCTGACCACCCTCCTGCTTTCTCATACCCCGCGTTAACTCCAGCCACCCCGGCGATGTTCTCTGAACCTTCTGATGAGGCTGCAGCGTGAATCATCGACATCATCTCCCCACCTAATTTGTAATGGAAACTTTGATATCATGTTAAAAAATGTGACTGCATTACATCGCTGTCATATCTTGAGACTGGTTTGACCGGCAGATTCATTCCTTCTCTCTCGTCCCCGCGTCTGTCATTACAAATGAATGATAAGAGTTAAATACATCAGACACGTAAAACATACTGGGGTCGCTTTGACCCAACTGTGAAATGTCTCCAAGTGTGCCTCAGACCCTGATATTTTTATATTCTGGCTATTTACATTCCTCTAACTACCCACGCTGCTCATTACGCTCCAGGAATAAAGCCAAAATCCCTTCCTTTTGCACTGACATGAGGATGCCGTGGGCCCTCTCCAGCAGCTTGCTGTTGGTCGCGTTGACGAATATCCCATCTTTGTCTAGGAAGGCGCCGGGGCTGGCGAGCCTGCTGTGCCGCATCCCCATCCGGCCGTTCCAGCCAACCGCGTAGGCATCGCTGCAACACCAAGCACCGCACAGTGTTAGGAAGACATAAAAAAACCTGGTTCTATGACAAAATGAAAAATAAGATCATAAAATAATCCGTCAGTAGAAAATGAGAGTCGCCGCTTTATTCTTTTAACCATAAATACGCTCCCATGGGATGAGTTCATGATGCCAGACACCACATGAAGTGATCAGCTAATTAAGCACCTTTTAAAAATCAGATATTCATAGAAGGATCAAAACTATCAGCAGGAAAATAACAGCTCTCAGTTCTCCCAGTCGCAAGGCTTGGGTCTGCAGATGCCCCGGTGGGCTGAAGGATATGAGACAATGACCTCTGCCATCAGCCCTGGCATCATGAATAGCCACAACTTGAGATGATGCTGGTGCTGACTCTGTCTTTTCAAATTCATGCAATCGTTTCATTAGGAAAAGAAAAAGCAAATATCATTTGCAATAAACTAATTATTTGCCACAAATGAAGGATGCCAGCCCCAGCAGCAGTGATGGGTTGGCCCAGAATCACTCACTGGGATCTGATCACAAATCACTCGCCCAACTTGGTTCTCTCTGCCGTGGAGCAGGGCTGCTTTGGTCTCCAGAAATGCTCACTTGGCTGCAGGACTGAAGGGAATGGTGAGAGGAACCAAAATCCTCCCTTGGAGGAAGGGAAATGGATACTCGACAAAACTTCACATCAGGGCAAATAATTTCCAGAGTTGAGGAGCCTTCCTACGGTGTTTGGGATTACACAAAGCCTCTCCTGAGCTGCACCCAACTGCAATACTTTTGGTTTGGTGGTAGGTTTTTGGTTGTTTTTTTTTTTTAATTTTAAATTCTCTATCAGCCTTGCAGAAACAATCATATGAAATAAAGGTGATCTAAGGAAGGATGTGGGGTCTGCAACCCGGCCCGAGCTATCTCAGACAGGAGGAAAAGGAATAGGACGAGACTCAATGCAGCACCAGTCCTCTGGTCATGAGGATGCTGAAGGACACGGTGGTTTAAATGGGGCCTCCGGCACCGGTCACTTCTGAGGTCTAGCAACAAGGCAGCCCTTTGCCTTCAAGTCTTGATTTGGAGGAAGGGCAAATACCAAGTGCCACATGGAAATTAAAAAATAATAAAGCATGTAAAGTTGTTCATTCAGCCAGCTCGAAGCCTAGAGCCAGATCCTTGGAGCAACGTGATGCTGGAGCACAAGTCGCCTTGCTGCCTTGCTGCAGCGCTTTCCAAATTCCTTCCTAACCCCTTAAATCAGCATTTTGACATGTACCACTATTAAAAGAAAGAATGAATCACAGCAAAGTAAACCCCTGGCTGAGTGCTCCAGGACCTGCTTTTTTTAAGCAGCCCGTTCAATTCAAGGAGGCCAGTGAGAAGCTTTAATACCCAGGTGATTTCTCCCGTCCACTTTCTTTCTCTTTACAGCTAAGGTCCCATCCATCAAAAACCTCCTATTTGCAGGAGGAAAAAAAAATCACCGGTTGACGGGTACCACTAAACCTCAATGGCCACTTTCGGGACCTACAACCCATCATTAATCCTGGCCAACCTAAACGCGCTCTGAGGCTTGAGACTGGCTGTGGATATATGGACTCTGAACACGACTAGAGAATAGAAAAACCTAGAAATTCCCACGTGGTTTTGGAAAAAAGAAGATAAAATGACAGCTTTGCTTATTATGGACACTTTAGGATGGATACATGCAGATGGCGACCGGTGCAGCCTTTTTGGTACTTGGGAGGTCAGTCATGCCACCCAGCCCAACCAACTGCTTCAAGACAGACCCATCAACACCTGCCTTCCTGCACGCCGCTTAGATATCGCTGCACATGAAACGGTTCCATCAATGAACATAAACCAGCAGAAGAACAGACAGCCCGAGCGGTTTTGGTTAGCAATGGCGTGGCTTTCATTACTCAACGGCCGCTGAAGGCACTTCCAAGGCACGCTGGCCTCCCGACGCTCTGCTGAAGCCTGGTTTCCGCTCCCCCCCAGCATGTGCAAACCACCCGTTCGCTTTCTTCTGAGATCAGAGGAGAGCGCTTGGCTCGCTAAACTCTCCACAATGACTTCCTGCGTGATGTCATGCCTCAAATTTGCTTTTAAAAGCAAGCCCCGGGCTATCCTGTGGGTTGGATGTACAATGCAGACTTATCAGTGACTGCATGATCATGAGATGGCTTTGAAAGCAAATTCCTGTTTAATTTAGCTCTGTAAATCGCTTGCTGTCTATCTGCTGGAAAGCTGTTGAAGTAAATCTCTCTCCTATACATGTTACCTTCACCCCTGTATTTATCCCTTCTTGCTCGACAAGTGCAATTTAACTGACATACCAACATTTATCAAGTGTGATATGACTCTTCAGATCAAAATCATGACTCTTCAGATCGAAATCATCCGCAATGAAAGGTATCAAAATCACCTGCCTACTCTGAAAGCGCAGGCTGGATTTTAGAGATCTTATGAGAGACCCAGTTTGTCATTCAGAAAGAAAGGGCACAGACGGTATTTGGGGACCCATCACTGATGATGCCCAAGAGAAACAGAGATCATGGACCGTGCTACTGGCACCGCACCAGGAGGAACACAGGAGTTAGGACAGCTTCAAAAGTACATTTTCTGCAAATACATCAGTAAAGGGAATAAACTGTCTGTCCTGACCCTGTTGTTAGGATACAACTGCTGAGGATGATGGAAGGAAGACACAGTAGCAGTAGTTGCAGCCCCAGTCCTGGCTGTGGAAAGCAACTTGTCTGCTATGCTGGCTTGGCTTAAGCCAAATAAATAGAGCTGACCACAGACTGAACTCCACAGTAAATAAATACATCCCCCTCGTTGCCTGGGACAGAAGGATTTTCCCTGCCTTTACAACGGCCCCTCGCTGAGATAATTGAAACATTTTGGGCTATGAAAATGCTGGCAGCCCAAGCTGCCGCACTAACGTGCCTCCAAAGCTGGAGCTGGGCAGTCAAGAAAAGCCCTATCCCACTTCACAGGTGTTCTTCGCATACCAACATCAGATCTGAAGGCTTGCTAGAGAAACTGCAGAACTTCTCTTATCTGTATGTGAAGATCTCCATAGGGATAAAGTTTCACGTTACATCACATTTAGGGAAACCTGCGCAACCAGAGATGCTAGAAACGGTGAATATCACCTCTGGAGACACCAACCTCTCTGCCTCAAATGTTACCATGTACCTACTATTGTCTTAACGTAACGTAGCAGCTATAGCATTAGGAGAAAGAAAAGGAGGGGTGGGAAAGACTCATGCGAGGACAACCAGGGTTGCATCACCTTCCCACGATAGGGTGAGATTACTTGCACAAGCTGGATTTCTGCCCAAACTCAAGAAGTGGCACAAATTTATGAATTCAATCCAACCATTTTATGGAAATCCCATCCTCTCTGACCACTGAAAATAAGCCAACTTGTAATGGTGAGAGAATATTCAGTTCTCCTTCAGCAGGGTGCCACCACCACTCTCAGAGGGAAGAAATTCAGGGCAAGAGGGATATTCTAGTCTTGATGGCACTCAGAGGGCATGTGGTGAACAAAGCCAGACAATAAAAGCCACTTTTGTTCCCCTAGGAAAAAAAAGAACAGTGTGTATCTAATTTCTGTCTTGGTCATTTGGCATTAAAGCCAGTAAAAAAATGAGGTTTAATAATATATTTGGAGGATATTTATTTTGTGTGGAAGAGAAGCCCACTGAGATGCAAGGACCATTACAGGAGATTTGATGGACACGTTTCAGGAGACAGTCTCAGACTCCTCTTGACTTGTTCTGGATTTCTTGTGAAACGCAGAGCAGTCATGAAGTTAGATCTGGATGTCTGCAGCTCCAAGCAATCGCTTTAGGAGCTGAGGATGCTCTGATCATCTTTCCTCAGCATGCGCAAACACATCTGCTCAGAGGGAAGCAGAGAGGCACTGTACCCCTTCAGAGGTGGTATTTGGATAATCAGACTTTCTGGGGTCTGCAGAGGGATAGCACAAGAGTAGCTGGAGAAAAGGAGGAGGATCAGGGCCCAGATATCCCTTTGAAATGAAGACATTTTGCTTCACAAGCAACCTCATTCTGAAATGGATTTGGAAAACCTTTTGCAATAGAGGCATAGATCTGCATCTCAAAATATAGACCTGACTCTCGAGCAAAAAGGTCTCACTAAGTAGTTGCTTGAATGGCCAGAACCTTCAAGGAAGGATTAAAAAATAAAACTGTACACAAAAACTGTAAAAATCAAACATTTTTGAAGTTAACATGCTTCTTTCCCTTAAAAACAAGCAAATATTTGACAAGGTACCATCTCAAGCCCCATAACTTCCCAGGTCCTCCACGCTCAGCAGTGCCCAGAGCCACCATCACACCGTTTGCATGCAGTTCTGCGCCCAAACACATCGTTGGGTCTTTTGCACCAGAAAAATCCTCAGTAAATTTTTATTTCCTTGATACTGGCACATTCATTAATTTTTTTTGCAAGCTTCTTACCACCTCGTACGCCACATGACCTACAATTGCTGCCTTTTGATGCAGGAAAGTTGCTTTCCCTGCCTGCTGTTTAGTCAGGTAACGATATTTAGATATGAACACATAGCAGAGAAAAAACAAAGAGAAGACAAAATTAATAAGCAAGCTGGGAGAAACATTAATACAGTCATTTATAACAACAGATAGTGCTCTCCCATCCCAGATTTCCGTGTCGTGCTAATGTAAAAGCAAGAGACTTACCGCTGGGTCCTCTCGTTGATGGTATTGACTCCCTGGAGATCTGAGAGCGGCGTCCGCGGGCTCTTCCGAGTAATACCTAAAGCAGCAGATGAAAAAAGATGTTTCTATCTGGCTCTTCTCCAAAAGGCAATTAGCACAGCCATAGCTTAGCACTGACTATAGCGAGGAGGAGCATGTACGTGTCATGGCACATGCTGGGCATACAAGGGTGCCAAGGATGCCGACATACCCGTCATCTACTAAGTTCTACCTCTCTGCCACAGAGTCATCACCCTCATGAGTAACGCTGTTTGCTCAAGCCTACTAATTCCCCTCCCACGCACGTTGTGTTAGGGACACGTTGTCCCAGCTAGTAAGCAAAGAGGGTGAAGGAAGAGGTTGCTGTGATGGGGGGGGGACCAGCCACCCACGTCCTGCATGTCCAAAATACTCCTAAGCTCTCTGCTGTGCATGGGACAACCCGGTTGCTTGCACGGGCAAAACACCCGGACATAAGCAGGGTGCTTGGAAAAATGGTCGTTTATTCCTTGCACACTTCTTCCCTTCCTACAGATATATGGAAAGGGACACGTATAGCAAGTAGTATATATTGCACGGGGAGGCTTTATTGCCTATTGAACCTATATCCTTTGATAGGGGTAGTTTTAGAGTAAATTCTGTTTAATAAATAGTCAAGGAAGTTATCATGCATGGTTACAGAAGCAGATGTTTCAAGCTGTTATCTTCCCCAAAGTGGAAATGTTTTGTAACCAAGCATTTAGGAAGACAGAAGACAATTTTTGTAGACAAGAAAACACTTTTCAAGTCAGTAAACTACAGATATTTAAAGACCCGATAAGCTCAAATTTGACATGAAAACAACCAAGCAATTTTTTAATTGTCTCAAAATTGCTGCTGTGAGACAGGAAACATCATAGCGCTCACCTGAACGTGGGAAAAATGTATATTCCTTTACCCTGAGATTTCTGCAGTGGAAAAAAAACTGTGAAAAAACCCTCTCTAAAACGCAAGAAGTATAAACTATAGTTTGTAACAGAATAGGAAGAAGCAATAGCATATTCCCTCCTCCCCACATTTATAATTTTCCTATTTAATATAGCCCAGATGCTGAGCTAAAAGGTGTCCTAAGGATCTTTTTATTCTGAGAGATGAACGCAAAGCAAATACGCAGAGATCTGAGCCCGTCCTGCTGATCTGCCATTCCTCAGAGCCTGAAATTTCTAAGGAGAAGATGAATTCCTACCAAACCTCAAGAGGCAACATCCCTTTAGCGGGACATCTACTGTCCTCCTTTACCTGTTGAGATATTATAACAGCTTGTCTTGAAGCCTGAACATTGGGCAGGAGATGCCTGAAAAGGCTGATGGTCCACTTGGTTAAGTTACTGTATCTAAAGGTGCCCAAATATTCTAGAAAGCTGAGCAGAAGAAAATTCGGGAATATGCTGCCGCAGGTCACCTTTGATCCTGTCTGTGCTCCAAGGCAGGACCAAATCACTCCTGCTGAGAAGGTTTTGCAATCTCCAACTCTGGAGATTTTTGGAAAGCAAGCCAGATAATCTGGCTAGAGTGCCTAGCTATGCCTAGAGCTCAAAATTCTCTCTTTAATTCCCCTTTTTGCCATATAAGCCATTTTTTGTTACATTTCTTGTCCTAGGAGCATTCTTCTACCTCTTTCAAGACTGGCATTTCTGTGCCAAAAGTTGCTTGTTTGGAGCACAGAAACCCAACTGTAAAGGGGGGAAAAATGATAATAATCAGGAATCTGATTAAAATACTGCGTTACTATTTTTTGTGGCTAGTTTCACACTAAGAAAGCACCTAACGTCTAGCTGCATCTATTTTTTATATAGTATATATGCCTGGACACATTAAGGCACAGAAGGCTTCTCTAACCTAAAGCATTTAATGAAAAATGGGCTTTCACTGGTATTTCTAAGATTTTTCTAGTCCATGCCCTTCTTTTTGGAGCAAACTCTGTCCTCCACTTCCCTGCACTCCCCACCAAAGAAACCCCTGAAAGAAAAACCACCATCTAATCCAACAAGTCGGGCTGAAGTTATGAAGACAAGGTTGTAGCAAAATATTACTGCATCCGCACCTTGCATTGCTCGGGAAAAGGGAATTTCTATTTCAGGCTTCCAGGTAATAGCTGCATTAAAACTGCACCATAATTCTGCCAGCTTAGCACCTTAACCGACTTTTTGATTAATAGAAGCTGGGTTAAAGAGGATTGCTTTAGATATACCAAAAAAAAAAAAAGACTTTCCTACATTGTGCCATCACTTGGCTCTTCAAAGAAGAAATACATACATGCTACAGCCAAATAAAAGTTGTCACATTGATGTAGCCCCTTTTCTGGGAAATAGAGTTGGGTTTTTTAGAAATGAAAGGCAAAAAGGTTTTAGATTTAAGCCAATGAGTCGCACATGGCTTTTAGAATTCTGTATAGTGAATACGGGCTATTAAATTGTATATATTAATATGCTGCATGCAAGGAACAGTGGTGTGAGTAGAAACCACTCATTCCCTTCACCCAGCTCAGATGCAGGCTGATCTACTTTACATTTCAGGAATAAAATTATTCTGATTTTTCAAGCACATTCTCTTTTCTTCAGCTGTCGTGTTTCAGAAAGACAGACTGATTTGCCTAACAGGTCTTTGGCCTCCTTGAGAAGAGCTTTGGGTAATCCCAGTCTACTCCCTACTCAGGAGTGTCAACCAGCAGAGCTTTGCTCTTGAACCCAGAGATGTCTAAACTCAGTGCCTTGCTCTGGTGGAAGACCATAAATTAACTGATAGACTCAAAGACAGAAGCGAAGCAGCTGAGGTTGTAAGGGAAGGGCAATCAGTTGGCTACGCAAGCGGAATTCCAAGTGACCTAAAGGGAATCTCAATATACTCAACAAATCAATTAGTTTTCTCTCTTTGTGCATAGCTACAACTAATTGCACAATTCAGGACAAGGAGATGATCTGTTTGGTCCCTCTCTCAAGGCTGACACGGATGTAACCTCATCCGACTTCTGGGAAAAGCCGACTCCCCGGGGCCAACCCCGGCCTGAGCACCCTCGCCTGCGGGGCCCACAAGCCCACTAAATTCAGGACCCAAACCCGACACAGGCTCCCGCCCCGGTTCAGCCTGCCAAAGAAACGAAGCCTGGGGAAGCAGCTTGCAGGAGCACACCCCGTGGGAAGACGCAAATGACTTCTGAATGCAGAACATGAATTACTTGTTTGTCAGGTCGGATGCTCTCGGCCAATTCACAAACTATGGCAATGTTACTCTCGGATCCATGTGCTGGTTTTATCCTAAGAGAGACCAAACTGTGTGGACTAGTCTGTAATAAGTGAGGTTTTAACATGCTGAGCTCAACACTGAGCTCAACTTCACTGCTTTAAATTAAAGCTCTGTTTCTAAGTGACTCTCGAGTTGTATGAATTTCCCTCTTCACTCCTAAGCAACTGAAAATTAAACCCCCAAAACCTCCCATGTCGCTGAGCTAACTTGCAAATTAAAAATTAAATTAATTAATCAATTGCAATTAAAATTACTCTACTGATAATCACCTTCCTTTTCAATAGTTTCTTTGTAGTATCAGTAAGGTCACTTAGCACAACACCACTTAAGAAAATCTATTGCTGTGTTTGTCTTACTGCTTTACATTTCCTTGTAGCAATGGTGGGAACTTGTAGGAAAAAACAATGTACTCTACATTAAGAATTGAAGTCTAAATTAAGAATTAAAACACCTCTGCTCCCCCAATGCTACATGCTGCAGGAAGCATAGAAATTTCATATAAGGTTTCTAGCAGGAAAAGCATATTTGTGAAGACTTAACATGCAACTACCGTACTTACCGTGCACAGCTCTGCAGAAAAAACCTGGGTGGTTTGCATTTATGCCTAAATTGCGCGATGTTTAAGTTAGCAACTCGGGCTGAGGATTTGCCCTTGCAGACTGCGTATAGCAGCGATCTATTTCTGTAAGCTTTAATGTGCAACATGAAGGAAGAGAATAATGGCAGAAAAATGATATATCTAAAGATATGAGCACCAAATATATGTATTTTTTTTATATATATAAAAAACATAGTAGTGCAGGCAAGAGTGTCCGTGTTGTCATGCAGGATGAGTTTATTACATGACAGAGGAGTGAGGAGGAAGAAACAGAGACCAAGTGCATCTTTACTCAACTCATTCTGTAAAATAACATTGCCAAACGCTTTAGTTTTAAGTAAAAGCCCTCGGAGCCAGTATTTTCACAATATATGAAATTGTGAAAGCTAAAGTTATTTTTGAAGTCCAATGAAATCCGAATAAAGTCAAATTCCAGCTGTATCAGCCATGTGCCTTATACCAGGAATATTCCTACCGGACCTGCAGTGCTTTGAACTTATTATCACACATGTGATAACAACAATAAAACATGAAAAACACCCCTAGCATCAGCATCCTGACTTAACGTCAGCGAGTAAAGGGGGAAACCGCCAGCAAAATGATGCCATATCTCAGGAGATGTGGGTTTGCATTTAATTTTACTCTTCAAACTCTACCTAATAATTTCCTGATAGGGTCAAAATTGCAATAAGGCAGCCGCTTCGATCCTGGAAGGCTCCTCGGGCATTTTTTTTACCCTTTCTATGCTGAATGCACCTGGTTTCCATTTCTTGGCATGTGAGTGTCATATCAGAGGGAAGGGCGGGTGGTGGAGCCTTACTGTACTTCTCCTCCTTGCATCTCTGCAGGATCTCTAAGCTCCTCTGATGAACTGGGTGATGGAGAAAGCTAAAACTATCCACACTTTTCAAAACCGCACATGGCACTGCATCATCATGCCCTTGGGAAGCAAAATAAAAACAACAAAAAAAAAATGGAGAGAAGAGAAAGATTATATAAGCAGAAATCAGGAGAGGGTAAAGAACAAGCCTGAAGGACGCGAGAGCTCGAGGGTCACGCGTTTTTCGTGCTCGACACAATTTAACCTCGGTTTCCTCCTGACACGGCGCCGTGGCACGGGAGCGATGGGCTGGACCGCGTCCCAACCCCACTTATAATCCTTATTAGCCAGAGCATAATCACTATATAATCACTCCGACATTATTTGGGAAAAAAAAAAAGATGATCAGATAAATCTTTACTTTTATTAACTGCTTTTTAAAATCCTTTCCGTGCCTCTGCCAGGAGTTAACCGCAATTCCCTGCGCAGATGCTCCCGGACATGGCCACCTCGAATTCTCATCTTGCATCCCAGTGCCATGCTTTGCTCCGATATTGGCAATTAAAAGGAAAAACAGAAATTACTTGTATTAAACAAGGGTTCCGTACTCCTCAACGGCAGAGGGCACAGAGTCTGGAGCAGGATGGGTTTGAGGTCAAAAGTTGGACGAAACCATCGTTGAGTGGTCAGGAGGACTTTTGATGGCCCAGCTCTGACCACAAGGTGGAGGAGAGGTACCATAGGTGACACCGTGCAAACAGGCAGCAACTCTCCATCACCGTTTAAGTGGCCAAGTCAAGGGATACGTCATGCTCCCGTTGAGGCGTGATGAGGTCACCGAGGAGCTACCTTGTGTCAGCACGTATGGAAGCATTTCATACCAACGCATTAAATCATCAGACAGGACCGATCTGAACTTTCCAGAGGAACACTGACAAGGCTGCTCAGTGAGATCTCAAAGACCAATTTTTTGGTTGCTATCACTTTTATTTGGCAAATACAGGTTGGTTTTTTTTTTATTCTTTCAGGGGTGGTTGGTTTTTTGGTGCCCAGCTTCAGGAATAAATCTGCAGAAGTCAGTGGGATTATTTTTGAGAAGGCGTTATTGTGTAGGTCAGCCGCAACGGGCACTAACCCAAGGAGCAAGGCCTGTTGGCCGAATGCAAACGCAGAGCCCATCGCGGGAGGGCACAGCCCCAGGACCATGAACCCTTCATCAGAGCGAGGATTTAGGTTCGTGTCCAGCAAACCCAAGATGAGAAAGCTGGGGGTCTCCACAGCCTGGTTTGTATGAACAGCACCAGTTCTTCCGTCAAGTTTTCACTTACAAAGAATTAGGGGGTTTTGTATAATAAATTCATATCAATGATACAGCAAAAAAAGGTCAATCAGCCAAATTTCTTTCCTAAAAAGCTTGACAATGTTCCTTTAATCAAAGTTCATTAAAAAATCTAGTTCAAACATGTAGTTCTTTTGGACTATCTCAATCCTCCCTCATAAACTCAATAATAATAATAATAATGATAATAATAATAATGATGATGATCATGATGATGATGATGATGATGATGATGTCAAATTATTGAAAAAGTCCACCCTTCAGCTAATTGCACCTCGTCACATCCCGGCGTATTTCATCCGAGGAGGGTTGGCAGCACTGTAAGAGTTATCTCTCAGGCAGAAGAGAAAGGTACCCAACAAAATTAACTGTGACACTGCTTTGCTGCTCTTCACCGCCAGGTTAACAAGGACAATCGCGCAGTCACTGGAAGCGGCACTACAAAGATATTAGGAGCACAAAAAAAGGAGAGTCCCTAAAGCCAGCAGGAGAAAATGCTGGTTATCCTTGCAGAAGCATCCATAGCACTGGTTGGCACTGCTGGTGCAGAGAAAATAATCGAAAGGATGATGCAAAAAGCAAGCAAAGCAAAATTTTGCAGAGCTGCTTATATATAATCCAGAGATTTTTCATTAAAATCCCCATTGGGTATTGCAAGCGTGACTCGGACAGGCCTTCAGACAGGTAAAAGCAAGGGAGATCCATTTGGGGTTAAGTGCAAAGAGTGCAAAGAGCCTTAAATAAAAAAAGAGCATGCTTCGGATAATTTCCTACCATTAATTACACCTGCCTGATGGATGGTAGCAGCAGCAGATGGGACCTCAGAAAGTAAAATTGGGGCTTTTACAAAATTATATGCAAATATTAAGTGTGCACACTTGGATGAACGTATGTGTGTGAAGTTATTCTCAGCTAATCTACCATAATTTTATCAAAAGCTCCACGTCATGGGCAGTAAGGCATGCAGATCAGGCTAATTAAAGCCAGCAAGGTTTGGTAGAAAAACAAACTAAACTTAAAACATATGCTGTCTCTGGTTGTCTGCTTTTGTCTATCGAGATAGGGTAATTTTAGTGATTCTTTAATAATTCACAAACGCCTTCTGCCAGAGGTGCAAAGCATCAGTTTGGGGCTTTTCTGCATTATTTCAGGGAGCAGGAGGGACCAGCAGCATCCAGCAGCAGATGTGCCGTGCCCCACCGTCCAGACACCGGCCAAGCCTTCTGCTCAGATCCGCCTCTTCTACAGCCACCTGCTTTGTGTGCTTTGGCAAGATGGATGGGATTCTGGAGAAGGACAATTGAACAGGAGGTGGGCATGAGGTCTCGCCAGCGAAAGCACGATGAAAACATTGCTACGGATCTCACCTTGCTAAGTGCTAGCGCGACCTGATCAGAAGTCACGCTAGGAGATGATGGATACCTCTCCAAAGAGGGCAGAGGCAGCTGAATGTGAGTGGTCCCAGCTCTGATAGACTTGTAGGGTAAGCTTTCCCAAAAGGTAAGGTATACCTCAATATGGGAATTAGATTTAGGTAATCTTCTCCCACTAGTTCTGCCTATATAATGGTGACTTTCTCACGACTTTTTCCCAATTTAGGCTGAAGATGCACATAGAAATTCAGGGTATAAATTATCTGAGAATTGTTGGGAAGTTTAAAGCAAACCTTATCCAGCTTTTTGAGAGGTTTTGGGTTTTTTTTTTTTCTTTCTTTTTGACTCAAAACCCAAAGTTTATGAAGCTCAAAGCCATTTGAAAGCAGGCCAATGGACGCCAGATAGATAAAACAGCAGCAACGTGTGCCAGAAAAGGTTTAGAAACTCAGTCATTACTGCGTTATGTTTGGTATGGAAAGAGAAGGCGGTGCAAAAGTTAGTCTCCCAGAATTGTCTGAAAACGTCCTGAACTCTATTTTATACCTATATACTAAAATATATATAGATATGAGCCATTTAATGCCACAAAGTCAAGACTGAAAAGCAGAGAGCTAGCTAGTGGGGAGAGAAGCACAGCAGGCATGGTCGATCAGCAGAGAGACAAAAAGCGAAGCAGGGCTTGAAATCAGCTCTTACTTCCTGAGACTGAACATACTCTTTACCTCCTTGACCAGCTCACTTTAGTTCAGCCTCGGCTTTATGCAAGATGAAAAGGCGATGCTAGGAAAAAGCAAATACAGATTTCCAAAGCCAACTCTTTTGAGTGACGTTTCTCCCAATGCCAAATGCCTTTGCCATCTACCTCCTGGCATTTCGAAACGGCACCGTCTGTAGATGTTGCCTTGATGTGCCAGACAGACCCAGCTTCATCAGAAACATCTTTTCTCTCACACCGCATCTGGGTGGGTCAAGAGGAAGAGCCTCAAGAGCTGAAAGCTGATTTTTGCCTCTTGCTTTTCTTGGGATGCTATTATTCGCCCCGAACAGGAAAATTATTCTTTCCGCTTGTATGGTTTCCTTATCTACGTTCCTCGTCCCAAGCTCCTTGGCTCTCCTTGTTGCACACCTCTCCGAATAAAAAAAAATTCATGGGGCGGCTCTGTGCTTAATTTTAGCTCAGCTGACATTTTCCCTGCCGAGGCTCTAATTTCATCATGAATTTCAAGCCCTCTTGTGCCCAGAAATTAATAGTAATAGCTTGTACCCGTCTTTCCAAAATTGCTTTATGCAGAGAAATGGTCTAAAAGCACAGCCAGATATTGCCTGCCACAGCATGATGATGCACCATTACTTTCCTTTAATTTAATGCCCCCGTGTTCGGCATGAGGTGGTTCTGGATGACTGTGAAGCAATGAATTTTGCTAGAGAAGAGACACACTCGCTTGCAGCTTAAAGGGTGAACAGCTTGAAAAATTATAGAGAAGAATTATTGCCTTTTTTTGTTTCCAGATGTAACTAACAGTTCAAGAATTCCTAGCAAAAATAATTTGCCTTCTTTGCTGAATAATTTTTACGTCTCTGTTTGAATCACTCAGGTTTTCCTATGCATGCATCCTACAAAAAGGAAAAGTTAAAGCAGCAGTAAAGTGAAAATCTTTTCTTATGATGTGTTAAAATCCAAACTTACCTTTAAATGTAACTTTTGCATAGCAAAAATCTACATACTGTTTTAATGAGTTTTTAAATAGATTAACAGCTTCTAATAAGTCAGGCTACTTAAAATACTGTAGTAATATATTAGACCTAAATTGCTGGTGAAAAACAGGTGCCAAGGTTAGGAGATCGGCACACGTACCAGTTTTCTTCTCCACGTATCGTTTTCCAGCCTCCCTAAAAGCAACCATTGCCCTGAAAAACGCCCGCAGGACTGCCCAGCGGAAGAGGGCCACCGGGTCGATCCCGATCATCCCGCAGATAAAGGCATTTTTGCTGCTTCGCAGGAGAGCTACAATGTCCGGGCGCATATGATCTGTGTTTTTCTCACGGAAATCCTAGGGAAGGAGAAAAAGGAGGCAGAGAAAAGAGGAAAATAAACAATATGTACAAAATACACCGGGTAAGATCTGCCAGGCTATCCCTGGGACAGCACAACTATTGAATTCTGCTTCTACCGTTTTTTCTGCCCCCATATTAGACACCTCTTTATGTTCAGAAAATAAATGTTTTGTCCCAAAGCACCACTCTCTGAAGCATCTCGAAGCTGACACTGAAGTTTGTCACAGGTAATTACTGCATCAGAAACACAATTACAGATTTGCAATCGTAAATCCCGAGGCTGTTTCTCACCCAGGCTCACTTGCCCACCAGAATTGCTTCTGCTAATAACTGGCATGAATATAAATAGGGTCAACTTTGAAATAATTTTCATGATTTCATGGGATTTTAAAAAGTACTTGCAGCAGTGAGATGCTGAGACCTAAGCTCATGTAACCTGTATTTAAAAAATGGCTAATAGTGAAAAAAAAAAAAAAAAAAAAAATTAGGTTTTCTACACAAACCAAGCCCAGAAAGGCTACAAAATACGCCATTTCAACCCATCGCTGGGACATAGCATTAACCTCAGCGCTAATTCTTCCCCAAAATGCAGACAGGTGGAGCTTGTAACGTGGAGAACAGGAAGACACAATCCCCACCACCTTCTCATTTCAGCCAAGCTTTTCACCAAACACTTCTCTCTTGACCCTCGTGTCTCTTCTCTAGCCAAGTCCTCTTCCAAACATCTCTGTGGAGCCTTTGGGGCTCTCCTTCCCCATCACAGCTAGATGATTTAAATGAAAACAACTGCCGGGGAACAGCTGGGTGACAGACCTTCACTCCATACTTCACTTTGCCCGCGTAGTGTTTGATGATGAAAGCTGGCTCCATGACTGCTGGAAATTCAATGTAGGAGTTCCCTTCGTGTTGACGCTTAAACTTGTCCAGCAGCGTCTGGTTTGTGGCTTGAGGAAAACTGAGTGGAAAGAATTCAAAAGAAGATAGCCGTAAACCCAACGAAAAAGCTTTTACTCTTCTTTCTTGACCACAAATAGGAAAACAGAGAGATTCTGAGCTTCCACTTCTGTGCTTGCATACACTAAGCAAACACTATTGTGTATGTTCTCATGTGGTTATATACAAATACAAGGTATATCTGGTGTTTGAAGAGCTCTTAACTGATTTAACAATGGTCTGAAATCAGTTATAAATGCACAAATAGGTGTATTTTTATTGTGGCATACCATACGCCTATAAAAATTACTCAAGGTAGCTACGTCTATCTGAAACCCCACGTTTCTGTCGTTGGTTTTGAGGCTTAGACTGCTCCTGTGTCTAGGAAATATTGAGCTGTTTTACCCACAAATCTAACTTCAACTTCAGGAGTTACTTGAGTGATCCTGGCATAGGAAGAAAAAGGACAGAGCTTGAGCAGAGCCTCTTGGTAAGGGTAAGCCAATCCTCCATCCTCAAACTTCACGTAAATCTGCCACTTGGGGGTATATTTCACAAGTTTACCTAATTTAAGCTGTTTTAAGCCTGGTACAGTATCACTGGGACAGCATCGCTGCTGTGTGTCTGGTCAACGAAACAAGAAATGGAGACAAGAAACCTGCAAGCAAATGGTGGGAGGAGGGCTCATGCCCTGGACTGGAGTCACGCGGATCTGAGGCGACACCAGCAAATCCGCCTGGCCTTTCCCTGCCCTTCACATGGAGAAAAATGGCACGTGCCTCCGACGGGAGATCCCTTACGCTCAGAAGTTTCCACCCAAAGGCAGCCCCAGAAGCCACACACTCATCTGATAACTTCTACTGAGACAAGCTGGACGGATATAACCAAGGATGCAAGTCTCAGCTGCATCCCTGACGCCCATGAAACCCTATGGAAGGGCAGCCCTTATATACAAGTGCCCTCAGTTCACTCTGGCTTAATTTTTAAAAGTAAATCAATAAATACACCTTGTATCTCAATAACAGCACTCACTCAACCCACTTTAACTCATGCACTGGGATTCTCCCTTCACTCAGCTCAGCTTTAAGCACCTTCAGGTCATTACAGCCCAAGAGACAGGGAGATAAATGAGAAGCAAAGCCAAGGAAACCTTTCTCCTTCCCTTTAATGGAAGAAATTCTTGAAACAGAATTTTAATTATTATTTGTTAAGGCTTTCTGCTCAGCTTGCTGATTCTTCACTGTTTGCGTTACCACCTCGGAAACAAAACTAGAGACAAAAGATAAATCAGCCCAGCGAGCTATTAGCATCTTTCTGGGAAGAATCACTACAGGTAAGACTTAAGGATAAACACTTTTTAAGTGAAAAAACAAATAGCATTAGCAAAACCAACAGCTTCCTACTCACTTGCTTTCCTCATCCAGCAGATGGAGCAGGCCCGTCGGCTTCTTACTGATCAGGTTGATGCAGCCGGAGTTGTCTATGTAGTCGATGTTGTGCCAGCTAATTCCTTCTGCTCTGTATTCCTCCTAAAAAAACCCCCACGGATATTATAATGATATTGGGTGCAAGCAAAAAAAAAAAAAAAAGGTGAAATTCGAAGGGTTTCGTGGAAACTGGTGCACCATTGACCAAAATGAACATCTCTTCTGCTGATATGCCACTGATATTTTTTTTGGTGCGAAAGAAAATGATAAAGAACCATGTGAACGGCCTAAACCACTGGGAACCGCACAGCATTTTACAACTGCAGGTGCACCAGACTTCTGCTCAGACGCAGGTTAGCTATATGGCAGACCGTGCCTACCGAGGACGCACGGCGTGCTACGCAGCATTGCTTCCCGCTTTCCTTTTCCTGCCTTGCTCTCAAAGCATTATATGATGTATTTGCATCAACTAATACTTAGTATTTAGCTGCTAGAAGAAAATGGTGGTACTACATATTCATTTAATTACACACAAAGAGCAATGTAACTCCCTTTCCTGCTTCACTGGGCTCTACCCTTCTGTATTTCACAGTATTAATGACTGGTGCTACAAGGGCTAATGAAGAGACCTCCAGCTAGCAGGAACCACCGCTGCAAGACCAGTAAAAGTGAGGATCTGCCCCCAAATTCACGCTGAGGAAAAAAAGCTATTTATTTTCCACCAAAATAACTCCAACCCTTGCTCTTTTATAAAGATTATCTCCTCCAAGATAGATTTTCAACTGGATTACTTCGAGAAGTCTTCTGCAGAAATTATTTTAGGACATCTGGAAGAAAGTAGAGTTTAAAAATCGTAATTTTTACCATATGCTTTTAAGACTTGTGACTCACTCTTGAAACAGCGATATTGGAAGTGCACCTTACTGCATGTGTTGGAAAAAGTTCTACCAGTCCAAGCTGCATTTCTACTTCTCTATCATAAGACATTTTGATGGCAGAATTGAAGAAAAGAAGGAAAAAATCCTCAAAATTGCACTAACATGATGCACCTTTATAACAATCCAATTAATTTTTATTGCTGCTCCTGCTTTTATTTTTAATATGAGCAAAAAACATTAAAAAAAAGCATGTTCTTCCAACTCTCCAATGTATCCTTATCCAAAATTAACATGAACTCTACATATATTATTTTTTATAATTAAAGACCACAAGTGCTTTGAGACACCTCACAAGGAAATTCTTCCTAAAAAAGCTACATGATCCTGAATTCAGTATTTGAGACATCATATACCTTTACACCATACTCTATGCCTATGTGTGCGAGTGTGGAAGAAGTTTTTAATGGCCCTAAAGCCTTCTGGGTTCAAAACATAACACATCCCGTTGGAAAAAAAAATCCTGAAAATAAGGAAACTCTGCAGTATGAATTTTATTTTTTCTTTTAATTATTTTTTTCTTTTTTCTTAGGTTCTGTGCTGGTTTTGGCTGGGATAGAGTTAATTTTCTTCACAGTAGCCAGTATGGGGCTGTGTTTTGGATTTGTGCTGGAAACAGTGCTGATAACACAGGGATGTTTCGTTCCTGCTGAGCAGGGCTTACACACAGTCAAGGCCTTTTCTGCTCCTCACCCCACCCCACCAGCGAGTGGGCTGGGGGGGCACAAGGAGTTGGAAGGGGACACAGCCGGGACAGCTGACCCC
>VZTQ01005064.1:65921-140648 GCA_013400755.1 Pelecanoides urinatrix
GAGGAGCAGAAAAGGCCTTGACTGTGTGTAAGCCCTGCTCAGCAGGAACGAAAACATCCCTGTGTTATCAGCACTGTTTCCAGCACAAATCCAAAACACAGCCCCATACAGGCTACTGTGAAGAAAATTAACTCTATCCCAGCCAAAACCAGCACAGGTTCCTGCAGAGCATCCAGGACACAGCAGGCATGCAGAGTAACATTCACATGTCCCTGCTAAACTACAGGCATTTGAAAATCACGTATTTGAGTAAGATTCATTGCATTTTCAGTGCAAGTCAGGTAAAAAGCTTCTATACGGCAGTCCAGCCAACTGTAGCAGACTGCATATTTCTTGAGCAAGCGTGAGCTTCTCCTGAGTGATTTAAAAAAGAGAGAAGGCAATGTGTGCAGCAGTAATGGGAGTCAGCATCATTTATCAACTGCCTGCTTCTGACAGCCGCTTAATCAGATGCAGGGTCCATTAGGCCCAGCTTCACCCGCTCAGGACTGGTCCTGAGCACCCGGAGAGCAACAAACCTTGTCATGATGATAAAAGAGCAGCCTTATTTTACCAGTGATGGGTGGCTGGTGCATGTTACTTGGCTTACCTATTTGTATCGTGACTCTTTTTTGAACTACTCGTATGGGGGCCTTACACATATATTTTTCCCCCCAAAAACCAGAATTATCTGGAGTTTTAAGTTTGCATATATCTAAACCAGGCACACACCATCACTCTGCTCTAGAAGCTCTCTAGACATCCATAGCTCTGCATGGGATGTTCAGCAGCTGCACAGAGGATGTTGCTGTGAAACTCTTATGACCACACTAAAAATTTCTACTACTCCTAAGGTTGGTGCAAAATAACTAATTAGCAATGCCAGGTGTTGTTTTTTTAAAATATACTCCACTAAATGACCATAAAAGACCACTGAGTTCAAGGTCTCTACTTCTTCAGGCTCATCTTCAGCTCTGCAACAGACAGTGCATGACCTGAGGTTGGTGATCACATACCTCCTGGTCTCGGTTTCTTCAGCTGCAGAATTTTGGCTAATTTTCCCTCCTCTGCTCTTCTTTTTCCTCCAGTCTGGGTCAGAAACACTCCCTCCCAGGCTGTGCAGTTGTTGTCCACATCTGTCTATCCATTGCTCCCTCCCTTCCATCCCCAATGCAACCTCTGGCTGCGTTGGCCAAATACGAAAAGGGATTGAAGTCCTCAACTAATAACAAACTTTTTCCATAATAACTCAGATATATGGTCTCATTTCAAGACAGGCACGTATGCAGCAGCAGGAACTATGCCAGAGCAATTGCTCCAAAGCTTAAGTGGAAAAAAAATTCCACTTATTTCTTCTTTCCTAGCATTTCTCCAGTTACCGGTTTGGTTGCCTTCACAATCACAGCCCAGGAGAAACAATTATGGCTTTGTGATTGACCAATACAATTCCTTGGGTGTTTGCTAGTCTGCAGAACACCGTGCAAATTGTCCACATAAAGGCAGAAGAGCTTTAGGGTAAAATCATTGTTTTCCATATGTATACGTTAAACTTACTCAATTAAGTTTCAGTTATTAATCTTATATATGATTTGTATATGATTTCTATATTCATTGTCTAATGACCATCTTTCTGCAGAATTCAGGAGATATCCTTAAAACCTACCTCCAAAATATTCCTTCACTTCTGAGTACGACAATAAAGCCTCTGCCATCCTTTGATGGATGCAGGGTCCTCGAAGAGCACTTGGATATTAAGGAATTAGATCCAAACAACATGAGGTTTTCATTTAACAAACATATGGTCAAGATGAAGACAATACAAAACACTTACAGCCCATTCAAACAAAAAACCCTCAAACTGGAGGTTAATTAAAAATCAGCTTAAATTTATACCTTGATTTAAAACTAAGTTATGTTTAGGGGCAAAGTCAAATGTCCTATTTCTACAAGACGCCCTTTACATCAAGAACCAAACCGTTGACATTACCGCTACCTGCAAAAGTTTCTAGCACAGTAAAGTACATAGAGTCCTATTTTTTGGCATCCTTACTCCCAACAAAAATGTACGGATTTACTCCTCCCATCCCTGGATAGCTAAAACCCGGTCTGCTGGAAGGTGGAGCAACGCAAGTTTGCTGGAGAGGAGAGCACTGAGCTCCCAAACTCGGCAAAAGCAATTGAGCAAAGAACCAAAAACAGAGATTCAGGGTTTTTTTCAGAGTCCAGCAGCTCCATATTTTCATTTAATTATTTGGTGTGATGCTACTGATTGCTGTCTAGGGGACCTGTACAGCCACCATGAGTAGATGAATGCTTCCCAATTGTGCATTTAGAAGCAATTCTGCTGCCCCAACCACAATGACGTTGGCAAGACGTCAACGTTGGCACCGTACGTCAACGAAGGGACTCATTCTGCCAGCACGAGTGCAATCACTTCTCAAATGCCATCACCCAAATCAGAGCAGGGCTGCGTTGCCGTAGCTGCATCGGCGCCAGGTCAGCAAAATTGTGTGACATGGATTTGGCTTCTCTGACTCAGCTGAAGCTCAGGAGAGAAGGGGGTTAGTGACTTCATCTCGCCTCTCTTTAGGGGAAAAAAATTACATATCCATATGTATGTACTTCATCATTTCATTCAATATTTAGAAAGATGTGGCTAAGCAGGGAGGTGGCCCATAAGAAAAGGCAGTATTAGTCTGAGTTTTTCTTGTTTGCAAAGGGTGCTTTTTTTAGAGCTTAAAATGCTCAGATAGACCTGAATACTACGACATGAAACACAATTTGTGATGTTCAAACATAAAAAAATAGACCCTAAAGACCATAAAAAAGGACCATAAAATGTGGGTCCAGAGTTTGAAATGCATATACTCAGAATACGAGCATAAATCTTTACTGAATATCACACAACATTACCTGAGACGTATTAGTGTGTAAGATTTGGGGTACCAAATAAACAGAACGTGGCAAGATTCCCAGCATTTTAATATATGAAAATTACAGGAACTCTAGTAAAGAGATAGCTAAGCACTATTAAAGAGAAACCCTGCCTGCCTACAACTGACCCCAGAGTACAAACACTGCTTCCGTTTGTAAATATATATATATATAAACAAAATAACAAATTTAAGATTAAAATATGCATGCTGAGCATCAGTAAAACCTTCCCAACTGGGACACAAGGCTTGATGGAAACCCTCTGCTACAAACAGAAAACATCCATAATTTTATAGTTCAATGTGTAGAGAAACAAGTCCCATTATCTTTACAGGAGCATTGGATCAGTTCTCTTAGCAGGACTTTATTTCGATGCTAAGCCAAACAGAAACACGCTCTAATCTACAGCAGAATTAAAGGTCTATATATCCAGAGTGGGAGAAAATACCCACGAGCCCAACAGCATCTTGGAGGTGCTGGAAAACATCTCTATACATCCACACATGCTCTATTATGAATTCCTCCACGTTCAGCCATGATCAACAGTAAGTAAAACCAAATGCCAACAGGCATAATTAGAGGAGAAAGAATTAAATATGATTTTTAAGCTCCCACTTATCTAGAGTATCGTGCTCACTGGGGGCTATTGCTCCTCAAAATCATATGGTAAAATTAAGAGGTGGTTGGAGGGAGTGATCTGGAGCTCGAAAAACTTAGAGAAGAGGAGCACAGAAACCCAGAGAAGAAATGAAGCATGAGAGACGTGATAAAAATACAAAACAAAAAACCATAGTAAGTTTCCTATCTGTCTTAAAGCACAAAAATGAGGGATTAGTAAATTCAAATCAAAAGGCAGTGAAAAATCAGCCCTGAATATAAAAGCATGGGTTTTTCCATGGTGTGGCATTTGTTGCCCTATCATGGGATACCAAAGGTCAAAAATATGTCATGATCTAAAGAGGTCTGGAGGGTGTTGGGCATCCGTCCACACAGCCTGCAAGCCAAGCGCCATGAAAATATCTCAGCACTTCAGTGCCCAGGAGGCAGACGTCGTATACCATCGGGATATTGCCATTAGTCACAGTGAAAATTGAGAAGCAGCCCCAAAAAATAACATTTAAAACCCAAAGACAGAGATGACGCTCTCTCCTCTTTCCTGGGGATGGGGCAAGGCTGGAGGTAGTAAGAAGGGTAAAACATTGCATGCAGTGCTGTTTCAGCTTTTATCAAGTCCAAGGAGAAAATTAAAGCATATTAAGACAGAAATGTAAAACAAAATGATTAATTATTTGCCTGGAATCAACTGCAAGGGAAATATGGCATTTTCTGTTTCCCGAAAGCACAGCAATCCCTGCTCCAGAAATGCTCGAGTAAATCACAAGAGCAAAGGAAAACCCCAACACAACGCATTCACCTCCTCCCAGACAGAGCCAGGTAAGCCCCAGGAGTTTATCTGCCTGAGCCTTTCGTTACCGATGCATAGGAAACTTTGTCTACACAATGAAAATTCCCAAAATAGAGTGGGAAATCAACTGAAAAACCCCTTTTTCCAGCATAGCTCCATGTGGGAACACTTCCCATCACGTTCCTATCGTAAAACCTCACGTAATCCAGAGCCACACACTCCGATGTGATCAATAGGCAGATACTTTTGGATGTCTGAAAGTATATATTTTGCTGAAAATTCATGACTAAACAGAAGGGTGTGAAATTCCTCTCTTCTTGGCTCTAACACCATCTGCTTCAGCTTCAGACGGCGTCTGCAAAGTGAGAAACTAGGAATTCAACCCCTTTCCATGTCTCTCTCCATCTCCCAGCTTAAAATAATCTCAAAATATTCTTAAAGAAATATTACAAGTCAATGCGACGCACACAAAAATATAAACCTTTGCAAATACAGACTTAGAGCTGCTAAACCCAAGCATGTAAATTGTTTCTCTCTTGATCGCTTACCCAGTAACAAGGTACCATCAACCTTGCAGATGCTGATGGACGAGATACGAATAACATCTCAAAAAGCTCAGTTTTTAAAAACAAAGCCATATTTTGCAAACTATATTGAAAACCTTCCAGGAAAGAACATAACATTTAATGTTTTAAAAATTATGTTAAAATAGGTCATTGTTATATGATAAACTAAAGGAGTTAAACCTTGTAAAAGCTCCTTTCTGGATACATCCATATACGTATGTATCCTCAAATCCATCTTGGGGAGCTTGGGAAAGCTTTTCTATGGCTGGAAATGGCAGCAAGGCGTGGGGAAATCTCTCCATCCAGGAGAGATCCACGCAGGATCTGTCCATCCAGGAATTAATCCTTCCCCTGGAGGATTAATTGCTCGTTCAGCAAACACAGGCAGGCATCGTGAGCCAGCCCCAGCAGAATCATCCTGGCATAATTTAATAATTAAAATGAGCTCAATATGACAATTCCTCTAGATGGGAAAACATTATTAGAGAGTTCCCAAATGAACGAGACCAATGTCTGGTTTGGTGCCGGCACTTATGTGCTGCAGACGATGCGGATGCCTTGAGTTCCCGACATCCCTCCAGAAGAGGCTTTCATTTATGAACAAGGGTTTTTATGTTTGTTCTCAATTTAAGTAGAAGAGGAATTTATACATGCAGCCATACACATATAATATATTAAAAACATATATAAAAATATTTGTAAATATATATCTATTTTTTTAATAATGCGCTCACAGAAACAGTATATATAAATACGTATCCACATGCTCTATAAATATACGATCTATAAACAGGTTTCCAAGCCGCTCTATTTTAATGGTAACGTCTGGCAATGCAGGGGTTCTGATAAATAGCTTTCCCCTGCATTTCTTCTGCCGCCTGTTTTAAGTTGCAAACCATTTATGGCACATTGGTAGCCAGCTTTGAAGCAAAGGTGCTCCTTGAGATGGTCTTCTCCTTCAAGGTGACCATTTCAATGGTGCCTCAGCAAATGGCAAGTGAATTTGGCTTTATTTTGAGGCTGATCCTTCACTTGCTGAGCGCCTTGCGTCTGCTTTATGTACGCAGCCTGAGATTTTAATTTATTGTAATTTGGACTGTCCATTATTAGAGAAAGTGATTTAAGATAGCAGGTTCAGCCCAGGGTTTCGTGCATTCGGCCGTATGTGCTACACCAGCTCTGCAGAGTCCATCTCTGAGCTCAAATCAGCTCCCTGCGCTTCAGGGGCAACAGCAGGTTTCAGTCATAAGTTATACTTTTCTCTCAAAATATGGAAAATTGGTTTTGCGTGATTCAGCTGGCAAAACACAGCTTGCTGCGGTTCCGTTCGCTCCTTTTGCGGGAGCATCCCTCTTCCCAACCTGCTCTTACAACAGCCAGGAGAAGCACGAGCCCAAAGATGCTGTGTGATCTGCTGGCAGATTGATTTCTTGCTATCTAAATTAAAGAGGAAAAGAAATATATATATATATTTATGTAGTCCTTGCAAGATGTATCAGGCTTAGGAAATGTGGGACCTCCACAGGGGTCATGGCCAACACCAGACTGGTCCTCCAGGCTAAACGTCTTCTTCCCCTTCCAGTCCCGACTCCGAACTTGTGTCAATAAATACACTTGCTCCCGATTCCTCTCTCATTCATTCATGCTCACTGTGGGCTCACAGTACTCCCTATTACATGTATGTATGCACACATATAGACATAGTTGTCTTATGCTACCCCTATAAAATCTTGTTACCATGCCAAACCAACTGTCCAGGCAGGAATTTCTCACGTAACAAGTGGAAGATCTGCGGTCAGGATGGACCATCCAGTTCTGCCTCAATATGACATTTTTTCGGATGGGGTGAAGTATTTTAGAGGCTTTTAGAGGTTTCTCGCTTATCTTCTTGCTTAAGAAGAAGGGAACTCACATTGCACAACACTGTCCTATAAAATCCACCAACATGCATCAAGGTCTTATTTTTAAAGAAAAGCTGTTGCTCACAACTATTGCTAGTACTTTTTTGCTGAAATAACCAAAGATTTCATTACACTGTTGCCTAATTTAGCTCAAAAGTATAGGGAATGTGCAAGAATTTCCCCATGACTGTAGTTCTGGAGTATGACCCAGGGCTTGGCCCTAAAAGACCAGTATAGAAGTACCCTAGATCACCCGAGAGCACCCCTAGTGCTCTCCAAAGCAGGGTGTGCATTGGGGTGCAGGAAGAAAATACTTTTTGTACCAATAATAAATAAAAATTGGTGTTTATTTCATCTTCATCTCATGCTTTTTTAATTTCTATTCTTTTATTTTTTTGGAGGGGGGGCTTCATAAAGTACATAGTATTAGTACATGTATATAATATGAAAATAAATAAATATACATTTATTGGATTGTATCTCAGAGGCAGGTCCCAGAGGAGAGTCAGGCTCAGCATTGCCAGGACAAACCCGACCCAAGGTGCAGGGCTCTGGCTGGGTTTGGGGGACAGGACTGTCCCCTGGCACAATCCAAACCCACATATATTTAGCCAATACATTCGAGTAGGAACCACGATCAGCAGAAAACATCATCTAACTGGAAGAAGTCAAGGAACCAGCTCAGAGAAGAGGAAAAAAGGGCTCAAGAGATGACTCGGGAGAGGGATAACAGCACCTGGAGCAAGACATCTGCAACTTGGAGAGCTCCAGCAAGGAGCGTGGGATGAGGGATGGAAGAGGGGATTTGAGTGGGAGAACCGAGGCGGTTTGGGAAGAACATGGCACTGCTGCAAGCAGAGCCCGCGGATGCGCTCGGATGTCGTGGGATGCTGTTCAGGATGCCTGGTGATGTTCCCCTTAACCTGCCTGACTCACAAAAAACGTTAGTGAAGGTCAAGACATGGGGACAGCACTGAGACACTCTTTATCAATGCAACCTTTGCTTTTGCTCACTATGAGACGCTTAATTTCTAAAGCAGCCCATGTTCCTAAGTCACTATCGCAAGATTGCCCCATGCAGGTGACGAGCAGAAGGGACTGTGACCATCACACTCCTCCTCCTCCTCCTCCTCCCTGACAGCCACGTTTCCAACACAGGCAGGAATTCCAGACCCTCTTCAGATCATCTGCAGCACAAACCACCTCCAACCCCGTACTTCACTCAGGAAAGGACTACATCAAACACGCCGGCCAAAAGCCACACGCAGTATGAAGTGGTGACAACCACGTGTTGAACCTGTCTGTTCATCTCACCAGCTTTTTACCCAAATGTGTTTGTTTTTATCAGGGGGGGGGGAAAAAAGCTTGGACCTTCTATTGTCCATCTCCCACGTCAATTCTGGTTTTCTCTCTCTTTCTCCTTGGCAAAATGTGAGCTTAAATCTTAAAATTACACATTACCCAACTTGCAAAAAGGAGCTCTCGGTGCATTTATCTCAAGAGTTTTACACTGTCCACTACAGTCATGATATTTTCACAAAAGCTGGGCTTCGCAGATACAGGACTTCTCTGCACTGAGCTTTAAGTAAGGGTCAAGGAATCAGATAAAAAAAACAAAAAACAAAAAACCAAAGCAACCCAAATCTGTTCCTTATGGACAGCTAAATATAACGTAGAAAAGATGCAGAAATCCTCCGCGTCTCTTACACCAGCACATCACACCAGGAAAGCTTTCTAGAGTATTTTCTAATGATATTTTAAGCATGTTTTCTAATTTGCCTAGGATGCAGCTAGATTTAAGAATACTACTTCTGGGGATTCTTATATTATAAATTACATTTTATATATTATACATGGCAGGGGGGTTGGGACTAGATGATGACTTTAAGGTCCCTTCCAACTCAAACTATTGCATGATATTATAGTATATATACATAATATAATATATTATGTATATATACTATAATATCACAATGTAACATTGTGATGTTACACATGTTACACATGAATGTTCATCATCCGGAGAAACTCAGGAAGAAGGGGACAGCAAACGAAGCCCCCCTGGACCCCGCTCCAGCCATGCAGTCGCCAGCAGGACCCAAGCCAATGCTCTGGGGGACCGATGACAGTCAGAGTCGTGTTTTATTTCAGTCCTGCAATTTGAAATCCTCCCATCCTAAAGATAACGTTTAAACAACTCTAAGCAGCCATATTTTTCTTTAAATACGAGTTATGTACTCTAAGCATCCTTCTTTTTTAAATATGAGTTACATACAATGGCACATAGCCAAATAATAAATCAATAACTTGTGCAGCTTGTTATTTCTCTGCCTGTCATATGGCACACAGCTGACGGCAGCGTTTTTCAGAAAGCATCCGCTCTCCCATCTCCAACGAAAACAGAAATTTGAACCGAGCCTCCCAGTCCTCAACGGTTGACTTCTGATGGCTGGGTTTTGTCTTCAGAGGCGATAAAGAGGCGTTCACGCCTAACCAGAGTGATGAGATAAAAAAAAACCCCTTACTGGAAGGAAGGGAAAAAGTGCTCCAAGCAGAAGGAAAATGACCCTTTTTCATAATTTATTTTTAATTTAATTCTTTTTTTAAAATTTTAAATTTATTTATTTTAAATTTTCATATTTTTTCTCTAAACGATATGGAAGGTTGCTGGGAGACAGAGCAGCACGGCCTGCGAAACCCTGCCTATCCAAGATGCTTTAAAATATCGCAGGCAGTGCAGCCATTTCACAAACTAAATAAACCACCTATGACCGTGTCCTGTGACAAGTCGATGCTTTTTTTAATTAATTCACTCCCACTGCCATGAACAAATTTTTATAATGTTCATGATTTTGTCCGGACTATCAGATTTCTCCACCTGTTACACAGGACCAGTAAAACCTATAGACCTCCCTAAATATTTACAGAGCTTTCGATGGCTGAGCAAATATTTCATAGGACGCGTTATCTTTATGAAATTAAGTTTTTCTATCTGAGCAGGCTGAGGTTTGCTGGCTGGGAGATCAAGCTCACCAGGGACCATGCCAGAAAACAGACTTTGCTCAACACCTGAGCTCATGCCAGTTGATCACGCACCAAATAACATTTTTTTTTCAGCTTCAACCTCAATTATTCATCAATGTTTTTTTAAACAATAAAAGGATGTCCTCAAAATAGAGGTTTGGAAGGTAAACAAAAGGTAGAAAATGGGGTAGAACAGAACTTAAACAGCAACGCCTATGGGATGGAAAGCTATGGGATGACTTCTCAACCTTTGCAAAGCATCAGCTGAAACAGCAAAAGGTGGGCGGGGTGGGGGTAACCGAAAAGCCGAGCGTCCATGAGCCTGAGCAGGGATAGGCGAAGATGACAAAGTTTGGAAAATGGGATTCATAAAGAAATAAAAATTTGTATTCCTGGCCCTCAAACTGCTGAGATCTGGAAACTTGGAGGAAACTCGTATCCTGGGTGCTATGTTACTGGTGACCTCCAAACTACATCTTCAACACAGCAATTATTGCCCTAAATTGGGAAAAAAAAAAAAAAAAGGCAAGTTGCAATGCAAAAATGCTATTTTCCTCTCCCAGAAGCACCTGGTGTTATCTGAATGTCGTGGCAGCTCTGGGCTTACCTGCTCTGCAGAGGCGGCCACTGCAGGAGGACATGGGGATGGAGCAGCTATGGGAGAACAGAGAACGAGCACCGAGGTGTGACGCTCTGATAGCACCTAACGAGTCCAAGAGCTAAGGGGATGTCTCGCCTGAAGTTGCCAGCCCAAGGGAGGGATGAGACCATGCTGTCTGGACGAGCTAAACACGTCTGCACTTTGTGTGGAGCGTGGTGAAGGACACTCCATCCTCCTGCCGCCCAGAGCAAGCACCGCATCAGGCAGCAGTTGCAGCCACCAGCTACAGCCCTGCATCCAACCTCCAGCCCATAAACCTGTGAGATACACGGGGAGGAGAAAACCACCCTTGCTACATGATGGGGCAGGCTGTATTTAAGTTACGATTCCTGCAATAGCAAACTTTATACATTAGTAAATAGATTGTTATCAGTCTGAATCCAAGAGTTGGCCTACACAGATAGACCAGGATTTACGAGCCTGGGCTTTACTGCCTGGTTAGGGTTTGTCTTTCTTGTACTCTTCCATCATCTGCTTAAGCATATTCCCATGTATCAAGAATCATCACTAAATCCTCCTTAGCGATCCAGAACAGTCGGTTTAAAGAGAAAGTGGTAAAGAAACATGAAGAATGCTCTTTATCCAAGGCAGAACTCTAACATTTACCATTTTTTGCCTTTTCCTCCTATTTGACTATAAACAGCGGGCAGAGATGTATTATCCTTATTCTCATGGTTGGCTCAAAGAGAGGAGGTTGCTATTGCAAAGACCTCTGCAGACTCCTGGTACGCAGCACGACAGCAGCTGTATATAGGAGGCATCAGGCTGCAGCCAGACTGCCCGAGGATGCCTCAGCCGGTTGTTTGCAAACCGCTGGAAATAGCATTGTCTTCAGACAGAAGGTTTAAAAAAAGATTCGCAATGCGCATTGTATTAGATTTCATCAAGGGGAAAAAAAAAGAAAATAAAGGTTAAAATAATTCCACGCTTCTGTCAGATGACTTTGTGGTAGGTATTTTGGTTTCCATAACATCAGCAGTATGCCACAGCAACAATTACATCATGGCTAAATACCGTTGTTGCACACAAATTCTATTACGATTTTAAGAAAAATTCTTAGTGAAATTTGTCAGTTCTTTTAGCAGAAGTGTCCAAATATCTCAGCAATCTGTCTTCAGGCTCCTGCAAGTTTTGGAGATACAAGAAGCCTATCTCTGGATGCAGAGGAGGACCCCTCCACTTCAGGTACCCAATCACCAATAACCCCTCTTGTTTTTCAGCCACCAAGACATCAAATAAACCCTTGTAAAGCCACAAATATCTCAGATAAATTCACAATTCAAAGTAATGTAACTATTTTGCCATCTTGAAACACAATATTAACTACCTAGTCTTCATCGTAGACTGGAAACTATCATTAAAAAACAGGTTAATCTTTGGGCCAGCAAGGAAGGAAGGATATTCTGAAGACCCAAGATCTGAATATGTATCATCAGTTTTCTTTCCATCAAATCCACTCCTCCAAGTGTAGCACGTAATTCCGAGAAGAGGAAAAGTAAATGATTAAACCATACAAATAATACACCCAAGAATTAGCATTCATGCAGCTGTACAGCTTACTTATATTTATAGAAAGCAAACTATGTAGAGATGACCGTATTTTCCACCAGCAGAGCTTGCAGTGCTCCAGCCCTAGACAGATGATGTGCTCTGGCATTAAGAATTGGAATGAGCCCTTTGCAATTGGATGCCTCCGCAATGGCTCCTCTCATCCATACAGTAAATACTGACTTTAATGATTTCATGTGCTTGACAGATTTATAGGAGAAAGCTAATTAGGTCAGTGGTTTATAAGCCGCTCCAAGGAGAATTACAGATTGCTGCAATCAGGAGCTCTGCATATACCCCGGGCTCGGGGAGGAGCACTGACCTGCTAAGAAATCCCAGCCCAAACACGGGAATTCCCTTATGGATGACAGCATCTTGGCTCGCTCCTGCGCAGCCGGCAGAGGCTGCCAAAACCCAAGTGCCCTGAAATCCCACCTCACCAAGGTATCATCTCTCTCCAGCTTTCAGGAAGGGTCCTCCCTCCCCAAGTCTCTTCTAGAAAGTGTATCAGTTACCTTCATAGGAAAAAAACAGCTATATTGGCTTTGTAATAGTCTTTTAGTTTGCCTTTTTATGGTGGATAATAGTAAAATAGACCTGTTCCTATAAATACAGACAGGTTTTCCCATTAACTTCTTACAGCATCTACTGAGTAAGGTGCATCAGCATACAAAGACCAGTTAAAAAAATGAAATAAAATGGGTTTGAGCAGCTCTGTTCCATCTTCTTGTCCAAAAAAAAAAGATCGAGTTAACAGAGGAGCATCAAACTCTAGAGCAAACATCCCCCAAATGATCCACTCAGGGCTATATTGCTTATTTTTGACCATCCTCATATTCAAGGAGACTTCTCTTTCTGACTTTCCAGATCTCTTGTAACACTGTAGAGGCCCAAAACGAAACTATCAGGGTTTCTGGGAAGGGCTGGTTTCATTCTTTGGTCTCAGCTGGACTCAGGCCGCAGAGCGCAGCTCATGAAATACTAGCTCTACCGAAACTGGTGATAAGGAGGATTTCCCTTGACCTCACCCAAAGAAGAATTTCACCTGAAGGGAGGGCATGCAGACTGGTATTAAAAAAAAAGGCATTCTGAAGATCTGTAATGTATTTACTGTATTATACAGCCCAATTATATGTTGTGCATCCATGAAACAACATGTACTTTAGCAGTTTTCTTGTCCTGCTTGTTGTTAGATAACAAATGATGTTTGGAGAAGCCTCCTCCCATCCTAATAGACTATGCCATCTTGTCGTATACGTTACCTGCTAAATTATGGCCTGTATTTTTGTTATCTCTCTTACAGCACATTAGTTTGAGGCTGGAAAGTGACACCCAGTCTTAACAAACCTAAAGCAAAGCTTAAAGTTCAACCTTTCCTAATCTGCCATGGCTACAGGAGGTCGTAAGGATCTCAAGTCTGACCTTGCAGAACATGTATGAGAGTGACATCTCCCCTCCCTCCCCACAAATTAACACTGGAAAGCAAAAAACCACCAGAAGATTGGGGTGGCATTTTCAAAAGATGCCGAAAAATAACTTTTATGCAATATTAAATGACACAGCAGCAAGTCCAGACAAAGGCAAGGAAGGAATTGCTCATGGATGAGCCCTCTGAGCATATATCAAGGAGACAAAAGAGCAACGGTTAAGGTCTTCCTGATGTTTGAGGATACTTGTATCCCAAAATGTTTATTTAAAACCAGCAAATCTCTGGCTGGATTTTATTTTACAGGTAGCAGTGGGTCATATGGTAAATTAGAAGTGAAATTTTAATAGTTCACTGTACACCCCTTAACATACAAGAATCAAAGGGACAATTTAAGAACTTTATCGGTGCCACAAACTCATGTCAACACTCATCAGCATCATAGTAAATATTTCCACACCTACCTGTTCAAGTTTAAAGATGTGTTGGTTAAAGTAGTGCTGCAAGCGCTCGTTGGCAAAGTTAATGCAGAATTGTTCAAAACTATTATTTTCATAGTCTTCAAACCCAAAAATATCAAGTACTCCAATGGATAAAGTCTGCAAGAAAAGTAAGAATGCGGATTAAAATAAAATCACATAAAGTAAATGGATTATTTGTACGCAGTACACAATCAAAAGCATACAAACAGAATTAAATATACTTAATAGCAGGACTTTTAATTTTTACTGGAATTGTTGATATTATGCCATCTGGAAGACATCACCTACATCAGAGAGACAACATGTAACTTTAGATATCTGGACAGATGGCCCTTTTCCTAAAAGAGAAGTCCTTTCAGAGTTGTTTCTTTGAATAAACCTGAAGGCAGTTCCAAGTTATTCTATTGGATCTAAGACAGAATTATCTTTTGAGGGGAAAAATGGGGGTAGGGTTGGAAAAAAAGGCTTACACCATGAAGACAGTCTACAGAAAGATGCCTACAAGGTGAATACAGGGTGTCTAAGCAAACATGCTCCAGCTGCAAGCCTTCCAAAGAAACACCCGCATGGCAGGGGTTTGCATGGAAACAATCCACTCAACAAAGGAAAATAAGTATCGAATATAAAACAGTATCGAATATAAAATATCCACCTAGCATATCAGATGGATCAGATTAATGTCTCCTTCTGAGAAGCGTAGCCCAGACTGACTGATTTTTGGAATGGTTGAGTCTCTCTCACCTTACCGAAGGGGATGTAAAGTAACGTAAAAATAGTAATGCTGCCGAAAAAGAGGGCTCAAATCCATCCCCTGAATCAGGTTCCTTCATAATTAAAAACACAGGCAACAGAGCTGTTGAGCAAACAAAACAAAAGCTCCTTTTCTAACCTAATGACCCAAGAGTCTGCTTTCCCCACCCTTTGAAGACTCGGCTACTGCTTGCCTTCAATGAAGTTCTCTGGGCAGGGAAGGGAACCAAGCCTCATTTCCCATGGATGCTGTCACAGGGCCCCGTGCTCCGGCACAGCCATCCCAGCCCTTGCACCAGGACACAAGAAATGCTCTGCAGAACCAGCCCAACACTCCTCCCAGCCCAGCATCTCCAACCATGGCACAGCAGGACATCCCATCCTGGCTACGTCGGCATGGCTCTTCTGCGGTCCGTCACCCTTTTCTACCAGCACCCACAGTTTTGGGATGAGGGAGGGGGAGAGGCACCTCTGTGCTCCCTTTAGCTCATGGGCAAGAGATGTGTAAAGAGGTACCCATTCAATTTTTTTTTAACCCATTGACACTACGATCCCTCACAGCCTCTCAGGCCAACTTCTAGATGTTCACAATAGAGAAGTGTTTTCTTTTACTAAATCCATACTCCATAACTTAAATTGCAGGATCTGATGAGTTACAGTTCTAAAATGCCTTTTTTCCACCACTTTGATGATTTTTTTTTTAAACCTCAACCATATCCCACCCCAGCCTTTTCTCCAAATTGAAGAGCCCTAACCCTGTTTGGTCTCTCCTCTCTCCTCTAACCTACAATGACCTCTTGAGATGGTCATCAAGACATGGGTTCACCAAGCTTTTGTATGTTGCAAAATGAGGCCACCACTGTGAATTCACAGCTTGATTTGCAATCTCCTGGCCCCCTCCTCTCCTCCTGAACCAACCCCGTTCCTCCCGAACCAGCCAGGCAAGGGGCAGCAGCGGACCCTGGCCACACGTACGTTGGCCCACAAGGAAGTGCAACCCATCACTCCCCGGGCTCAGACTATCCCTCCTTCCCTTAACAGGAGTAGAAACGTGGATCTTTCTCCTTCATGTATGTACTGGATTTCATAAATCTTGAGCACTCTGCTTGTTGGATGAATTTGGTAAACATGGGGGAAGAGGGAGGTGGGGACGTGATAAACCTCACTGACACAGGGAGCCAGGGTGAAAAAAAAGCTAAAGTAGGTATCATTTCTGCCGCAACTTCCAAACCAGTATATGACTGTTCCGTTAAACACGTAGTTAATAATTACTTACAAATAAAACTCGGATTGTGTCCACCTAGCAAGCCTGTTGTCACCAGAAAAGGAGTGAAGTGTTTGAAGGACATGTGCACGGAGAGCTCCACCAGCAGGTCGTTAGCGAACCGCACTCTGGGGTAAGCTTCCATGTCTAACCAAAGCCATTTCACTTGTACACGGGTTCTGTTCATACATTACAACTAATTAAATAAAATATTAAGCGACATAAAAGCACTAGCACTGGTCAAATGAACCAAATCTCAAGCAGGGAGAAGAAACACCTCCACCTCAGAAGAACCTGAGAGCTGTCAGGCACCCTGGTTTTAATTTTATTGGTCTTAACTGCACTCTGGATTTCATACGACTACCTTCCTAAGACTAGCCTAACTCCACTGCCAGAAATATAAACCAGACTATCCGCAAGTGTCTCTACACTGTAGTTTGTCCGTTTTCAACAGATCACGTAACGTGGGAGGAAAATATTCCTTCTGTGCTCCACTCCTGACCAGGGAACCACCTACGGCTGGAACAGGCAGAGCTGCCGTGGGCAGAGCGGCCACCCGGCTTGTGAGTTGAAGCTTTGTATGATACGGCCTTCAGCTACCCGAACAAGTGAAAACACAAATTAAAAAAAGCATATAAGCACAACGATAAGACTCTAACCCATTTTTCCAAGAGGTCTTTGGCTACTTTATCCTCTGTTCAGGCTTTTCTCCCTATTCCAGGACCAGACTCTACCTTCTCACCCCCACCCATGCCATGCCAAGGATGGCTGCTGAATGTCCTTGGCCAGCTTCCCAGAAGTTTGCATCATTTGGCAAAATGCCCATGAGAAACAGCCGTTTGATGAGAAGATGGAAATTGGGAAGCCACCGGACCAAGGACTGAGCCTGGCAGAGGGATTCACTCTCACTCGCTGCTTCCCAAGGCTCGAGCATCCTTCTCCTGCTTGTTCCAACGAACGTGGCAACCCTTTGGTTCACAGATATTTTCATTAAACGACAGCCTAAAGCAGGAATCTTCTGCTTCATCTTTTTTTTTAAATAGATGTCAGTATAATTAGCAGCTCATATTTTACCTATATTATACAAGGAAAAAGTGATGATGGAAACACGACAAAGTGACTTTTCCTCATCCACGACACCGATGCTCCATTCGCATTGTCCTTGCGTAAGCAAATCCCGACCCCAACCACCCCACCGCTGTGCCAGCCTCTCCCGGCGATACGCAAGAGCTCCCCAGAACTACTCCAGATGAAAGTCTCTGTTGTGCTACATAAAAACAAGACTTAGAAGATAAAACGCTCACACTTCCAGAATCCTTATGGAATTACTGACACTGGCTTTCACAAATGTCATGCTGATGCTCTGTGGACACAGTCAAGCCCCTGCCACGAGTGAACACTTTAAACTAAACAGGGTTTTCAAGCTCTCACAAGCATAATTTAATATGAAATAGCTGAGCACAACCCCCCCTCCCCCCTTTTTTTTAATGCTGGTTAATTTACTGTGTCAAAACTGCTACTAAAATAGATTTTCATGTGTGTGTGTAAATACATTTATAAAGCAAAATAGAACAGTTATATATTGAACAAAATGGCTACTTGAGTTATAAAAGAATCCTATTAAAAATGTTATATTTTGCAGTTGTCTTGTTATAATTTTTTGCTGACACCCAAAATTAAACAAGCTCCGAGAGGTAAAATGAACAGAACTCAAGGAAAAAAAAAAAAAATCTGCATTTAACAAAATCACTGCAGGTATCAAACCGAGCGTACAAGATGAGGATGGTTAATTCTGCCATGGTTGTTACATGGGGAAAACCAGCACTCTTCTCACATCACTGACTATGTGGATAACTCCCGAACACCTCCAGAATACAAATTTTAAGACGTGGGGGTTTTTTGCAGTTTCACGCCAGAGAAATGAGGGCAGAGCTCTGTGGTGAATCGGGTCATTTGCCCTCTGTTGCAGGAGGCAGCGTCGCAGAGTTCCCGAAAGAAAGAGGTCAATGCATTTAAGTTGGGAAAACTTTTTAAAATGAGAAATTGGGAATTTATGGCTATTTTTCCTGCTTTCTGGCCAAAAAAATCTCATCCCTACACAAAAGGGTTATATCGTTTTTTCCATTATAAAGCAGCACAAATCTGCCAGTACAGAGTCATTTCTTATAGCAAGGTGAAAAAAATTTATTTCCATTGAGTTATGCGTAAATGATATTATTTTGTTAAACTGCCTGACAAAAGCACACAACCTGCTTGGTTTTAGGATTAAGTTTGTAAAGAAAATAACCGAAGGAATTTTATAATTACAAATCTTCTAATTCTTCAATTTCAAATTCACACATTGAATGAGTGTTGTAAGGAAATCATGCAAAGATGTAATATAATTTAGACCTCAATTAGCCAAGTCTAGTTTATGCATTAATGTCGTTCCTTTATCAAAACTAACATTTAAAATTATCAAGTACGCAGCACAGACAAGCCTGTAGCACATGACTGCATTACGAGTATATCAAATCTATAGCAAAATTCCTGTAAGTAAAAGTGTACGCCTACAAGGATTTTTAAAATTTGGGCGAAGCCTGGAAACACTTTCTGGTTGAGATGATAAAAGCGACTTCATGCTTTCCTAAAAATGTCACAGCCGTGGCGTTTAAACACTGAGCACGAGTCTTAAAGGCTTTCAGCAAACAACAGTCTTGAAGCTACATTCACATGCCTTCCAATTCCCAAACCACCAATAAATAGCGATCATTGGAGCTGATTTATGTCACCCCAAACGCATGCTGGTGATGTCACTCCACCACAGAGGTACATTTTGGCAATCACAAATAGGTTTCCTTCCAATTCTGGGGAAAAACCTTTTTTATTACTATTTTTAAAATTTTTATATGTTTTTAAAAATTTTTAAAATTTATTTTTTACAATATTCCAAAGCCAATACTGTAAAAAAAAAAGAAACAAAAACCCATCACCACTAAATCCAAAAGGACTACTCCAATCTACATCAGCACAATATACATGATGAATTATAACATAAAGTGGGAGGCAGTGATTTACTACAAATTTGGAAGTTGGGACCTAAAAATAATGAACAGATATGCATTAAACCCGTTGCGTGTTCAGCAATTTTTCCTGTGTTTGAGGTCAGATAGCCAAGAATAAAATAGTTGATTAAATTTAAATGAATTTTTTTTCATGGCCATGAATTCTTCATGAATTTAGCCATGAATTTTCTTCATGGCCATTAATTTACATGAATTTTCTTCATGGCCATGAAATTGCATTTACCATCATCCCCACGTACGCAGTACCTCATCTGAAAACAGCAGCCAGGTTATTTAGGAAGAAATTGAGACACTTCACAAGAACCAAATGGGAAAAGCTTAAAAAAAAACCTTGGAAGAAATGCCTTTTGGTCCATCTCGATCTACACTGTATCATCATTTTAAGCAACGAGACAGACTTCTAACAATTCTTAACCTAATTTATGGAAGGGGAATTAAATAAGAGACTCTCTGAGGTTTAGTAATCTAGTTCTCAAGAGGAGGAAAAATCTCCAACCTCATTAATAAAGGTCAAATTTCAGACAGTTTGTAGGGGATCATGAGAACATAAAAGAAGCTAAAAGCAATAGAGAGAAGACCAAGGAAAACAGAGAGTCGGAGTGAAACTGATACGCAGCAGCGCTGCTATGAGCATAAAACAAGCCCTATCAAATAACTTATTCACAACTTGGTTCAGAAATAATACGCTACGAATCCTGTCAGCAAGCAAGATAAGCCAAATCCCACTGTGTTTTCCCAAAATAATTCACTGTACATTTAACTAAAATTGGATATCAAAGGTCTGATTTACATCTTCCAAATACTCGCTTGAAAACCAGTGGAAGAATGATGACTGGGTGTTTATTTTTTTTAACCCAGCTTCATCTTTTGATCTTCTCCTTACTGCTGACATCAAATAAACACACATATTGGGATACGAAAATTGTCTCCATTCCCATTATCCCAAGTCCTCTTGGGGCAAGGTTTTTGTTAGGATCTAGGTCTTCTTCCCACCTATCACCAAACCACATGGCCCATCAGCAATTAAATAGGCTTAACTAGCTATAAATAGCCTCCTCGGCAAATGCAGCCTGCACCGAGGAGTATGATGTCCACCACCGGTTGGGTTGAGCATGAGTTTTGGTCAACAAAGTTGTCCTAGGTGGCTGGAGCAATGCCGCCTTCTGCAACCTCCAGCCTTCACGTCAAAGCCCCAGGCTACCACAACCAGGCGAGCGGTAGCTCTGGTCAAGCCAACTTCTGCAAAGGCTATACAAGCTCTCCATGACTGTTTTCATAGGACAGCTGTGTATGACCACTGAAATAAAAATTTACACTCATGAAGAGATATACTTTCACATTCATTTTTATGATCAACTTCAGATGCAGTTCTCCTCCCATATCCACTCTGAATTCAGATGGTTTTGCGTTTTATTTTATCTCTGCATAACACAACTGTCAGGTAAGAAAGCCCTCTGCCAAAAAATCCACAACAACTTTCCGAACCTTCAAAACCTGCAGGATTATTTCAAAATATATCTCAAAAATCAGAGGAATATTGGTGACAAGCGTGGGCTGGGATTAAGCCAGGACACTTGCTGCAGGGCGAGTCGCATATCGCTCACCCACTGCAAACTCGGGAGTCAGCAACCTTTCGTGGTGAGGTGCAAGACTGTATTTCTCTTTCTTAAATCAGAGACTCAGTGTGTTTAGGAGATTTTTTGAGGGAGCTGGTAGATGCCAGCAAGCAGACGTCATCCAAGTGCTGAGATCATCTTGCCTTCGAGGACCTATTCCCAGGGTCTGGAGATGCCCCTGCTCCCAGTCCACCTTCAAGTTACTTGCTGGTGTTGCCCAACCCCAGGACCACATATGGGAGGTTAAGAAGAACCTGCATCTTCATCCAGGCTTTCTCCAAGCACAAACTCGAAAGGATTTCAAGAAGATTGTGAAGTGGTAGGAAAAACCAGATTAATCGGCATCAGCTCGGTTCTTCCAGGGCAGAGAAGGGTGGTAATTGCTGGTTGGTGTCTCAGCAGCAGCCGCAGAGCCCGGGACGCCCACGGCTGCTTGCTGGCAGCAATTTTATTCCTTGAGGGCAAAGGAGCTGCTACTCCCAGCCCTGCCCGGTCCAGGCAGACACTTCTCTTCCCTCTGTGCTGGAAGGACCCAAGTTGGGGGCAAAAAAAGGGGGCGAGGAGGTGACGCTGTAGAACAACTCAACAGAAAATTGGCTAGTTTAACAAAGCTGCTCTCTGCAGCTCTGTGCAATGCACATAAACTCTGTTCTTTAACCTCTCTACCCATAAAATGGGCAGGATTCATGCATTTTCATGATTTCTGGGGGACTTGTGAAAATCAATCAATGTTCATAGAGGACTCTGAAGATAAACCTAATTAAACTCCTGTCTCCAGAAGTATATATTTCTTGGTATTTTGTGCACTACCATCCCATTTCAGAAAACCTGGCCCGCGTACAGCCCAGGACTGTCTCCCTGGATCTCGACGCCGGTACGAGCCTGCACGTCCCTGCAGCTCCGGGTCCTGGGCGTTTGCCAGCATAGGCGGATCTGCTCTTGCACAAGAGCAACGCTGCTCCCAGCTCCTGGCGCTTGCTGCCTGACCTGGATCTTACTGCTACACCGTACGATTCTGGGCAAAGAAAATGGGTCAGAAAACTGAGAATTGGGAATTCATGAGATGATATAGGGAGACAGGCAAGGGGAAGCTGGTTACGCTGCACAGGAGTCTTGGCTGGAGGAAGTGGAGAGTTAATATGCAGTGGCGATGCTGGAAAACAGCACAAATTTGGGTTGTTCTGGCTCCTGCCTGCTGAGATTTGAGATTAGGAACCAAAGTTTAATGGCCCATAAACACCTACCGTTGTGCCCTGCTATTACAGACATGCTGACTAAGCAAGCAATAGTGTCCTAGTCTGATTTTGTATTTAAGTATTACCGAACAGATAATATTTTTTAAAAATCATTGGACCATTAAAAAAAAAAAACAAACAGTATTTGAGATGCATTTCCTTGTCAAAACAAATTCACCTTTTCTGCTTCACCAAATACACAAACAGTGGGGTTTTTTTCCTGACAGCCCAGACAAAACTTTTGATGACTTGGAAAAAAAATTCAGGAAAGAACACAACATTTTTAGTGAAATATTAAACAGAGGAAAAGGAAGCATGTGCAATCAGAACAGATGCTGGATGTTACCCACTTTAACAACCTTTCTTGTTAGAAAAGCATATAACCAAATTCTATACGCATGTATTTATTTTCAGTCTATAATTATGCTCTGCAAGCATTTCTATGGAGTTAAATAAAGGACTGGCTACACTGCAAGTCTCTGCAACTTCAGTCCTACAGCATAATTCAAACGTAATGTTAGCGCTTAACAAAACAATCCTCCTTTTGGCAGCTGCGGCTTCAGCCCGGCTGTACAACCCCCCCACAAAAAACACACGCTGCTGGCCCATGCCCAAAATTTCCAAGCCAAGGGTAGCTGGCGAGCTGCAAGCACGTGCGTGTGTGGACGCATCCATGCACCCGTGCGTTCTGCTGTCAGCATCCCCCCGCCGCAAGGAGCGTGGATGAATACACGAGAGTTTTTGGAAAGGACGTCCTGGGTTGCGACATCCAGCCCCGCTATTGCAGGAAATGTCATGTCATCCTTTCCATCAATCCTTTGGGAAGGCAGTTCAGCACCGTTGCAATCTTCTTTTCCCCAATCTCACTTTTCTGCTCATTAGTGATGTGCTATCTCAGTACCTACCGACAGCACAGCTTGTTCACCTTTTCTGATTATTTTTATGGAACAACCTCAAAAAACCACCTCCCGTTAGCAAGCTTTCCTTTTTTTACCCTCAATTAATATATAGTCCTACAGTTTTACACACAAGAAGGAAAAGTCTTTGGCATGGCTCCCGGGGGGGTGGGGGAACAGACTTTTGTGGCTACAACAAAACCTCTTCCCCAGCCTCTTTGAAGATACATTATTCGAGGTGCTTCACCCTTCCTGGCTCAGCAAACACTACTTAAAATAATGATGTCTAAAATATTAACCGAGGAAAAGTTAACTTTATGTTAAGCAGTGTGCTGTTAGGAGCTTGGGTAATGTTTTATCCCATAGTCACCTATTTTAAAAACACAAGAGTGTAGCCAAAAGAGCTGGCGAGATGTTACCTTGGTGCTTTCCTCCATGTCCTTCGAATTGAGGAGCGCGTGGTTAATTCTGAACACTATCCAGTCAAACAGGGCGCTGTACAACGATTTAGCCATGGAGTTTCGCACGGTCACAGCCTGAAAGAGAAAAGAGAAAGGTGATTGGAAAAGATTCTTGCTCTGCACTGAAACGGGTTTTGCTTCTCAAGCGTCCATATTTCTCCCTTGCCAAAGCTTTTGTCTACTGTTTTAGTTTACGCCGGGTACTGACGCCATCATGAGTTGGTTGCAATCCCAGGCCCATGAAATGTGCCCCTTGGGTTGGCTTCCTTTGGTGCATTCAAGTGAATGATGCACAAGATCACACCATAAATCCCATCACTGGTGGTGAAAGGAAAAAAATAAAAATATATATAAAAATAAAAGATATATTGAAAATATGCATTTAGCTTCACCAAGATCCTTGAAGAGTTTATTCGTGAAGAAGGAACGAGGAGGGTGGATACTGCACAGCAATGATAGCAAGCGATGTGAAAGCACACGCTGGGGCAGGCAGCGCCTGGTACCAGCAGAAGAGTTGCAAAGAGGGAGGCTAAAAGCCCCACAGTAAATCTGTGAGCAGTACTGAAAACTTCAAGTTTTCCAGGTACTGCCAATGGGGGCTACAAATCACGGCAGGCAGATTCACTGCTCCTCCAGCAGCTCTCCCAGAAAGGGGAATAATACCTCTGAAGTGCCCCCCCGGCCCCGGTGCTCCCAGCCACGATGCAAAGGGACATATGGACTGGGACAGGCACCTACGTACACAACTGTAAAGCAGCAATTCATATTTAAGGCCCATCTTTGTTCTTGCTGCTTGTGATTCTTCCTTGAATTATCACTTTGAGTTGTATTGCAGTGCTTTGGTACATCCCAATCACCTAAAATCTTACGATACCAGTTGCGACTCTTAAATGTCGGTTCATTTTAGCCACCGTGGAAGAATAAACAAGGAAACAGCATGTTCACGCATAACTATTTCAATAAAACCTTGAACTATAACAAATCGGTGGCTTGTCACACATTGCCTTGAAATCCTTCTCACCAATCCTCCCTTCCAGGTACATCATCTGAGTGGCCTTCTTTCACTGACCCCAAGCAAAAGAATAAAGCTCACATAGCATCATCTATCTTCTATTAGCTTGTTCCCACCTCTTTTTCCTTTAATTTTTTGTGATAGCATCTTTTAGCATGAACACAAGCTGTTCTGCCAACGTTTTGCTTTTAACATGCAATTAATCCAGCTCGCGGTCTCGCTTTCTCTCCCTCTCGAGTTGGAACAGGAGGAGGCAGGAACATGGTCCATGACCGGTGCTCACAAGCTCACAAAAGCCTCCTTGCTACGGTAACCAGTGCGCGGTGGCAATAAAACACTGTCGGATAAGCTATGTTGCAAGGATAATTACAAAATATTGCAACAGTTAACAGGGAATTACTCGCCCAAAAAAAGCACGGCTACAAACTGAAAACAAGCCTATGATGAAAACATCTGAGCAACAGGACCGAAAGGATTTGTTGTAGCACAGACCAAAATAGCGCTTTTAAAGACTGAGTGTGAGCTGTTGAAATGTCTGAGTTGTCCAACAAGTGTTGGAAAGCAGCTGGCATTTAGAAATACAAACAGGTCTAGTTTCCAGTAACTGTTTTTTCCTTCCTTTACTGAAGAAGAGGTTTTGGGGAGGGGTTTTTTTTGCTGTTTTTATTACAAGCAACATAGGTTGTTTGTTTGGTTTTTTTCCCCCTGTTGTTCTTATTTTTTACATTTTCCCAAAATGTGGGGGAATATGTCAGTGATTAATAGAAAACTTCAAGACCATTTTTTTAACCCCACACTCCATCTCAGCTTATTGGATTGGATAAAGCTGGAAAACAATCAGTGCCACTGTCACACCAGAAAAATCAGTCTCTGGGGAAAGACAAAGGCCAAGACCCAGGAATGTTTCTCGCTGCCGTAATGCTTTGTCCTAGCGTAAACCAGTCCAATTAACTGCTCCAACACAAAGGCATGCAATTAAAAACGAAAACCATTTCTATTTAAAGCCAAGAGAGAATGGCATCGTTTCCTCTATACAGTCATATATGGGTTTATATTGCAATACTTTTCTTTTCCCCTTTTGTTAGAGGCTATAGGGATGGGCAGGACATCACCGCTGAATTTTCCTTTTTTCTAAAATAGATGAGGATATCATTAAGCCTGCACCATCCCTGTACCCACATTGCCCCTGTACTCGGCGCTGGTGAGGCCGCACCTTGAGTACTGTGTTCAGTTTTGGGCCCCTCACTACAAGAAGGACATTGAGGTGCTGGAGCGTGTCCAGAGAAGGGCAACAAAGCTGGTGAAGGGCCTGGAGAACAAGCCTTATGAGGAGCGGCTGAGGGAGCTGGGATTGTTTAGTCTGGAGAAGAGGAGGCTGAGGGGAGACCTCATCGCGCTCTACAACTATCTGAAGGGAGGTTGTAGTGAGGTGGGGGTTGGTCTCTTCTCCCAAGTAACCAGCGATAGGACGAGAGGAAATGGCCTCAAGTTGCGCCAAGGGAGGTTTAGGCTGGATGTTAGGAAAAAATTCTTTACTGAAAGAGTGGTCAGGCCTTGGAACAGGCTGCCCAGGGAAGTGGTGGAATCACCATCCCTGGAGGTGTTTAAAAGACGTATAGATGAGGTGCTCAAGGACATGGTTTAGTGGGCATGGGGGGTGTTGGGTTGACGGTTGGACTCGATGACCTTAGAGGTCTTTTCCAACCTTAATGATTCTATGATTCTATGATTCTATGATCCCAGCATTGCCCAGTTTCCTCCAGGAATGTGCAGGGTGGGCTATAAGCCATCGCTTTTCTTCCCAAGATGGGCTCGGCTACATGGCAAGCTGGGAAGCCCATGAGGAGTTGCTCTCCTTGCTACGCTTGGGACCCAAAAACGTGATCAACGGCCCAGATCTCAAATTCTTCAATAGTTATTTTTAGAGGCGAGGGCTGTATCGTAAGAGCTGGTAGGAAACTCCTGGCAAAGCAACATATAAAGAATATGGGGGGGTGGAGCACACGTACACATGGATCTCATTTGCAAATTTGTTGGCTCCTTATAAGCCAATTTCTTCTCTCCATCATACCAACAAATCCAGATAATTCCTCGACAGACGCGCTGTCATAGTGAACTTGTGGTGTAAACAGCTCTTTGCCCTGCACGCTCCCCCAGACAATAAAATGCAGCCGGGCCGAAACCAGGATGCTCGTTTTGCCTCCTGGTATGTGCAGACTCCTCCTGGCAGGATTTCCACCACAAAGAAATCTGGTTTCAGACCCTCAAGTTGCTCCAGTGCTCTTGGGTGCTATGGGGTCCCCCCAAAACGGGCTCTCCAAGCTCACCTCCCCGCGCCGTGCTGGCCCTGCTTGTGGGGAGCGATGTCCACCAGCACTGGGAACGAAGTCCGTGGTACCCAACGTCCACGGTACCCAAACCAGCAGCAGCTTTCTAAAATGAGGTATTTTTAATCGGCCTGAAGAGTTGAAGACAGCACTTCGCCGTCATGCAACATCTATTCATAAAGAAATTCATCTATTTTATATGGCTGAAGTTTTTGGTTTTTTGGGGAGGTTTGGGGGGGGGGGGGATGTTTGTGGTTTTTTGGTTGGTTGGTTGGTTGATTGGTTTTTTTGGGGCTGGTTTTTTTGTTTTTTGTTTTTTTTTTCCCTCCATTTCAATAAAGTATTCTTTAGAATAGATCCTGGATGACGTTACGTTATAGATAAAGCCCCTCATTATCCAAAATAGATAGACTATCTAATCTGAGGACCATCAGGGAATATTTCTTCTTTTCAAATTAAAGAGTGACTGCAATTTCAGGAGTACGATTTCATGTTTCCCCCCAAATTGTTGCAATAGTCCACTTCGAAAACAAGTTTTCCACTTCTATTTTTAATTTCGGCCATTCATCTTGCATTGCCATATGCCACCACGCAGATGGTTTAAAATACCACTAGTCCATAAAACCCTTGAAACAAAAAAATAAATAAAAGAAAACCTGTACAGCAATTTGTCCCTTTTAATACGTCTTGCTCTTCCTTTCTCATTCAGCAGGGTAAAGCTGCTGAGGAGTGGCAGGGTAAAGGATGCTCAGCCTGTCCACCGTCCCTGCTGTTCACGTCACGACCTGGTGTGCAATATTCAGGATATTCGTCTCGTACTAAGCACTTACATTCACTCCTATGCAGCATTTAAAATAAGCACTTAAACGTTCGTTCCTGTATTTATCGTGTTATTTATTTATTGCTGTATTTATTATCCTACATATATTAAATGTGCATATTCTCTGAAATATATAGCACATATTATATATGGCTTGTCTTCAGGCAGTCACCTACAGCTTCTCATCTCTTCTGCAAGTCTTAGGTGACATTTAGGCAGATCTGGAACAGCGTGGCACTCATCAAACCATTTTTATTTCTCTCACAAAGCAAAACAAAAATAGCTCCTGCAACGCCAAAACAAATCTCTCGGGGATCAAAGCGAGCGCAACATCTTCCACACATGCAAAAATATTGCTGATTTGAAAACAAGATAGATCAAACGCACTTTAACTCGGTGATTCAGGAAATAAGCTGAAGACAAGATTTTCATCAATAGCTTTCCTGCTTATCAGGCTAGCAAAGATATGTATTTTATTTATTATATGCTAGAAACGCCACTTGTTGGGGGTGGCCAACTTTTGCTAAGATCCTGATATAAGCTATTTGGGGTGCTTCGTAAGATTGCATTGCCAAATTAATTGGCCTTAAAGTTTTCACAAAGGGCATCGGATTCAGGCTACCTTAAAAATAGATATACTTTTGGAAACATCTGCCAAAAGGAACAAGGGGAAGACCGACTTAAGAATTAAAATCTCTCTTTGAAGTGTTTTGGAGCAAGGACTTACAGTTTCGGCGGCGACAGCCTGTGTTTCAGAGACGGCAAAAGATATAATCTAGGAAAACCAAATTTGCTCAAATTAAAAGCCTCTGTAAAACACATTTGTACAAGTTCAGTAGATTCTTAATTCTTAAGATTACAAACTCTCTAAACACATACGAGCACATCTTCCGCCTGCTCCTGTCCCTGCAGCATCACCACCGCTCCCCACCCCAGGGTCAGGACTTCTTACTCCTGCTGTTCTGCACTCAGCTGAGATTTGAAACTCTGAGTGAAGGTCTTTTTCTGCTCATGTTATTCAAAATATTTGCTGGTACCCAGATAATCCAGGGAAAGCAAAAGGGTCAGGACCCCCCCAAAGCTCAGAAATGGAAAAAGCAGGGAATCAAGTAAAAAAAAAAAAAAAAAAAAAGCTTTAAGACTCTAATTTGTATGCCTGCTTTCAAAAATAGAAAATTAAGATTTTCTTCCCTTCCCCTAAAAAATAGTTCTGCTGGTTGCAATCAAATTCTAAAAAACAGTATTTTTTAAAATTTTGATTATCTACGAAACTAAGAAACATCTTCACATTACACAGTCCCATACTACCTTCTCCCACAGAAGCAATGACTCACGAAGAGCAAAAACCAGAAAAACGCTGCATGTGATGATGTAAAAGGGTGGTATTAATATACATTTATACATATTTTTTGCACTGCTTCTCTTGGCTGCTGTTAAAGTCTGTGCAGGGGGCTGGATGGCCAGAGCCAGTATAGCTCTCAGGGGAAAAAAAAAACCAAAACAAACAAACAGATTTTTAATAAATGTCAGCATGATGGCTTCTTTCACCTTGCTACATATTCAGAAACCACAACAGCTTATATATAGATAACCAAGATTAAAGCATCCTTTTCATTTCCTAAAACCCTGGTTAAACCAGCAACTTATTACTCACCCTGCCACAACTTGCTTTTTTAAAAAAAAAAACCAAACAGAAAACCTAAGGGAGCACTTCCATGCTACAAGCTGCCAGCTGAATTTTAGGGCTTTAAATATTGAAAAAAAAGGACTGCCACAAATGTAGTGTTTCACAAGCAGATGGGCCCCTTTGCTGTAAGGCTCGGGCACTGGATGTACTGACTCTGAAAAATTCATTAGAAAAACCTCTTCTTACTTCCAATTTCTTTTCAGACCTCAGGTCTTTCCCCCACATGTCTCCCTTCTTGGAGATGCAGGGCTGCCAGAAATAGTAAAACTCAGGCTTGTATTTGTGCAAAGTCCGTGCTGGCACTGCAATGTCACAAATCTTCTAGACTCTGGACTTGGTCCTGGAGCCAAAACCAGGAGAACTTTCCAGCTCTTTGACCCCAATATGGTATTTAGGAAGGCACAGGCTGTCGTTGTTGGGGCAACATCAGCATTTACGATACATGTAAGCAGCACTAGGATATCTAACAGGGAACCTCCTATGCCAAAAAATCCATCTTGAATTGAGCACAGGCTGCCACCGAGGCGGTTGGTCCATCACAACCGAGTTCAGTCCACTTTTTACTGATACGGCTGGCTGGGTTTGGTGCTCAGGGAAGGCTTAATTTAAAGTACCCTTACCAAACACAGCTCTTGATTTCACCTTCTTGACACAGCCCAGGAGAGACGCCAAGCTCTGCCCTGCTTTTGGTCATCGGCTCCTTGCAAAACCAGCAGATGACTTTGCAAGGTGAAGAGCTGCCCATGTACCACCAGACAGAGCCCTCGCTCTTCGTTCTGCTGACCCCAGCCTCAGTCCCCCCAGTGCCACTGCAGACCCTGAAGGCCACGGTGGTGACCTGCCCTCCTGGCAGACGCCCCGTTAGCCTTTTACAGATACTTTCGCATGATCTGCTGGGATAAGAAGTTCCCCAGCGTGCAGCCCACAATCCTTATTGAATTCAGTGTTTATATTGTTGACTAACCTAATATATGAGCAAGTGAGCAATAGTTCAATTCTAACAACAAAACCTCAAATATTTANGTTTCAGACTAAGGGGAATAAATAAAGCCTGGAGAAGAGAGGATGGGCACTGGTTTATCGTGCATAATTGCAACAACATCCCAGTGATTGCACATCCCAGGTAGCCGAAGGCAAACACATTCTGCTGAAGAAAAAGCCATCAAGAGACTGCTGGAAGGTTTGTGGTTTTAATCAAACACTTCCACAGCCAAGACGAGCATTTTCTGGAGTGCAGGCCCCACTATCTCCAGCGAGACCCAGAGTGACATTGAAATGCAAAAGCCAGATCCTCTCCCCAGTTACTCTGTCCAAACCAAACCAACCATAGACGGTATTTGGAACAGCAACCAGCCTCCGACATTCAACTTTAAATATTTTTGGCCCAAACAAAAACATAGCATAAAGGACTCTTGTAATCAATATAAACACTTCCACTAACATTTTGTTTTAAAAAGCCTATATAAAATAAATAACCATTTCTGTGCAGTGCATCACTTGCCACGGAGACTCAGAAAATCAGAATAAGGCAGAAGCAAAGCAAAGCAAAGCTCACCCCTCCTGTTATCACTTAGGAGGAGCATTATATTGATGCACGGATCAATTCCAGGTAAGAAATTATTCCCAAGTGGTATTTAAGAGCCAGCTACAGACCTCTAAAGACTTTAAACATCTTAGCTCATTGAGAGATCTGCCCATCTTCCCTCACTGCTAATGCAAAGGACAAGATAGACTGATCCTGAACAAACAGAACAGAAAGGCCGGGTGATGGATTTTTGGGTACCAGCAGCTCTTATGACCAGTTAATCAAAAAAGCAATTAATATTACATTTTAACAGCCACTGAATTTGCTCAGGATGGATGCTGAGCATCACTCCATCACTACCACCTCCCAAGTGTAGGAAGCACCACATGCTCCTCTACAGAAAAGTGAGGCAGAAAAACCCAAAGACCATTTTGCACTGAAAAAATGCCCTTTAATGCATGCATATTAGAGAGCAGCAATCTATTTTGGGTCACTATCATAAAAAATGCAGCTTATGAAGGGTGCATGTGCCCAGAGCTGGGTTTTTGGACACCAGTTCCTAAGTACAGACTCAGTTAATGAGAACTGGATTTAAAAAGTAGAACTGAAGAGTAAGTGTAAGTACCAATCCGAATTAAAGCCCTACTGAGGATTAAAACCCCGCAGAGTTTATTAACTGTGACAGCGCGCAACCTTTACCCTATTTCTTCAGCATTAGGCAGTTCTATGAAACACCCATAAAGACACCCTGAATGATTCAGTTGGTCAACATGATATTATTACACTTTCAACAATTTTTGGTCAACATAATGCTGTTAAATCCCAACTTTTCACCAGGGGACAACACAGATGTGGGAGCAAGGTCAGCACACCCACTCCAGATTTTCCAAAAGCTATGGGTACTTGACAACAGGATGTTTAAACACCATTTCTCAGGCACAACTTTGGAAAATTCATTGGGTCTAGAAGAGAAGACTTGCCAGAAGATGACAACGACTTGTTGCCTTGTTCTTAGCCTAGAAGACAACTTGTTGCTTTGTTGTTAGCCTAGAAGATGACTTGTTGCCTTGTTGATCATGGTCCTTTCTTTCTCCAGTTTTTCAGCATTTCCACTAGACACTGTGTGTGTGTATCTCATGATGGGCATTATCACCGTTATTTGCTCCCACTGGATAAACCCATTGCCAGCGCCTGTGTTCCCTACAAATGCAAAACTCCCACCTATCCCAAAAAAACTGGCTTTACAAGGAACTCGCTTTGTAAACTTCCCAATAAGAACTTGTAATAGTCTCAGAAAATTTATTTGTTAAAATAGGAATGATCTCCATACAGTCGTAGAAAATATGTATTTTTCCTCTCCTGGCAACCCAGCAGCTCTTCCGTAACACGTACATGAACACACACGGGTGCGGGTGCTTCCTGCCCTCTAGAAGAAAACAAGCAATGCACACTCTCCTATCAGACCACTATCATCAAATACTGACAAAAAACAATGAGAATAATGCCAGGATGGCAAGAAATGTTTCTTTCTGAGCATGAAGTTTGCAAGAATTTATGTAAAACACAAAGATAGGAATTAAGTTTTTTAAGTAAAACCAGGCACCACAAAACACTTCATGTTTTCTGCTTGTGTATAATAGAAACGGAGATTCCTCTTCTCTTCAGGAAATCAGATATGAACTCAGGAAGAAAGGAAATATCCCGTTCTCCCTTAGGGCCTTTGATAGACTTCCTATAATTTCTATACAAGGATGAAAGGTGCTTCCAATGAAATATTCAGGGGGAAAAAAAAAAAGCAGCACTAGGATTCTTCCTATTCAGGAAATCCCTCCAAAAATCAAATCTATATACCGATTTTTAGTGGCTCTACAGGGACTTTGTTTTTTTGTTTTTGTTTTAATAGGGGGAATAAATTTTCAGTGCGTTACCCAATGAATCAATTGGCGCTTCTGCTCATGGGGATTTGGCACTAAATCCCGGGAACCTGCTGATACCCTACCAAAAAAAATAATTTACTGAGCTATTATCATACGCGGGATTTGATTTTTTTTTTTATCATTTGATGTCTGTTTTAAAATCCTTATCAGACATTCCCATTTTTCCCCCATTTATTCTCTAAGGTGAAATTTGGCTTCATAATTACATTTGTACTTACTGTAACACAACTGTCTTATTCCAAGATGACTCAGAGGAAAAAACACATTTTAATACCTACTGAATTTTGCCCATGGTATTTACCTAATATTTTCTGATGATGTCTCCCTCCTCCAATTACTTCTGTGGGTTTGAGTGATATATAGAACTTTCAAATAGGGCAAAAAAATCAGGAAAAAAGTGTAATTGTTTTCTTATTTGACTCATAGTATCTATTCAACAATAATTATGCTGTATGCATACGTAAATGATGAAAAATATCAGTTTCTATTCTTAAAAAAATCCACATGTATCTCTATTTTCAAAAAAATATATATTAGCAATGCTTAGCCAGTGTGAAGAGCTATACCACTGCACATACCATAAGGCATATGACTTATATGAGATTAGAACAAGGAAAACCAAGAGCAATTCAAGCTCTCCTAATACACTTGATTTGTATCTCATAAAGGGGTCTAATGAACAGGAATAGAAGCCGATCCTCTGTTCTCAGTAAGTCTTCGACATGCAGTCCATTGCAAACAATGCACGTAGGCATCTAGGTGATGACAATCTCTGCAGGAATCATGAATTTACATGATTAAATAAAACAAAAAATAATTTTATTTGAACAGGCCTTACGGCTGCCAGCTACTAATAAGAGCGTTAGTGTCGGAGAAGTAGCTCCCGCATGTACTAAAATGATATCAAAATCCAATTTTTATCTCTGATGCTGTTACTGCTCCGTGAGGGCTGGGAAAAAAACCATATGCAAGGTGGCTTCAGCTTGAGTTTGTACTTGTATGGACAGGAGAACAACTGCCGAGGGGTGGCTTGTTGGGTCTGTCCCTTCTGTTCTGAGATGGAGTAACGCCTAAGGAAGGGAGAGACACGTAGCTGTGAAGCAGAGCTAAATTAGGGAAGAAGCAGAAAACGAGGAGGATGGCGATGAAGTCTAGTAGCACTGCATACAAAACCCGCTGGCGCATCGCATCCTCTCTACGGCTCACCACCGAAGTTGGTGACGTTTCTGGACTTGAAAAATAGATGCAAAACTGTAAGTTGCTGGAATTAGGCAAAGTCTAAATCCCTCTTTTTGTCCTAATGCAGGTTTTAGTGTTTCACTCTTATCTCACATCAGGTTCAGCCTATTCACTGGGTCTCAAGTCACACGCGTGGGCGCACGGAGAATTATGGTTCCCTGCTGTTCTGCTCACTTTCTATTTATTACCGAATGCATCGTGCGTCTGGTTTACATTCACAGCCGTGTCCTGCGGCGGGAGATAGATTAAGCAGCTTTTGTGGTTCCCCTTTGGGTCACAGGCCATAGGCTGAGACAAGCAGGTTTAGCTTTTTTTTTTTTGCCTTTTTTTTTTTTTAAAACAGAGGCTTAACACCCAGAGGAAAGTACTCTTGCAGGATATCAGTCTCTAGCTTAATCCCTGTCTTGGCATCAAGGAGTATTATATCATACTCGGGCTGGATAAGTATGATGTAATTTTCCATGCTCGTATTTTATCTTAGCATCATATTAAAATCCTGTCATTCTCGTGTTTGCTTTTCCTCGGAGAACTCGAATCATTAATGCATCACGCTGACTCCAGTCTGCAAAAGGTTTTTTTATGTTTGATTAAGGAGGAGGAAAAATATCTTTAAAAGCATCATTGGAAGAAGAGGAGTGACAAATGCAAGGAGTCTAATTACGAAAAGGAAAAGTTCTTTTAAAAATGCTATAAGCTTTCCTGCAAAGTTTATGTTTTATTTTTATGTTCATTTTTATGTTTTATTTCTATGAGTGTACCTGCAAAAAACATACCCCAAAAAACCCGCACTAAGCCCTGCACTACCACAAGTGCCGGCTCCTGCCTTCCTGTCTGGCTGTCACGTCCCGGCAGAAACCTTCCACTATCACCCCGGAGCCGGGAGGCAACGGGGTGTCCTGCCAATGGATTTTATCCAAGAGATGCAAGTGTCAATGATGTCTTCCAGAACTGACGGGTGGATTTTACAATGAGAAAAAATAGACTGGAATGTCATTACAATACAATACCGAACCATTCCCCAACACAACACTGAAATAAGAAGGCATTGAAGAATTTTTCCACTAACTCAGTTATAAAGTTCTCGGATTCAGAAAGTTTTTGTTGGTACTAGTTTCTGACTCTACATATCAAACATCTTTTTTTAAGTATTCTTGTGCTCTTCCTTCTCTTGTACCAGCTTCCCAGTACCTTCCATGATCACCTTCCTTGGACCAGTATCCCAGTACCTTCACAACCACCTTTCTTGGACAAAGGTCCATCTCCAACCTGCCAGTCTCTGTAATTCAGAGGTATTTTTAGGGGCTCTCCCAAACCATGCCGACACTCTTCCCAAAAAATCCCAACCACAACGGGAGAAGTCAAATCAATGGATTTGTCCAGTGAGACAATCTTCCTGCATCAATATATCATCGGGTTGACAAGAAAGTCCTTCAGAGCTACCAGCTTACCTTCTACTCTAGGAAATAAGAAACCCAACCTTTGTCATTAATGACTTTAAAAAATTATGGGTTAACGTGTTCATCCTTACACCGCGCCCTACCCTGCATACGTTCCCACTGAAACGGCTCATGCCATTCCTGTGCTAACACGACTCCTGAGGAATAACACGGGAAGTGTCGGCACGCTCCTGCAACCTTCCCTCTCCTTACTCATCCTCCCGCCGTTAGACAGACATTAATAGGGAAAATGAAGTGGAAAATCTGAAACGAGAACATCTTCCGTGGGTGTGAAGGACCCACCTATTGCATTTCAGCTGGCGTAGGCAGGACTTGGAAGAGGAGAGATGGGAGACTCGTCATCCCCATCACAGACTAGAGCCTGCCTGCTATTTATTTTTAGAGATGCTTTACAGGTTCCCGTCTATAACATTGTCACATCGTAGCTGAATTATCTGTAATATGCTGTGGTCACGCTTTTCAGAAAAAAGCAGCCAGGTTACAGTCAAAACCAAACTAAACCAACAAAAATCTTGTTAGTGATTTTCTCAAAGTCTCAACTGTGAAGCCATGCGGTTACAAGCATCATCTTCCTAAAAAGATTTCAGTCAAAGCCTTCAGCCTTCTGATTCGGACAGCATGGTTAGAAAATGTCACCTGTAACACATCAAAAGAAACAAAAAAACCCCCTCTCTTCCTGAAATAAAACTTCCAGAAAACGAGTCTGTGGTTCTCGCTTCTCCCCGTGAAGGAAAGGGTGGTGTGGAGCACGCCTACGGAACGGTGCTCACACAGAGCAATCAGGAGCCCACCATAAAGAAGAACAGAGTCACCAGGCAGCCAAATTTGAAGGGTCGGCTGACAGGAAAGGTTTCAAACACTATTTTTCAAACAAAAAAGTGTTTTCCTCCACCTGTGTTCATCCAGAGTCTGTTCTACCAAAAGCATGAACTGAGATCCCATTCAGTCTGTGTTTTCACGGCGAAACCAGTACACAAATAAATTAATAGGTTACTTAGTGGTACAAGGAGTAGATGTGTGACCTGACCTGAGAGGAACCTGCAGGCTATGTTTAGGGAAATTTGCTCAGCACTTTTCAGGCACAGTGTACCAGCATTCCTACTGTGAAGTCCAATGCATCGCCAAAAATAGCACTTGAGCTTTATAAGCCAAATCCTGTCTTTCTGTTGGCCCTTCCCAAGCAGAAGACACTATCGTAGGAAAAACTGCCAGTGTATCATCACCTTCACTACAGGCTCTTTTTTTTTTGGCAAGCTTCCTCAAAGAAAAATTATTTCTCGTCACACCTCGGCTGCTGCAGCTGTAGAAGCAAAGTCTGCGCAACAGACCCCGGCCAGCCACAGAGCTCCTACACCTCCTCCTACTTCAAGTGCTGATAAACAGCCTTAGGCTGAGAAGAAATCAATCTAAATTTGTTCAGATTAAGATTATATAGAAAAATCCCATATTCCAAGCAACTGTACCAAAATTACATCCTGCATGGGAAGAGCTGACTTGCTCATCCAGGAATGGTTCATTTCCATACTTAACAAAACTTTTCACATGAGTTTAGCCTAAACTTAAGTAACAAAAGGGACTCTGTGAAATTAAAGCATCTTTTCAGTAATCAGATGTAATTAGGAGAAGCCTTTAAAGAGTCAAGAATGGATTTGATGACAGAAAAGGCAGTTGGAGTGGGGAGGTTGATTACAGGCAGAGCAGTCCATGGAAAATCCAGCATTTCCCTTCTTGAAGCCCTTACTTTGGTCCCTGCTCAGAAATCTTGAAATCTGAGTCTTCCTTTTTTTCCCAGATATTAGTGCCAAATAAATAGTATGAACACAGCTAACACGCAAGAATTTCCATGGTGGCACAGAGGAGAAGAGTAACCATAACATCTTTGCACACGAGCGCTGGGTTCCCAGGATGTGCAGATGTACGTTGTCAACCACCAAGTTCTGCAGGTTTGAGAGATCCTCGTAGACTCAAGCGCCGATCAGCCAGATCTCAGCATTGAATCCCACGCACCGCTTCGTGGAAATGTTAGGGCATATAATCATATCATATTTGGCCGGGGGCGGGGGGGGGAATCAAAACAGGTTAAAAAAAAAAAGACACAACGTAGATGGTCTCAGCTGTCCTAATAAAGGAAGGATGGTGCATCCCATGAAGAAATACATGCAGGACACCAGTCCGATAAAACCACTAGTCTCATCTGATCCATATTCTGTCACCAAGCACAGCTGTTCCTTGCATTTTGGAGGGAAAAATGAGAATCCTAATCCCATGAAAAAGTTTCTTTTGAAGTTCTACACTGACAGGTTGCCCTCGTGTCATGAAGGAGAGACGCTTGCTTGGCTCCTAAAAGCTTCGTGGGGTTTCAGTTTTATTCTATTAATATTTTTCTGTTAATTCTGAATACACTCATCTACATACCAGGTCTTCAAAGGAATCCTGCTTAGCTCCTGCTGCTAATAACCTATGGTGACGATGAGTCTCCTAAGCTAATGGGGTTTGGTATAAGTAGGTGCTTCCAGCAGTTTTGCTACTTTCTATTCCATTAAGTGTCCCTGTCCTCGTACTTCAGGACTGAGAATTTTCATTCGACTTTCTTCACGCTATTAATTATTTTGTCTGCTTCCCACTTTTTCCTCCTCTAATATTTTCAGTCAGTTAAACGCTCATGATTAGTTGCAACTAAGATCTTTTCCTTTGTTTTGTTTTTTTGTTTTGTTTTTAAACACTTTAGGTAATGGTACACCATTTGGCCTTGGAACTCCATTCCTTTTCTCTTTATAATGGTCTGAAAAGGCATTAGACAGTACCACTACTAGTACATAAGCTAATGAAACATCGCTCAGCTCTTTGCCATAATGAAATATTTTTTTCCCCTCATTAAGGTCTGCTCCGCAAGGCTTGTCTATCTTGTGTCTCTGCCAATTAACTGCTACCATGCTGAAAATTAAATGTTCTCCCTAAGCTCAACCCACTAACGCAGCACGGTTTATCATCAGAAACGACCATCTTGTGATGGTTATTCACGAACCTGCTGAGTGTCTTGTATTCATCAGCAAGAAATTAATCCCAGGTAAAGAAGGTGAGGGTGAAGTGACACTTTATGACATGGAAGAAAAAAAAAAGTTCTAATGGCTTTGTGCCACCAGAAGGGGAGACGTGCCTGCCCCACCGCTGCCGGGCGAAGGTCCCCTCCTCTCCCCCTTCCTCCACACGGTGCGATGCTGGTGTTTACGAGACTTCTACTGAACTTCGCAAAAGGACGCAAACCCAACTCTCCTTCCACTCCCAGGACTTTCCCTAGGTTAGCTAGGGAATCAGCGCAGATCCAGGGATGACGAACATCTGAGACAACGAGAAGACGGAGAAAGGCTGCGCAGCCCTCGGCAAAGGCAGACAGAAGACCTGGACCGTCTTCTCCTGCTTTACTGTCACACTAAAAACATGGTTCAATGCTTATTACCCTCTGCTTTTTCTGCGCATAGCTGATTTTCAGGAGACTGAATATTCTGGTTAGCAAATCTGACCTGAATTGCATAAGCGCTTTTCTAACTAATCATGAGCTGATTACACAGGGACCTATAGCTGCACGTACTTATGCAGAATAAAAAGCATTTCACAGATTCAATTGCAATTTGGGTGCATCACAGAACAGTTTGATGGTGTCCTTCCACAGCCATGTAACCACCTGCATGTAATGCTCATTTGCTAAATAGCATATAGCCATTTAAGCAAATATATAATGGCACATTATATCCTATAAAAGCTTGCAAATAAAACTTTTAAAAATATCTTGGCATTACATAGAGTTTTAGCAGACCCCAAGAACTAGGGACACTTAGGGCAGTGCAGAGGGACTTAAAAAAATATATGTTGGCATCCCAGGTCTTGCTATCACACTATAGAAGAGTGCCAAAGGGGCAGGAAATAACATGCCTTTTTTTTTGTGCTCCACACCATCTGCTTGCAGGGACCTCCCTGGACATACAACTCAGTCCCTTTCAGTTCCTCTGGTTTTTAAGATAACCATTTTCCACTTACAATTATGAATACACGTTAAGTTAAATACAAGACATATTTATGGTGACACTCATCACATCAAATAACCAGCTCCTAACAGCTTTCCAAAATTAAAGGAAGGGAAGAATCAGGTCACTTGTTGCCCAAGAAGTTGCCTCATATCTTTTATTTCCCTTCTGTTGGGCAATTTCACATCAGACTTCTTCCAAAAGTGTGAATTAATTCATTAACTAACCCTTAGGGATAAAACACCCTTGGTCACAAAATGGCTGAAAATTATAAAGATCTGTCAAAACAAAGTCTTTCTGCAAAGTCATTCGCTTAAGAAATACCAACAGAACTAAATGAATTGAAAGCATCATGGACAAATCTGTTTTCTGGAGGGATGTAAAAGAGGATTCACTAAGAGATGTATTTACTTTGATAACGAGTTTTTCCTCATCTGATGAAGAACACAGGAAAAAATGTAGAGACTGTGAAAAACAGAGAAGCAGGTGACAGACGCCAGCCTGATAAGCAGAACAAGTGGGATGGAAACAACGTGGGGATGGTGGAGGAACACAGAGACAGGACTCATCTCCAGCACGATGGAAAGAGGGAATGAGAACCACCAGTCAAGATGTTGAATGGATCCAAGAGGTATATGACTGTATTAGTCAAGGCATAAACCAACGGCCTTGGAGCCTTGCAGTAAGCTGAGATGGAAAAAAACTGAATTATTTGAATTATTTAGATAGAAGCTAGAAAACAGTTCCTTGCACAGATTAAGCTTAAGATGATGCTCAGACTACAAGCAGGATCAAGAGAAAGGTTTTTAATAACCCCCAAGTTCTTCTCAAAGATTTGATTCAAGTGCTCTGCTCTTGCATCAGCTGCATGTTTCCCACCAAACATCAGTCAAGCCGCTTAATGTTTAGCATGTCTGGTTTTCTTCTTTTAAATACTTGAATTGTGGCTTATGAAACTTTCCTACCTCAGTAGGAGGACTGCAAAAATGCACATAATAATATATGAAAAAAATGCCCAGAGTCTGGAGTTGAGGGGCATTTGGGGAAGGACAACAGCAACCCTCAGCGTGCGTTATTTTTCTGCTAGCATTAAAATCCCATTTTTCCCTATTTCATCTATGTGCCTGCTATATTTTACCTTATTAGGAAGAATACTGTGGCTGCAGAGAGATGCCCAACATTCAAGACAGACCTGAATCAAAATACTCTAATCATCCCAGACACTCTTGATGGCTCTCTTGCTCCCATAGTCAAAGCTTCTCTTTTCGAAGGGTCCTTACTGCTGCATTTTATTTGCTAAATGAAGTGGACTTGGCCAGCTCGCTGTTACCAAGTACTGCTCTCATCCTGCACGGATAGACCACGATTTCTCTGGAAATCCATTAACCGCTGCTAGCTCCATTAATACACCATCTTGCTCCTGATAAAGACATTGGCAGCTGTTTTGGACAACGAACCAAGACCTCTGAACACAACTGCAGCCTTTCATGTCCCTGCAGCCTTTTTTCTAAGTTTATCTACAGAGTAAAGCTTCTAAACCTTAGCGCTAGACCAAATTACGCAGTCGTTTCAAACACTGCATTAAAATACCATCCAGCTACTATAAAAGGAAAAATGAATGGTTCCAGGAGGCAGCTCTGCAGCAGACAAGCCAGCGTGGCTCTGAAGATAAGAGGCAGCTGCCAGAGGTAAATATAAGCATTAGTTATGGATGTGATGTCCTTGCTCATTTAAATTTCGACAAGCGCTGGAGATGCAGACGGAGCGCGGACAGGCAGCTCTCCCCGCTGGGCTGCAGACGCAGGGGGTCTGCAATCAAGCCCACGTTTGCCATCGGTGCCACAGCAAGGAGAGGTTGCAACTACAAAGCAGTGTTGATTTTTACCTTCTCTCCTCTCTGACTGCCTCTCCTTAATTTCAGAAATACCAGTAGCTCCAGCGACACGGGGCCACACTCGAATGTTAATGCATGGTCAGACACAACCTCGTAACAATACACCATGATTTACTGAACGATCAGAAAAACCTCATGGTACATTACGCTTTGCAGGGTCTTCCTGAAGATCCACATGCTCATTCCATGATCCTTGTAATACCCTGAGGACAGGCACTGACTACACATCAAGAAACAACAGATCGCACCTTGAAATGAAGCTCAGTTCACAACAGTTTATCTATTCCTGGCTCCAGCCCTGCTCAAGCAGGTGCTGCTATCACACAGCTTGTACCCTCCTGTGTGAAATAAAGTAAGATGAAATCTGTATGTGCTGGGAAGAACTTGCTCAGCTGAAGATGATGGCACTGGCAACTCTAAGTACACAGGAGGCAGTGCTTTTGCTTTGTTGGAGTCCTACCTTCTTGTTGGACTTCAATATAACATTTTAACCCATTAACCTGATTTAGATCCTCCAAGATCATCCAGAAGAACAGTTGTATGCAGGCAAGACTCAAAAAGTCTTGCCTTATTAAAAGAAACACGGAGTTGACAAAGCCAACATTTCTGCCTAACTTAAAAATGGGGCAACTCATGGGGGAAAAGCCCAATGCAACTCATGGGGGCAAAGCCATCAATTAAAGTCATGAGTAAAGAAGTACAATAGGAATAAACAGAGAGGAGATGGTTGCCAGTTGCAGCTGAGTCCTTCAACACTGTAGGTTTCAGGCTGCTGGGATAGCAAGGACAAAATGTCCCTACAAGGACATTTTGCAGTACCTTTTATCCAAGCATCAAAGTGTGCCAGAATAAAATACCTAGTTTTACATAAATTACTGCAAAGATGAACAGAACAAACCCAGGAAGAGAGCCTGATATAAATTTTTAACTGTCATGAAGGAGAATGTTTCAAACGAGGAGTTGCCAAGCGCTCAAACCACAGGACACTGTTTCTAATCGGCGTACAGTAATGCAGCGAGCAAGCATGCAGACAGAGAGGAATGCGGCATCACTGCAAATCCAACAAAGGCATCCTCCCCGCGTGCTTGTGGGACTACAGCTCAGGAAAATGGAAGAGAAAAGGCTTGACCTGCTATAATAAAGTCCAATCTCAGCTCTGATGCCTCCAAACCTCTGCAGAAAAGGATTACTCCAGGCCACCTGCGCCTCCTCTGCCCATTCAAGACTATTAAGGGAGGGTGACAATTGTCACGGCAGGACCCTGAGGTTACAGATCTCACAGGAGCCAGAATGATCACATTAGCATTAGCCATTTCATGGAAAGTATTTCTATGTCAAGTTGTCATCCACATATATTCCAACCCTGTTTGATGAAAGGGAACAGCAAACATCAGCCCCTGTGCAGAGCACAGAAAGTGAAGCAACACCCGAACCCCTACGGGCAAGTCCAACCATCCGCACTGAACACGGTATGGAGTAGATGCATGTAGGAACTTCATCAGAGCTCAAAGAACCCGTCCCAAACATACGATCTCAAAGCTTTTTACATAAGAATGTTTATTTCAAATTACAGCTCCATACTTCTAACTCCTGGCTAATAACCCAAAATTCATAAAGCGGTAGAAGACAACCAAGAAACCCAGGTCCATAAGTGCCTCGTCCACAGAGCCAATGGCGCCATCAGGAGACACACAAACTCTCCCACTGTGCTGAGCAATCTCATCACTGGTGTTGGAGGTAGAAGCCCAATGCTACTTACTCCCACTTCACTCACAGAACCCAATAATTTCCTATTTCCGCTCACAGTTTAGATAACAGGTTTCAGAACCAAATGAAATTTCTTAAAATTCCTTCTTTTGCCGAGTTTTTGCTCTTCTTTTAATAACTACTACACTGTGCAGGCTGCCTATATAAAATTGTTCAAAGCCTTGGAAGGCACTTGGTAAGTCCAAGCTGCTCTTCTTGATGGTGTAAGAAAGCAAGTGCATGCCAAAACGACATTTTTACAATCCTTTTTTGAGAGCTGCTACAGTACAGTCTTTTCCAGACAAACTCCTCTGAAACTTTTCAGTGTATCCACAAGCTATGCAAAAAACATCAAGCATTTCAGCCTCTGAAAAATAAAGTAGCTGCTACATACATCATCGCTCTACCAGGAACAGCAGCTGCCTATGAGTTATAGGAGTCGTGGTGGGACAGTCATGTCTGAAAATCCTCAAAACCGCAACCACTCCACCCATTTGAGCCAACTATAATGCTCTTTTGTAAAACACACAAGAACAACCAGCCCATTGGTTCCCAACAGTGCCAACAGTCCAATTAGTCACGACTGAGATTATCAGACATCAGCATTCTTTGTAAAGTCCCAAAATGTCAAATGAATCCTACTCTTCCTTCCCGATTCAGATGGATCTGAATCTAAGTCACCTCTCCTACTCCCCGAGCCAGAGGAAGACCGGGAGAAGACCTTTTATCATGGTGAGGTTCCAGTTACAGCATCTCAAATTCTGCTCTAGTATGTGAGCATGAGCAAATCAGCAGTGAACCTGCTACCAGAGAGGTGTCACTGTCAGATAAAATTTGGTGGCCAGGATGCTAATGTTGTAAGGACAGTGATTAAAAAGCACGGGTGGTGTCTATCTTTAACACAATTCACAGCTTCTTACAAAATGATTTTGTCATGGAGATTACATCAACCTTTCCCACCAGAGTCTTGCGCTCCTTTGTCTTCCCCCCCAGTCACCACGATCACCACACCCTGATCTTTCATTTATTGTACTAGATATTGGTGACAAACCCATAGGTAAGTGACTACCGGAGATTCGCGAGCAGACACATCACCAAAAACATTTTGGAAAGCACTTGAGAAATTCATGCTCAGCCATTTCAGGTAGCAAGAGGGGCTCTTTGATCTCAAAAGAAGGAGCATCTAGGTAAGACCGTTTCAAGCTGTTTCAATGCAAAACCTCGTGGCCCAGGTTAAAATATTAGAAGAAACAGTTTAATCCAACCTGCCAATGAAGCAAGGCGGCTGAAGGCACATTGCTGCACGTTGTTCCATCATCACAGCTGTTGGGAAGTAACCTCCAGCAGAAGGGTGGTTATAGTCACATTTTAAACTTTTCTAGCAATTGCTTAAGTCTGTGCCCAAGACGCAGGAAAAAAGTACAAATACCACATCCATTACATGTGCACCACAAAGACACAGTAAGAGCATTTGTTAGGGAGTGTTGCACAAAGGCAACACTTAACTTGCAAAGCTTAAGGCTCAGTAACAGTTAGAGCTTAAACACACAATCTCAAAAGGGGAGAAAAGATTCTTTTTTTCTTTTCTGGAAAAAAGGAATTAAAATATCTACAGCTGACCCTAATGACAACACATCATGTCCTTACTTATTTGCAACACAACAGACTGCTCTCAGAGACATTACTCTTGTTAGTCCAAATTCTTATACAACCATATGACAACAAGGGGGAACGGAGGGACCGAGCGTGGTGTGATGCCAGGCTCAATGTTCTTAAACTGGGGTGGGATACAAGAACACTAGATGCAGAAACAGCCAAAACAAGTATTGCAGCAGAATAGACTTTGGAGAATATAAGAAGAAAACAGAGGTGTTTCTGTTTACCGGCCATAGCATATAATTCAAAATTCCTGGAAACCAAGTGTTTGCTGACATTGTAATCCTAAGAGAGACCATAAAGGAGAATTTAAACATTTCATGCAGTGCCAGCCCCGCGGTTAGCAGCGGCACAGACTACACAAGTTTGAGAGCAGCCAATCAAGTTGTGGCTGCTCCAAAGCATCACACAAGGACCCAGGTCGTGAGAGGTCTGAAGAAAAGACAATGGGAATCTCCTACAGAGGATCTCCAGCTCTCCCCATACAAGAACCACGACTAACACAGGCACTTAGGACCCCACCAAAAATTTCCTGGAGGTCTTGATGTCACCACTCTGCTGTGGGATGAATCAATGCTACAGTTTAAGGAACGACATACGAAGACTACTATTTGTATCATATATACTCAGCAACGCACAGTTCTGCTTTGGAGAATGCTTACACAACCGTAAGTCATTGAAACAGTTAAAGACTACCACAGAATAAAGTGCAAACCTGCTTTCCAGGAACGGCGTAGAAGGTAAAGTCAATCATTTTCTAGATTCATACACTTTAGCTTCTCTTACATTATTTTTACATAAATAAATAAAAACGGAAAGAAACTCTACCAGAGCACCTCAAAGCATTGAAAACCATCCCAAGCGTTGCCCTTTTAATAATAAACATCGTGTACAGACCTCTGCTAGTTTGTACGGTAAGATCAGCTTCTCTCCTACTGTCACCGTCTTTCTGGTAACCAGGGCCTCAAACAGCATCTCTTCTTTAACCTAAAACAAAAATCTTGATGTTAATGACTACTCTAGGAATAAATTTTTTTAAATCTATTTTTTTTTAATTAAAATTTGTAAGTGTAAACATTCTCATAAATTTAAAATTTACAAATTTAATTTAAAAAAACACATTAAAACACTTTTGCCAGCCCTTGCAGAGTTAATGTTCAAAGCATAAGAACAAGCTAGCCATTGGGAGGAGACAACTCAGCACATAAATCCAGCGTCAGAAATCAGACACCACGGTATTTGAGGGAACCTGATCTTCTGCATTCAGTCATCGCATTTCTAGCAATTTCCCTTTCGTTTCCTTCGTTCCCGGTGCAGCTCCTCCCTCCCACACTTTTTGTTGGCAAAATAAGTCAACTTTCTAGTGTTGTCAAGATGTCATCATACAAATTACTCCACAAATAAGCAAAATAGTGTCATCAGTTTAAGAGACATCCAAGTGGAGGGTTTTTTTGGTGTTTTTCAGAGTGGAAAGGAATTAGGAGGAAGAAACCTTTTGAAAAGCACCTGATATTTACTCTGCTATTCGCACCTGATATTTACTCCCTAAAGACAGCAGTTCCTAGCCAGGCGACAATCTATAATCAGCTGCAACAGAAACCAGTTTGCAGAAAAAAAATCAGTTGTGTAAACACAGACACTTTGGCAAATAGGTAAACAGTGCCGACAAATTAACCAGTACCTACCACGAATTGTTGGGAGAAAGCCTTTTTTCAAGTTTCAAGTCCCTCTTATTGTGATATCCCCTGGAGTAATTCAGAAGCGTGCCCTCTCTACCAGAATAGAGGTGATACGCTTATACATAACTTAGACCTAAATACGTCAAGTTGTTGACTGCTCTTTGCTAAATTTCAATGTAAAAAAAAAATTGTTAGTCTGGGTGAAAATCTTTGAGCCCAGAATTAGTAGCTATGGATTGATACGGAGATGATGTTGCTTGAGAAGCTGCACTGAAGTCTATACAAGGTACTTATCCTAACTGAAAGACTCCATGCAGACACCAGACCTGCTCAGAACATCTCTGATGAAGACTAGAAGCACCAAATCCACATTTCTGAAGCCATCCAAGACATATTTTTATCCCAGGTAAACCATTTACGATTTGATGCAAATGACGGGAAACTTAGTGGTTTATGTACTTTAACTTACTGGTTTAATCCAGTATGTATTAGTATGAAGGGCAATGCATCCAAGCCAATGGAACTTAAGAAATCTCACAAAACATCACAATAATGATGCCTTTCTGTACAAAAAACTACTTTCTACCAAAAATACTGTCATGGGAGTCTCCCTGATAAACTCCAGTGCATTTTTATGTAACTGACTTTTCCTGCAAGACCCACTAATAAGAACTTGTTGCTGTGGTGCGGAAAGCCGAAAATATCAAGTCACCTGTATATGACCTTCACCTACCAACAAGATCTATGTCATTGGAAATTGAACGTCAACACCTTGAGGTTGAAAAATAATCTTCTGGTTCATCCGGAAATCCACAGCAAGTTTTCACATTTGGTTTCTATTCCTCTACATTCAAAATGATGATTTGTTAAATTTCAGCTCTTCAGGCAAAACGCAGAGCTGTGGGATCACCAGCTGCCCTCCCTCAATCGCACAGCTTGGAACAAAAGTGAGTTTTACACCACCCGTTATCCCACTTCAGGGATGCTGCAAACCCGCAGCCAGCACGCTGGCTTTCTTTAATTATCAAAGGCAACAAGGCAGAGGGGTATCAGACGGTTACTAATCAAAACAGCCCAATGTAATATTCCTAAACAACCTAAACGCTTCCAAGTCCCAGATTTGTCAGCAAACACAGGAATTTTAAAAGGTTTAAACAACTACCCACGCCATCCCGCACCATCCCCATCTAACGTTCACCCTGGTTTCCTTCTCCCTCTGCTCTCCTGATGGATGAGACCTGCAGATGTGCATCCTTCATCTCCAGACCTGCTGCGAGCTGACCCGGAGGGATCGCATCGAGCCATCTTCCTGTACAAAAACATACTTGGCAAGGATGGGAACGTAATCCCAGCATCTCCCTGGGTCTCTGCCTGCAATTACCACCCAGTGGAGCTTGATCTTGATTACTTCATCACCTCTGAGAGCCAACACCACGGGTACAGCCAAATTATCCTAATTTTCATTTAAGGCCACAGCTTGAAAGTAGCTGACTCCACATGCCAATGAGAAGCCACAGGAGCTTTCTAAAGATAAAGTGGGCACCTGCCGATGACTATGGACACCTGGTGCATGGAGATACTTGCAGCTTCCCCATCAAGTACATCCTATGCTTCCTCCTCCAGTAAGCGTGATACACTAAAATAGAGACAAAAACCATCCTAGCAGATTAGCAAAGAGGAGAACACAATTTATTTCTTTATTTTGTGCCCTGGGAGTTACACTTCTAAGTTACGTTTCATGGATTTTTGCTTTCTGGTGCTGAAGGGCAAGTCCTGCTCTCCCTCTTAAAAAAAAGCTACACGGCCCATAGGAGTTTATATCTTAATTACAGGGACAAAATACAGATTTAAGCCTTCACTGCCACATGCAAGTCGAAGCAATGCTGAGAGGACTGGATGACCAGAGCTCTAAAGCCCAGTGAAGGATGACCAGCAATGCTGCCACGGCTATAAACATCGGAGTGCCGCGGGGAGCAGACAGCCAGCGGGCTCCCGCAAGGGCTGGGCTGGAGCCAAGGCAGGCGGAGATTGCTTCTCCAGTAATGCTGGGGTATTATGTTATAGCAGCTGAAGAAAAATGAATCATTTCCAACTTGAGAGCAAGAAAACATCACTTTTTGTCTCTCCTCCCATATTTGAGAAAGGGATTACAGCGTTGAGTGCTCGTTCAAAAGCTGCCTGGTGTGGAGTAACAGAAAATAAATTCAGATTTCTATCAGCTCTTCTTGAAAAAGATCTGAACCGTTTCTTCAGACTTTCTTTCAAACAATCACAAAGTTGTCTGACTCGAGTTCTGGCTCGGAACTTCTCATCCGATGAAGATGTCCTGCTCATGGCAGGGGGTTGGACTAGATTAACTTTGAAGGTCCCTTCCAAACCAAACCATTCTATGATTCTACGATCCCCAAAACCTCGTCTGGAAAACGGATCCAGAAGAGAAGCTGGATGCAAGCACTGGCTGCCTCGTAATCCCCACCTCCTTTTTGCTCCCCAATTGCTTTCCAAGATGTTTATCACACAAGAAGCACAACGTCTGTGGGATCCCTCCGGGAAGCTGAAGACAATTTTTTAGTAGAAAAAGAACTTGAGCACATAAAACTCCCATGGAGGTAGACATTAGCTCCAAAAGCTAAGATCATCAATGCAAAAAAGAGATCTGGCAAAACTAATTTAGGGCACTTGATAACCTGTATTTACCTTTACTTGCATTGAGACTGGTTACCTAAGCCTAGAAACTGAATATAAAACTGCTCCATTCAGCAAAGGCAGAATTTGCCTTCCTCACTCCATCCACAGATATAATTTCCAGTATTAGTAAATGTACACAGTTAAAGTGTTCCTGCTCTTCAAATGGGAAAACAAAACAAAACAAAACAGTCTCTCTTAAGGTCAACTAGATCATTTCCAATACATTGCTTTTGTTAATAAGCCCACAAACGAGCCTTTCCAGGCTTTTCCCTAGAAACAAAAAAGCGTTCCCCAGTTTTACACAATCCTCTATGATTTCTGCAGAGGACCCGTGATATTTGCAGCACTTGCACAGGACAATACGTCTGCTCGATCCATCAGGCAGCCTTGACATCACACTACAGCACGGTATTTCAGCAAAGTTTAAACAAAGGCTGTGAAAAACCTGCCAAAAGCCTCACATAATCCACACGCTATGTCTATTCTTGAAAAAAAAAAAAAAAAAAAGGAATCAGGGTCTTACTGTAAATGAAACAATGATCTGCAGAGTCTGGCCAAAATCCTATATTGCAGTCTGCTTTTTCAACAAACGCTGGTCTGAATGTTTTAATAAACCAAAACCATATTGGATGGGGTTGTTGGTATCTAAGAAAAATCAAATCCATTGCAGATCATCATCTCCTCCCAGATTCCTTCAAAAAAAATCTGCATATTAGCTTCATTTTCTAGGGACACAAATCTCGTTATCCAGAGGAAGGATAGCTGTTGAGTGTTGTTGCATTAACTGCTGCAGCAGGGAAATTCCCCCAGTTGTCCTTAGAGGCTCAGAGGCTCCAACATAAACTCACGACAATTTGGGCCAGATTTCCCTTCGGAGGGGGAAAACACCTTAGCTTTGCGTAAATTTTTCGTTTCAGCCAGGCTGTTGGTTCCAGTCCTCCCCATGAGGGCCAGGGCCCATCAGTGCTGCGCAGGAGGACCTCTGCATCCCCCTTCTTGGCTGGTCTCAGAGATGGCCAATTCAGCTCCTGCTCCTCAGAGCCTTTCCCCCAGGTCCAGTTGGATTTTTTTGCTTCTCTTTTCCATGTCAAATCCTTGACTGAACAAATCCAGCCATTCATTTAAGGTAAAAAACCCAAACCAAACCACCCCTCAAAGGAAGCATCAGATTACAGCAGAGCTGGTTTCTTCCATCATTTTGCTACGCTCAAGACCGTCCTGCCAAGCAGCCAGTGGCTGTATGAAAAGAAGTTAAACTATTTGTCAGCTAATATTATTTTTATTCCGAGATGATTTTTCAGTCTTAGTGAGTAATGCCAAGATCTAGAGAGAAGATTAATAACTTTTTCAAGCCAATTTACATTTTCAGCTACAATGGTGTGAAAAGCAAAACTGTATACTGTTCAGTGACCACAAAAAAAAGAGTAATAAAAATAATGACCCTAATGAGACAAAATATAAAGTGTGAAATGTTTCAACCAATATTGGAGGCAATCAATGTCTCCAGTTCCATGGATAAATTACCAAATAAATGTAACTTTAAGGACAAGCAACACCACCTACCCAAACCCAGCAATGTATTTCACGAGATCATACCCGAGATCTGCATTGTCCTGATCTAATTAACAAGCATTTTATGCTGTATATGGTCATTTAGCTTGCAAAAGAATTACAAAGATGAACAGAAATCTATCACTTTGCTCAGCTACACCAGATTCTAGTGCTTTTTCAAAATGGTGAAGGTAAATATATATATATATATATATATGGTGAAGGTAAATATATATATTTATATATTTTTTACATATTGTTGACACTATCTGCAAGTGAGCATGGTATCCATGCTCTGTGCTGTACCAGACCACAGCACTAAGCCACTGTTGGATCTATACGGCTCAACTGATGCATCATTTCACATGTACACGTGCAAAAAATAACCCGATACCTTACAGCATGCAGATGTTGCAGAAGGGTTTGTTTGCAGAAGAAAGCCAGGGCAAAGACCCAAAGACTGGAACTTTTTCAGATCTCTAAGTCTCTTATTCAAAACTTTTTTAAAAAACAATCATTTCTTAAATGACTTGGCACTCTCGCTATGGCCATTTTTAACAGGGTAAGATCAACAATGTTCTCCTCCAAACTCATATTTTCCTTCTGTTTATTTCTGCAATCTCCAAGGCCAAGATGCAAAGAGCATCCAGCTGCTCATACCCATATTTTACAGAAGCTTTCACCCCGCTAAATTCAAAGCATTAATGAAGTGCTATGAAAATCTGTGACAGCTAATTCCTGAGTTCTTTAGGTAGTGAGATAGCACAACCGTTATTTAAGGGAAGAAATGGGAAGAGCATCATGTATACACAAAATGACAAGTTATCTTCTGATGCTATCACAAAATTAGCAAAAATTAACCTTCCACACCATCCAGCAAGTACAAAGGGATAAAGACAATAGTTGTTTTAACCAACCACAAGTATATTTCAGCATCCTTTGGAGTTACAAGTGGTTTAAGCGTTTCAGGAAAAGTGAGAAGGCAAAGAGCTTCTGGCTACCTATATCCACGTCAAGAGGTGTTGAACGGTAAAGCAAGCGCAGGACAAGTTGGCTTATTGACATGAAGACTTTTCTCACAAACAAGTAATGCCACAGCTTCATAACCTGCCTGGGCTAACAGAGCAGCTCTCCTAAGAACTTACTTAGTGCTTTTGCACTGACCAACGGAATTGGATATGGCCCTGGGCCATCCAGGCTGAGACCTACAAATCCTTCCCAAATGACACTGGCAAGGGGGTGACTCAAAGAGGACAAAGGTTTCTGGTAAAGGGTCTTAAACAGCAGATAACATCAACAGGTTCACAAAAGAACGAGATAAAAGCATGGATAATAGGTCCATAAACAGGTACTAAAGGGATGAGACGCACCCTCCAGCATCTCTAAAAAGCCTTTGTGGATGCTGGCAGGGTAACAACAGAGAGCAAAACGCGGTGAGAGAGCTCAGCATCTCCTACAGCCACCACCTGAACCAGAAAGTGGGCTGATAGTCTTACAATTGCTCTAGTTTCTTGTACAAATACTGGAACAGATTTCAGGAGCATCAGGGAATTTTGGTGAGGGAGCTGATCGTTGGCGATTGAAGAAACTACTGCATTGAATGGCAGGTTTGCTTTCCACCTAGAACTGGTTTGCAATCTTTCAAATTTTAATCAAAGAAACAGTGTTTTCAGTCAATTAAAACCTGAAGCTCAAGGGTAAGGGAAAAAACCCTACATTAAAAACCTCATTAAAAAAAAAATCTTTATAACTTTCCAATGGCAAACATGAACAGCCCATATAAACAGTAACACACGAGAACTTACTCTTCAGTGAAACTGGAAATAAATGCTATTATAAAACAGAGGTGGCTCATTAGGTGTGAACATTATGGGATGGAATGCGAAGGCTTACCTCCAGCAGATCCGACACAATAGGTAGTATTTCAGGGTTACAAATATCAATGGAGTCATCCCGGTAAGTCTTCTTTTTGTAACGGATGTTACCCAGATGTAGTATCGCCGACAAGAGAGAGAAAATTCTAAAGAAAATTGAAAGAATTCATTTTCACTTGGTTGTTTTTCCTTAAAGCTAATGAAAAAGCAAACCACATCCCCAAACATCCAAGTGCCATCTTTGTATTTGACTCATTCCTCTAATTTTCAACCCGAAGCAGTTTATGTCTCAAATCTCCAAATGCTTCCTCAAAAATTATGCTGAAATGAAGCATCCAGTTTGCCTCATGTAAAAAATATTTTCACTTAGTCAAGTACCAAACTTGCATTGGTATGGCTTTCTTGAAGATTATTTAACACATCAAACCCATGGTTATAAAATGGCACCCCATATTATAAGAAAAAAAGAAATCCTCGAGTAATCCAGATATCCAGATTAAATATCTAAATATCATGCAATTGCCCAAATTAAGGGGGAGACTGGACTCAGCCATGCAGGTGATCCTTCTTAGTCCCCCGGCACACGTATTTATCACCTCCTCAGATTTAGTCCCCTAGTTTGTATAGGAAGCCTATACAAAAAAGCATAAATGCTTTTATGATATATAAGCATACTGACACAGAGAAAAGATGTTACACTTCAAGTAAATTTATCCAGCCGTTTTTTTTTTTTATTTGATCATTTTTAAGTGATATTCTCATTCCTCTAAAAAAAAAAAAAAACAAAAAAACAAAAAAACCCAAACAAAAAACTCCCCTAAAAGAGTAGCTCTGAGACTATTGAGTCATGGCTGACTTCTGTCCCTACTTCTACACTCTCCGGGGAGCTAAAAATGAATAAAATCAAATTTGATTCCTAGCATTGCCACCCGCTTGCCTGCACAACACACCTTCACCTCTCCCAGCCAGTCCTTCCTTATCTCCAAAATAAGGATACTGATTCCTTATTGTGAATTACAGGGATGCAATTATAAACGTTTCTCTTCTGTAACCATTTCCACAAAGGTAAAACCCTATCTTTTGCTACAAACAATCACTTATAAAAGTATAGTAATACTTAAAATGACCTTCCTTTTTATACTTAGCTGAAGATGGTTACTCTTTCGTGTTACAGTTGTAACACGCCAAGGAGAATAAATTTGCTCATATAGTGAAGAATCTGCTACATTTTTTGACAGGCAAAATTCACTAGGAGAAATACAAGAACTTGTGCGCCAAGAAAAGTTATTGCACAGTAAATCAAAAGCTTGAATTTACTGTGACATCCAACTCCGCTCAGTCCAGACCGATTGCTTTACTCTGTCAATTAAATTCCCTTACTCTACAGCAACCTGCACCCTAAAGAGGCTTTAGAAAAACCTTGTCACTGAAATCTGGTTCTTGAAAGACAAGGAACCACGCTGACATGGAACATATTTGCATTAAAAGGATGTCTACTTGGATTTATCCATGCATGTGGAACGGATAGAGAAAAAGCAGTCTTAATTTCATAATTAATTTGTTACAAGGTAGGGATAAAGGATGAGATTGTGAAAAAGATTCTCAGCTGGGTGAAAATTTCTTGTTGGAGCAGAAAGCAGGACAATGTCTCACAGCTAAGGGCTTCTAACCTGCTGGCTCAGACACATGTTAAAAAGGCAAGAAAAATGATGCTTAAAAGAACAGGAGCTCATCAAGCCAGTTACAAAAAAAAAGAAAAAAAAAAACCAAATTGTGTGTTGGCATCTTAAATGTCATTTACCTGAGGTGATGAATAGGCTTTCAAGTGCCATTAGTACAAAGCAGTAATTGTTCCCCCATAAACCTCCAGGATTTCAGACAGAAAGAACCATGTTCATTAAATTATTATTTGAACATTTTGACTCGAAAAAGCACAAGATTTCTCATTGTGTTCCAGCTACTGATGTGCTTTTCAGCAATACTTATGATGTCAAAATCATACTCATTTTGAGCTCATTTTTTTAATACATATTTTTCTATGCCTGTTACTAACCTTAGGAACATATTTGTCAAATTCATTCAAACCTACTCAAGTCTTTCAAGCTACCAATCAACACGAGAAGAATTATTTTGTGGTTTCAGTTGAAGATGACCCTCATGAAGCATGTAATTCCCCTCAGTCAGTGGAAGGCAGTATTGCAACCCAACCAAGAAGTCCAGTTTTTCAACCAGTTCTTCCAGTGAATTAGTGAATGAAGGTCAGTTGGAAATGAGTCTACAGAACCGGCAATTGCGTGCAAAGGATTAAGTATGATGACCAATAATCAGGATTTCTGATTAAACCAGGATCTGGATTCAGGACATGCAGAGTAAGGCATGACTATTCATGAACAGTTGAAAAATACTTCAAGTTGCCAACTTCCTGCCAGTGCTCCATTTGCATAAAGAGAATCGTTAACTACAGTAATGATGGGCATATTTTGTTTAAATCTTTAAATTTTGTTTACTCCTTTACTGTATGAATGGTCAAGTATCTTTATTCATGGAATGGTTTGGGTTGGAAGGGCCGTTTAAAGGTCATCTAGTCCAACCCCCCTGCTACGGGCAGGGACATCTTCAACTAGATGAGGTTGCTCAGAGCCCCGTCCAACCCGACCTTGAACAATTCCAATGATGGGGCACCCACAACTTCTCTGGGCAACCTCTTTCCAGTTCTCACCAATTATTCCTTCTCACCAGCCTGATATGTATGTAGAGCACAATAGTTATGTTAGCTCAAGTCAGGTGAATTCTCTCACTGATTACAGAGATTATGTTACCTAATGTAATCTTCACACTATGGAAAATAAAGACTCACTGTCTGCGAGTCTTGGGAAGAAATCCCACCATCTCCATGGCCAGTTGTAACCGCTCAAAGTCATGCTTCAAGTCCTCCCCTTCCACGGAAAAGCAGTCCTGTTGGGTTCGAACAGAAAGATTTAGCACTGAAAGAAATTAAGATCAGAAAAGTCCAGATGGCCAGGTCAACACTTCATAAATATCATTTAGTGACTTCCATGCCTCTTATCGGCAACTAGAACGTTTCCAATCTGGCACAGGGAAATGAGATATCCAGGAGGCCCCGCTGACATTATCAGAAATAACTGTGCCTCATTACCCCTGACACCCAGCCCAGGGACAGAGGGATTAACAGCACCATAGCAGATACAGCAAGAAACACATATGCAATACAATAAAAGACCGGGATTAGCTCCAGTTGCAAGGCATAATTTTTCTTCTTAAATAATAAAAAGAGTACACACAATCAAAAGTTTGATTTTTTTTTTTTTTTTAAAATCAAGCTGTTGAGGAGAATCTGCTTCTCCAAGTACTTTATAGAAAAGCTAACCAGACTGCATACTTCCATACAATAATTATTTATTGTATATACAAACATTTCTCTATGTGCTGCATTTTTATCCAGCACGGTGAGATGATCTTTCAAAGGACACTACATCTCCACCACAAATGCCTTGGTTTGAATAGCCTGGACCTCAGAGGGGACTGTGTTGGTATACCTTTTCCAAAATAACGTTTTTGGCTATTTTTTCCTGGAGATACATCCTCATTTCCTAGGCTTCACCTCTAATCCAAGAGGTGAGTTACACTATTCTAACAGTATGGCGAGAGTTCATCAAGGACGTGAATTAACAACAAGATGAAATAAATTACACATTTACAGGAAGTTTATTCCACATTAAGTCCTGGTCCATTAGCAGTTCCTGTAACTAAAGAGGAAGAACTCAGTTTTAAAATAGAATTCACATATTTTCATGTAAAATATCAGTGAATTAAATCCTGCATAAGAAAGGAAAAGCTTTAAATATATTTTTCACTCACTTTATTCTAACTACCAAGAAGTTTTCTAAAAATGCGTGCATTGAGAGAATTTCAAATCCACTACATTTTATATTTCTTGGAGGCTAATGTGTCTGAACAGTTTAGTTTTTTCAGACAATCCCCAACCTGACGGCAGTCATTGATATTTTCAGGGAAATCGATGACATTCTGGACCCAACTAATGTTGTCCTGCACCAATAGTTAGGGAACACAATTAAATTAATGCTCCTTAAATGAGCATAATGTTCATATTTACCACATGAGCAAGCGTGCGCAAATTAATTCTGAAAGTCCACACTAAACAGAGTTACAGGAATGCTACAGTGAACGTCACTGAACAGCACCAAGTAGTTACAGGGTGATGACTGTTACTTGAAGAGACACTCGTACACACTTATAGTACATAGAATACATCACAAATATAGAATAAATATAGAATATATAGAATAAAGTTATTTATATTATCAAATATAATATATAATAATACATTTTGCTGTCTCAAAGCACCTCTCCCCATTTAAAGTCTGACAACTGTATCAGTGGTACATTCTTCATTTCACTCCGTAGCATCATTGCAGTGATAGCTACTGATTATGGGGAGGAATTCTTATTTAAGATATTTATTTCAACATAGGAAACTCCTCACACCCAATCATCCTATCCCCTCGACTAAGAGCTAGAGAAGTTCAACTGGAAAAGAAAATCTAAAATTTTTTATTGATGGTCCTCAGGGACAACAACTTAATATTTCATGGACAAAGTGAATTTAGAGATGTTGAACAGACTATTGAAAATTACCCATTTTAACAGACATATAAGCTCTCTGTACACCTTACCCAACGGAATGCAACAAAGATATATACACTATATATCAGTAAGATCATCAGGGATCAGCAATGGAATTATTTACACCATAAAATATCAGGATAAGAAGTTGTCTCTCCTAAACTCAAACCTGAGCCAACCAGCTTCCTTGCCCATTACACATACGCTAAGGAGAACCTAAAGAAGTTTTCACACCCGCTAAGGTGGGACCTGGAGCCTGCAGGACAATAATATTTGCAAAATAATTTGCAAATAATATTTGCAAATTCAGCAAATAAGTCGTTATAAAAACTTTTTTAAGAGATACCAAGTGTCGCTTTTAGCGGTGCTCCACATTCCAGAAGACAATTTCATATTGTGGCATCATTCATCCAAAATTAAGTCACGAGTCAATAGTGAAATACCATAGACAACTCAGAAGTAGCACAATCTACGCCAAAGGCAATTTAGTTAACAATTTGCATAACAATTGCCAAACTCATTAATCCGCATGGAAAGGCCTTTTGCAAATTATCTACTTAAAAGCAGATGCTCTCTGTAGTATTTCAGCTCTGTACTGTTTCCTAATGGATGATATTTGTTAAAAAACAAAGAAAAAAACCCACAAAAAAGGAGTTTCCTTGGTATTAGGGCAGACAAGCATCACAAAGTCCATGCCCACAGACCAAATTTATCATTAATATTCCACCGGGGTAATTCGTTTCCCAGCAAAAGTGAGTCACCTTCTTACTATCATCACATCAAAGCAATCCATGGATTTCCACGGAAGTTTAAAGATTATATAGTAAATAGGGTATCTTTATAAACCGGACGTCTGCAGCAGTTTGAGTCCGTGGTTATGGGGCGAGGTCCAGGGTATGCTTGAGAGTGAATCATCAACTGAAGCAAAGATGTGATTTACCACAAATATCACAGAAAATGATACCAAGCAAAATAAAATACCAGATAAATAGCCAAATTGTAAGAGCACGTGGTTTTGCTGTGCAGAATAAGGACACATAACATGGTAAGTCCCAAGGTCCTGAGCTGGCAGGCCATTATTGGCCCCTGCAGAAGAAGGCAGCAAATCTGGGGTTTGTTTTAATTTTAATTCCTCCAGTAAATTGTCTTAACCCATTCCTTAAGCAATTAAGGTCTTCACAACATAGTACAGAGTATTAAGGTATAGAGAAAAGCATCTGCTCTTCATTCCCTGCTCTTGTAGGACCTCTAAGGATGCTCATGTATTAAGGATGTCAATAAAACATTCAACATTTTTAAACCTTGGGGGGCTAAACTCCCCTTCCCTCCTCCTCTCCTAAAGACTGCAGCTGAAATCTTGCTCTGAAGATGCTTATTTAGCCTGAGTGAAACCGAACTCCTTCACAGATTACCTCTTACTCTTCCAGATGTATCAGCAACCATTAAGCACACGGCAAAATTAGCAGGAACAACATGCAGCTGATCTGAAACATGCTTTCCCGTGCAAGACAAAACCAACAGAGACCATCACGGGACACACAGACACCCAAAGCATGTCGCCAACTGAAGCAACCGCCTCCAACCTGGAGGTCGGAGAAACTGGGTAAGAGGGAGAAGCTTCACCATTCCCTTTTTTGGGTCAATCCATTTGGAAAGGATGATCATCTCAGCAGAACTATAATAGGGGAAGGAATTGCTTTTCTGTTCCAAATAATATCAGGATTTGATTTTCATGCAGATGTTTTGGGGGGATGTTTTGGTTTTGTCTTTTTTTTTTTTTACCTGGAAGCTGGAGAGCAGATACACTGCTACAACCATCATGAACTGATGCATCTCTTAGGGCTTCGAGAGACTGATTTGCTGTTTTATCGGAAAGGAATTTCAATTTTCACATTGCTGCCGTATCACAATTTCCATAAATCATCACGTATTATACCAAGAAGGAACAAAAAAACCCAAACTTAGTTTGCTAAAACTAGATGACCATATCCAACTGTTGAAGAAGCCTTCCAGATGGAAGGAACCAAAAAAGGACAAGGGAAAACACATCTGTATTGTCATGAGTTAATACACAAGCGACACCACTGCAGGGCAGAGGAAGGGAGAGGATAATGAATAGTAAACTTAATTTGACTTCGATTTCTGCTCAGGTCTTGGTGCACCTAACAAATTCACGTGAGCAGCAGCCCTGCACCAGCAACACAGAAGATGGGGGTACTTGTACTGACCGGCTCAGAGTCATAGCAATAATCATCCCAGCTCTGTCTGAGGGGTTTCTTTGTCATCTGAAAGCAAGGCAGACCGGGTTAAGTAGTGTTCAGACCAACCATAACTCCCACTACCTGCTCTTTAACCAGGGCAGCAACGTTGACTTTGCAAGTAAAATAAATGTTGTTATTCTGAGTAGTCATTCCTTATTTTCTTTTTTTTTTAAGGTAAGATTTATAATGCTTTTGCATTTATGGTGCTCTGATTCCTGCTTACAGTCTTTTCAAGACTTGTACAATAAGCTTAATGGACTTTAAGATCTTTTATTTTTCTTCACGGTTGGAGAAACCTTTGGTTTACCTACAGCTGAAGAGCTATTGATGTAAAATCACACTGAAGAGCAGATTTTTGTTTCTACTCTCAACCTCTGCTCTAGGCACACATAAGTGTTGGAAAAGTGCGATTCTCCGACCCATTAGAAAGCAGCACTTCAAAGCTTTTTAGGAATTTGTATCTTTTACCAATCAGACAGGGATGGAGTTGAAAGAAGTCAAAGGACATGTCAGTGGCCAGTCCCAAGAGGAAGAGACACATGGCACCAGAGCTCTTAATGAACTTAAAATAAGGACCTAATCCTGCAAATCACTAATTTCAAAATGGATACCTGGGAATAACCAGCACAGAAAATATGCGGCAAGTTGCACAGTATGCAATGGCAGGTATACCTGCCACTGGTATGAGATATGGAGAAGTCATTCGAACTCAGGGGATAGTTTAAGTAAATTTGCTTTTAAAAAAAAATTACAATCTTTTTTTTCCAACCTGCTCCCTGCCTTTACAGATCAACAAAAGAACAGCACATTTTGGTGAAATATCAGAATAGATTATTGCTCACCTGGAATATAAAATGCACGTTTGTTTTGCATATCACAAAGTGAGCTGAAGAAGAAAATAACGCTTGACTCAGCCTGGCTCAATATTTTATAGCTTTTCTGTTTTAATATTTAATTTTTAGTTAAAAACTGAGGTTCATTTCTGAGCTTGTTCTCTTTCCTTTTAAAAAGGCAGGGATTTCTCTCGGACACATTTAAGAAGCCACTGTAAATGCTCAGGGGCTATTTTATTACTTTCCCCTTTTATGTTTCCAAAGTTTCCTTTCCTTATTCCTCCACTTCCTCTTTTTCCTTTTTTCTCCCTATTTTCCTTTTTTCCCTTTGCCTGGGGGGCATGGGAAAGCTGCTGCTGCATTGTCAGAAAGCCTTAAAAGGAAAAGATGCCCTGAACACATCTAAAGGAGCCATTTTCCCATAGTTCCCAGTGTTAAATGGTCCCTCTAATACTAACCCAAATTATTAAAAATTTAGAAATTATTATAATAAAACCCCTAAAAATTCAGACTGTCACTATTGTCCATACACCGTGTTCAGACCAGTCCAGAGCCTGCTTCCCTTATCCACTGGACATACCTCAGCATCCTTCTCCAGCCTATTTGTCCACAGCATCCTAATTTAGATTAAAATAAATGTTTCAACCTAAATTATCACATTCCTATTAGATTTACACATTACACGCTATTGGATTTATTATTTTACTTTAAATATTAACGCCCTTGAATGTTAAACTGCTATTAAAAAAAAAGGACTATAATTAAGAGCAATGTTTTCGACTAATGTAAAACTATTGGATTGCCCAACAAAACCTGAGAATCTGACAAAACATTCGATCCAAACGATCTTGGCACTTTCCCGCTGCAAAACGGCAGCACAGATGGTCGTGAAGATCACACCATGTCTCCAGCCAACGCCTGAGGCACAAAGACAGCAAGCAAAAAACCTTCAGCTCTTAATACGTTACTCATTTGTCTGAATTTCCTGATCCTGCTAACAGTGGGTGGGAGTTGTTAATATTACAATAGATTTTGGCTTTCATAGCCCACTTTAAAAAGTTCTTTAAAAAGCCCCGGGTAATTGAGACATATTCCAGAGTTAAATTATATTTCTAGAAAGACTAAAAGCTACTTGGGTTGCACTGCACGTGCAAGTTTCTTTCCAGCTTGTGGGTTAAATTACTCGTTATTGCTAATCATGTTTCAGCTCCAAAAAAATTGCAATTAGTTAAAATCAACATATAACTTAACTACTCTTCCACATATTCTTAATCCTTTTTTTCTTTTTTTTTTGAGCAAAAAGCAGTAAAGTCCCTATTCACGAGCATCAATGGACAACTGTATCTTTAATAACTGAAGTAAATCAGATTTTCCAAAGTATGAGTTTAGTTGGTCACTGGTAGTACCTTACTCATTTTTAACTCACACATTTTCAACGGTTGCTGGTTTTTTATTTATATTAAACCTATTATATTGTTAAATTCGAAGGATCATGCTAACAGCCAGCCATGAAGCTACAGAATTAGGACTACCTCATGCGAGACGTTATATCCTGAAGACCTACTGGTATCACACATTTTTCTCTTTTCTTCTACTCAGCAGACAGATGTTAATGTGTAAATGACATTCATATAGATAACAGGTAAATTATTACTGTTTCTCCCTTCAACAATTAAAACCACAATGTATTTAACATATGCCAGGTAGGGGAAAAAAATGGAAAACACTGATGATTTTTTTTTTTCATACTATCAGGTGTTCAGATTGCCAATGCAGAATTATTTCCCATGATGGAAGGCTGCCTATAGAGCATCAACACAACTCATTTTTACTACTCCACACATTTTCTTTATTAGCATTAAGTATCAGCAGCAGAAAAGGCAAGACCGTGTATTGTATTCCTGTATAGTATTCCCACCTGGTTGAGGTAATGATATTCCTCAGGCTGCTTCAGATGAAATGCTGATCTCTCTTCCTCGCTCGCTCCTGCCAGGAGGTAATAAAATACATGGTAGTTCCTGGTGACAAATGAAAAAAAAAAAAAAGACGTTAGACTTCAAAACAAACAGCAGCATTAAGCAGAGAAGCGCATGTAAACCTCATAACCTGACTTTCCAGCTTCCAAACTCAGACCTGAACACTGTTTAGAAATGGCCCGTACCCACTTCGCAGTGACGTAAAAGATTAAATTAAGTAATGGAGAATAAGATCCCTCTTTTCCATCCAAGGACATCCACTGCCCTAGAATATACTTAAAGAATTCCTAGCTGACATCGTCACGTTTTCCTCCAGAAACATTTGCAATGCCTACATATTTATTAGAAATAATACAACATGTTTCTGTGCAATGCAGAAATTATTATTATTTTTAATACTTTATTACCATTAAAAAGGTAATGATTTTGCAGTTGCAGTTCTTTAAGACAGAATGGAAAAATCTGCAATTTTTACAGCTACTCAAATATTCAAAATACTTGAATATTACTAATACTAAAAACACCACAAGTGAACTCATCTGTTTTGCTTCAAGACAACTCTAACGCGGATTAATGCTAAGAGCATAGCAGTATTTCTAAAATTAAAACTTTGCTTTTATGTTGGATGTTTTCCAAGAGGAACCAGTTTAATCATCTTGCAACACCCAAGAGTACATTTGTCAAGGCTGTAGATGCTATTTAACTTTGGGATCAGCCCATGAGCATTCAAGAAAACTTCTCACACATCTGTCTCAAAAGGGAAACACAGGCAGAGGTGCCAAGAGTTGAAAGACAACTAGAAGCAGCAAATTTATTTAAAATCAGAGTAATAATCACTGAGAAAGGAGTATGCAATAAATAATATGTTGCAATTAGGAAAGAAGAATTTGCTTAAATTTGTTGTGTATATAATCTTAGCTTTTTCTAGAGGCCTTTCTGATGGCTTCAATGTGTTAAGAACTGTCAAACAGAACTAAAGTACCATCTTCCCCCCCACCAATTTAGATATTAAATAGCTTAAAAGTTGTGCAAGAAAACAAACGATACGTAATAATCCATATGACATGAATCATAAAGACAATGGAAAATATAAATCAAAGACTGTCAATAAAGTAAGGGAGTTTATTTTCCCTGGGTAGTACATTCCTCTCAACAGCAAAATATAAAAAGCATCATTTATCTTTGAAGCACAGGGTTAGGAGCGTGAAAATCCTGATCCCCCCGTGCCAGCTCAAACAGGGTTTTAAGCTATCTGTGCCATGCTATCAGCACATATAGAAATCAAAACCAACCCTGTAAGCAAAATATAGGCACCTACCGTTCATTGTGCTCCTGATAGACTAGTCTTGATTTCTCCAGGAGGTACTTTTCAACATAAGCTCTGGAAGGAAAAAATAAAAGCGTTATTCATTGACCCAATAGTCAACTTAAATGGACACAGCTTTACCGGGACTTTTCAGTCTTAGTACGCACAAAAAAAAAAAGTTTCAGCCTTGTTTCACTTAGTTATATAAATTTCTTCCTAGGCAGAACAAGCCCAATGTTATGTTTGGCTTTTGAGGTTTTTTTGGTTTGATACAAAGCCAACACTAACTTGGATATGAAAAACATGATCTCAGATGCGTTAGCCTATGGGCAGGGAGTGAAGGGGGAAACTCTGACAGCAATGAAGAATCTCAGATACCTATTTAATCCAAAGCCAGCAAAATAAAATTGCTTGCAGACCGAGATTTGTGCACACAAGAAACATATCTGGGTGCAAAAGCTTGCAAGATCAGATGTAGCTGCAGAGTCGGTCCCCAAATCACTATTCCCTCTTCCAGAAGAGCCACTTCTCAACAAAAACTTGAGTTATTAACTTGTGGCTACAGTCAAAAAATAAACAATTGCAAAAGCTCCATATTGGAATTTACGTTTTATCCTAAGAGTCTTTATAATAAACATGTTTAATTTACATATTAAATACTTTTTTCAAGCTTGTAGAGTTAAAACAAGCTTCAACAGGTTTTTTTCTTCCAAACAATACTAACCAGTAATGATAGGGATTTAGAAACAGGAGTTATAATTGGCAGTTTTGATGATGTAGCTGTGCTTTTCCAGCTACAGACACCCAGTGACGTGGCACCGACATGAGCAGCCACGTATGAATCGGGAAACCCCATGAGCCTTGGTCATGGTAGGACAAGGAGGTGCCTCTACGCTCGCTTCTCCACCAGAGTCTCCAGTTGGGGAAGACAGACCTATTTATTAATTGCATCTCATTCTCCCCTCCTTTCACTAAGAAATAAAATAAAAAAAAAACATTTGGACATGCTGCAGAGGTTTTGTGAGAACTCTATAGCAGCTCTCAGGAGAAGCTACTGGAAATGGCATATCCAACCCCCAACGGGGTGATCTTGCTGGATAGGAGGGGTAAAGAGAGACAGACAGCAAAGCAGTATTATTCCTCTGTATGATGTGCACCAAAAAGGTTTATTCTTGTTTATTCCCTGCAAGGAAGCTGAGAATAGTCTATGGATATTCTTCGCCAACAGGTTTTTTTGTATCCCCTTTCTAACCTGAAACCAATTTTTCCTTTCCAAGCCATGCCATAAATTCACTGCAGGCTCGGTGAACAGATGAGTGAAAAAGGTATCAGGCTGTCCCAGATCCTGCTCGCACCCCTGGGTAGTAGCTCAGCACGCTGCCGTACGACAGCCTGGATCACTTCCACCGCCCTTGACATTTCATCCCTTCCCCTGTGATTTCTGCTCTTATTATAGACCCAACCAAAAAAAAAAAAGAAAAAAAAAAAATCATTCTCATGCAATAATTTAGGTTGGAAAGGTCTTCTAGAGGTCACCTGGTCCAAACCACTACTTAAATCAGGGCAAATTTTTTTTTTATTTTATTTTATTTTTTTGGTAGATGCGACTAAAATGCTGTTTCGGTAAAATACTCCTTGCTTAGTGCAAAGGTATAATGAATACATGTCCCAAGAAGAACATATGTCCCCTCTTATAAGAGGATAGTGAAAAGAAAAACCACGTTTATAAAAGAAGATGTCTCCAAATGTTTGCTTTCTATTTACTGGTGTCAATTATGCCAAATCTACCTTTAAGAATAAAGAAAAGGAGTTCTAAGAGTATGATTTCGTGTAAAATACTCATTTAAGCATGCTACAGAGCCTGTACTTAGCATCCTAGGTAACATCATCTGAAATCTGAGACTGAATTTCATATACAAATACCAACATGCAAAACACCCAAGCACAGCATGTTTGAAAGTGCCAACTCATGGTATTTGAGATACAGCCTCATGCCATTGCACAGATTTACTATTATACCAGCGCACTGTTGCTTTTAATTAAAATGTCTCCTATCTGGCTCTTCTGCAATTTTATGGAGCGTGTCAGATGTTGAGGCTTTTGAACAGGTTGCAAAGACCTTCCTCCAGAACTCGCTTATCATCGAACAGGACATAATAAATTCATAAAGCCTTATGGGAACGCACCTAACTGTGCCATTGCTCATGCTCCATCAATTTTAAAGACATCTTCAAAGACTTCATTTCATGGGGCAGGGTTGGCTGCTACTAAATCTCTTGGCTATTACATCTCTTAAGTTTAAATTCGCTTCAAGTTTTGGGTCATTATATTCATAGGGTTTATAAGCAAATATCCAACTGCTATTTTCAGCCTCCGAACAGAGCAAAATTCTGATTCAGGGTTGCAAATTACAGTTACATTAACAAAGCAAATAATATGCAGAATACAGGACGATAATTGACTCGGGTTGTGCTTCAAATCTATGCTAAGTTTTAAAAAAAATAAAAATACTTGTGATCTTCTTTATAAGACTGTAGAAAAAAACTATGGTCTCTTACGCCAGGAACAGCTCAGAGGTTTTTTTCAATGTCTCCTTATTTTCATTGGGGCAGGACGGCAAGCTTATAGCAAAGCACAGTGACATCACACTGTGCAACCAAAGACCAAGAAAGTGCTTTGTTTTTAAAGAAAGAAAATTCCTCTTATTTTATGAACTAGAGTATACAAATACAATGTTACCTGCACCTATCTGCCAAGTGTAAATTGAGGCCACTTCCACAGAGCTGACATAGCATGCCAAGATAATGCATTGTTAAGGCATTTGTTGGATTCTTGTTACCCTATGTTTCAGTAGGTATTAAAAAAATTGAGGCTTATCCTTTTAAGAGAACTGTTCACCACAACTAAAGAAGAAGAAAAAAGAAAAAGAACATCAGATTTGACGTAGGATGAAAAAACAGCGGGAAGGTACACAGAGTACCCAAGCTCATTTGAAAAATTAATGGAAGCTATTTGTGTGATACTGTTCTGCTGGAAAACAAGAAAGAAAAAATTTTAAAAGCAATTCTCTAAAATAACAACAAAGTCCCAGCAAGAGATCTCTTAGGTAGCTGCAGAAATTATACAACCCCTGGAATGCCAGTTCTACCCTTCGTTTTTCCAACTGAGTTAATTATCACGGACAAAAAGCAGAGTTAACAAAGCCCTGCTCATTTAGAGCTAGCTTGAGTCACTTTGTGATGACCTGATGCCATGTAAATTGTCTAAAGCCAAAGAGAAAGCCAGGCTTAGGTAAGCCCACCCAGAAAGTTTTATCCATAGGCTTCCAACCATGCAGCACTTGCGCTGCAGCCCTCCCCAGGAGAAGGAAGGTTTGAGTCACAGCTGTACGTCCCATGAGCTTTGGGTAGCAGAAGAGATGCTGAAATAAACTCTGGAGAACCACAATGGAGACAAGCATCTCCTTGCAATGGCCCAGGGGAAAAAAGAGGCCCTAACTGGTGAAGGGCTGGGTTAAAGAGAGACTTCAGGGTAGAGACAAAAGCGTATGGGGAATTAGACGGCGATCAAGAAAAGCCTGGCTCCACTGCCTCTGTAACACCCATCAGGCAGCTGGAGATTAAATCCCCCCTTGGCTTTCTCTTCCTGAGACTGAGCAAAGCCAGCTCGCTCAGCTGCTACTTCCCATCATGTGCTCCAGCCCCCTAACCCATCCTAGCTAAAATGTTCCCCTTTCCTGCATTAACTGCTATCTTAAAAGGAAAAGTTCCATTTCAGCTTAATTATAAGTTGACATCATGATTAAGAAGAGCTCAGCTGGCTTGTAGTTAGCTCAGGTGTATTCACACTTCAACGTGCAGCTCAGAGATGCCAACATTTTCATACCAACGGCTTTAAATATGCTAAAAATATTTTGTTTTCCCCCTCTCCATTTTGGGAAACATACTGGCCAAAGAAATGAACCTTCTTTTTCGTGTACCCCCTACAAAGCCTGTTTAGGCTCCTTGTGCAGGTAAGAGTACGTACAGCATCTTCAACCTGATTCCCACTTACCCACGCACGGTGCCCGTCTCCTGATAATTCACTTGAATAAATTTGCCAAAGCGACTCGAGTTGTTGTTATGTGCCGTTTTTGCATTTCCAAAAGCCTGTGAAAAGAGAGAGATGCCATCATTATGTTTGAAATGCCATCGCCTTACCTTACTTATATGCACATCACTAACAACTTAACTTTGGGGATTTTGCTCATTGTATAATTAATAAAAAGCAAATGGTGAAAGTTAGTTGAATGATCCACAAAATAATACGACAAGCTTCTGGGGACCATATTCATTTTCAATTTGGTATTCATGAAGATAAACACTGTTTAAAAATAAAGTGTTAGCTGTACAAGACAGATTTAATATTTGAAGTTATTACAGTCTATATTAAAGCTGTACTTTATTCATTTAAATAAATATAAAAGTACACTGCTTCAACAAGACTCTAAATTTTAATGAGCTAGAGGAAGCTGCTTTTTAATTATATATGGAATTAGGGGCGAAAATGCTTTGAAGACTACTCAGATGTTAGACAATGTCATATATAGCACCGGCATAACCCAGAGTATTTTCAGCATTTCAGACACTGTCATTTCGATTTGCTGCTGTTGTTTTTCTAAAAGCAAAATGCTTTTAAGTCTTTATTATGCAAAGCTTTTATTAAAACCCTGCCTTACTGAGGCACCTAACATAGAGTCATTTATTGCCATTTAAAAGAAATCTCTGAACAGAAGAGCTATTGGAAACCTGTAAGAACTGCAGCTCAGCTTCGCTGAAAACTGGTATTTTCAATTGTGCCTAAATCACTTTAATAATAACCCAGCCCATGGTGACAGAATCTGTCAAGCTGCCAGGTCCAATTAATGTTTCATTTATTAAACCAGTTTTGATAATCATTCACCTTTTCTTCTAAGCCAAACTTATTTAAGGTAATTATATGCGAGATAATTTCTAAGCGTTGTTTGTGTATGGACATTGAATTACAAATACATTTTGTGCTAAGGCTTAATACCAGAGCTCAGCTCCAAGCTCCCAATAGATTTATTCCCTACTCAGCTATTTATTAGAAAAGATTAAAAGGGCTTTACATCTATAATCTGAAGCTTTTCAAGTGACCTCTTCAGATTTAACTTTGCAACTAAAAGCACAAAAAAAAAAAAGGCCAAATTAAATGAAACCTTGGCAAAAAGGTATTCGACACCTTCAGTACCTGCGTGATGCGCGCTCTCACGACCACCTTTATCTTCCCAAGCAGATTTATTTAGCAATCTGGTTAGATTTAATGATTGAAGAACCAAAGGAGGTTTGCTAACAGAATAACGACGTGATTTTTTCCCCCTATTTAAATACAGGGATTTGTTTAAACTCAAGCTGTTGCATATGAATTTGCTTTAGTTGACTAAAACAAGTTCTGGGATAGCCGAAACCTGCCGAGCAAGCAGATTATACTTGAGAGATGATTTTGGAGACACAGCTAAGGAACGCTCCCCTACAGAGGTTTCACATCTTTTCAGGCTGCTCACGCTTGTTTTCTGCTTATTCCCCCCAAAAATCCTCCCTGCACCCAGCACCCCTCCTCTACCCCACCCTCAGAAGGGTGTCGAAGATGCCCACACCTCTAGGTGACAATTGAAGCCCCCAAAACTCTCCTGGCAACGAAAATCCAGGCATCCTCTGCCCCAAAATAGGCATTTTGGCATTAAAAGTCGGGATGCTATTTAACATTTCTGAAGGATTTACCCATCCTCCTCCAGGTATTTCAGCAAGCAGAGACACAGCAAGAAGCTTATAAGCAGAATACGTTGATACTCAACACAAGCTAGCGCAACACCATGTATTTATCGTTTTAAATAATATTAATTACGTTACGAGCATTTCCCTCGTAATAGGATCGACTGCAATCTAAGACATCACATGAAGGCATAAGACACATTTTCTATACACTTAATTAACGCTGTTCGCTTGAGAACAAACGAACTCAGACTAAGCGGATGGCAGCCCTATTCTAATCACCTTTTCATATAATTTAATAAAGAATTTAAGCAAAAAACAATATTAAAAGGATTTTCTGGTTCAATTCCCTGTGCTTATACCTTAAGTAATAGCTCATGGAGAGAAATAATGTCTAGTTACTAGGATTCCTTTGGGAAGAGCCTTACCCAGGAATACATTTTTTCATTCTATAACAAGGCACATTTAGAGTCAGGAGAAAACATTTCAAATATAGGAGTGGGGAACTGCGAGAGTCCTCTTCTTTTATGAGCTTTTTTTCTGGATTAATAGGCCAGACCACTTTATATATTATAACCCAAACGCCTACAGAAATCATAACCCGTAACATCAGTCTTTCATGCGTTTTTCTTTATTGCTGATGTAAATGAGAAAGCTCTTTGGATCACGCCTTGTTAAAACTTAAGGCTGACTCTATGGCAAAGGCACACGGGTGAAGGGCCAACAAGTAGCTAAAGAAACGCCTGATGTTCAACTTGAGACAGTTAATACAGTTTTGTTTGGTTTACTCACCATGTTTCTTTAACAGAACTATTGGGCTATTAAAAAAAAGTGCTACTAATTCAATTTATGCATGCCTAATCTATATATACTTGAACAGGACATCACGTCCTTCCGCAGCCAGAGCATAATATAACAGTTCAGCCTCGGAAAACACAACACGAGTTATAAGCACTTCCCTAAAACAAATTATTATCTGTTCGTATTATTTCCCTTTACTAACTCATTGATTCAAAGCTGCTGAGCAGCTCAACGGACAAAAATCTGTAACAGCATTCCCAAAATTCTTGGGGACACCAAAGCTTTTACTGGCCTTGGCTCAACATTTTGAAGGAAACAAAATTCAATACGTTCCTCTGTAGGAGCCGAGCATCCCTCTGGACCCAGCGCTGGTGATTCAACAGTTTAGAGAAGGCAGAGAAACGAGCAGCTCCATTCCTCCTGCCTCCTACAACCCTCCTGCACAAAGAGATGCTTATCGTGGACAGCAAAGAAAAAAAAATTAACAGTTTCGTGCCTAAATACTTCATGTTCCTTCTCACCTAATCCCGAAGGCTCGTGGTCTCTTAATTTTGGACTGAATATTAATGCAATCTGGATTAATTACAGATTACAGCTGGAATAAGGATTATTTTTAATGTCTTTCCTGAAATAAGGTTATTTTCCAACGCCCTGCATCTAGGAAAACACCGCAGTGACTTACTCTCATATGGCAATGACAATAAGATGCTGTTATATAGATAATCCTAATTGAATGTCATTCCCCTATAGAGTAACAGCTCCATTCCCCTATAGAATAACAGTTTCGGCAGTGAAAGCACTACTGGAAATATGTGCCTTTACTGGCGTACTTAAGGTCCCCAGCCCTGTTCTTCTCAAATGAGCCTCCGGCACTCACTCTTGGAAGGGAAAATAAATACATCATTTGATCTTTGCTATATAGAAAGAGAAATGTATTAATAGACAAGAGTTTTTAAATGGTTTCCCATCTACTTGAAATGTAAATTTAATTTTTTAGAAAGCTGTACCATAAATATATCAGAAGAAAAGCAAGCCAACTGCTTAAATCTCAATACAGGCTATGCCACCATGGAATAGTTATATTAACAGTTATATTCCATCGTGGGGCACTGAAGGGACGGGGAGCAAGATTTAGTCATGCTCATTTATGCTAGGGACAAGAAATAGGTTAATATCAGACAGAGACTGCTAGAAGACTCGTATTCCCTGGTTTACTGTGAATTTTGGAATTCATGAATCAAATGTATTCATAAAGTATGAATGACTTGTAACTGTATAATCAAAGTGGAAACGCAAAGCGTCAGCCAGCAATATAGCAGCCAGGGAAATAAAATGCTCATCTGAACTTATGCAACCATAGAGAATATTTGTGAATTAAAATTTCTGCATATATAGGTGCTGGTAAAGGGCAAGAGAGGTGCAGAGTCCATACGATGCCCAAAGAGCCCAAGCCCTAATGCACAGGGACTACACTAAAGAAGACAGCACAGGAAAAGTCTATTTACCATGAAATAACATAAACACAAGGCCAGGGCCTTGTGTTAGATGGACACAACACAAACGATATTACAGCAAGGATTCAATGCACGTCAGATGTACATTCACATGCTTTACCTATAACTTCTGTTAGAGAAGCCCAGCGTATGTTTCCACAAAGAGTGGTGGTTTTAAACATCACCTGTAATTTATTTCCACATTTGAAGGCTATTTTTCCCAATATTCTATACATCACGCTTCAAAAAAATAATAATTCACAAGTATCTTTATTCCAAAAGAAAAAAAGACACAGGAAAAAAATAGCATATTGAAATTTTGTAATTTTAATGTCTTTTTTATATGACCAGGATATTCACTGGCTTTTTAAGTTATTCTCTGTGGTTATGAATTCCTTTCTGTATCTTGAAACATAAACAGCTGAATGATAAAGACCATTTTTGCTTTTTTCATTCAACCTGCAACCAAGCTCCCAGCACTCTTCTTGTCCTGTTATATTGCTTTTTAACAGAAATATATTGAATTATGGCCAGAACATAAAATGCATCCAGACTACTTAAGTTAGAGCCTTGCTAAATCCCTTCTCATTATTGCTTCTGCCCTGGGAAATACTTCTTTTAAATCTGCAGCTCACCGCCTGATAAAACCTATCAACCTGAATTGCACTGCTAAAACTATATACTTCGTGATATCTCCCCCAACTTTCGGTTTCCATCAGGAGCCCTAAAAGCCACCTCTATGCAGCAGAGACCACGACACCTAAATAAGCACCTAAATAAGTACCAAAGCCAAAAAGTATGAGCTACAACTTGCATTCTTGCAAAGTAAAATAGCTTTTATATGAATCCTTCGAGGCGTTGTTCTGCATGGCCAAGCAATAATACTGAATATCTAGTTTATAGCAATTAAAATACAAGTTCAAGTGCTGACACCTCGTTCTTTAATTCTCTTGGTTGTGGCTAGATGTTCCATACTGCCTAATGAAACCATCGATGCTTTTATGGTAAAAAGCACAAACCACAAAGTATTTACAGTGTTCGCGCTGCAATGCTTGAGCAGAGCTCTCACCGAGAATGACCTGCAACCCTGAGCTGCCAAACACTGACTTTTAGAATCTTTAAAAGATTTCTCTTTCGTTATTCTTTTCTTCAACGGGCCACTGGAGCACATTAGAGAGCCAAAACCCAATTTTCCTTTTCAAACCTCAACGGTGACAAAGCGACTATAATGACAAAATACTTTTTTTTTTCTATTACAAACAGATAATGTTTTTCTCAAACATTGCCTAGAACAAAATCCAAACCTATACTAGTCTTGGATAGCAAACCACAGCAGAACTTCTCTTCAGTGGTATTTGCTTTCTGTCGTGACTCCTACTAGAACGTTTTTTTGCTTACAAGCTTCTCAAAACCACGTAGTTTTCTGTTTCTTCCCATAAAATTAGTAATGCAATTTTTTAAGCTGGCACAGCAACCAAAAGATGCAACCCTATCCTCTCCTTGCTTTTCATTCCCCATCAAAGAACCTTTCAAATACCTGCCCTGCGAATACTTCAGAGGGGGAAAGTCCAAAGGATAAAGACACCTGGGAAGTGCTGATGAGACCCTTCCTCTCCCTCCGGTCCATATGGGCAGGCTTGCAAAGACTGCGCCAAGGTCCAAAACCATATTTAAGGGGTCTCCCCGCTCCAAACATACCATTCGTTGCATTTATGAAGGTTAAAACACTCCTCATCCCACTGTCAATGACGGCCGTACCCTTCACTACGCAGAATTAAACTCAGCAGTATTCTTTCAAGATAAAGCACATCAAATACTTCGTTTCGTAATTACAGTTACTGAATGGCAGTCAAGTGGTTTCTACCATATTAACAGACATAACTTCTTGTAATTTAACTTATGTATAAAATACTACTCTCATGATACAGGCTATGAAACTTTTTTTTTTTTGTTAATTTTATGCCAACTTAAAATGTCTTATCGTGGTAAAACATTTGCACTAAACCTACCTGGCCCAGCAAAACTGAGACTATTCAAGGGCAGCAATTCCCCTCTCCGCTGAATCAAGTTGCCATCCTGGGACAGAGCAATTAACCAACGAATCTTTTGCAGCAATTAGGCTTAAAACACAGGGTCAGTTAAGACCGCTTGTCTCTGTGCACTTAGAGTTCACACACCCTAACACAAATATGGGAGAAAATGACTTTTACTGGGTGAGCACTGATTTGGAGAAGGTTTTGGGGTCAATTTAATTGAATAAAAGAAGTGCCAGTGCATGTAATGGAAATATCAAGAGCACCATTAAATACACTTACAGAGTAAGATACCCTAGACAGAGTACTATAAAAGCCATTACAACACACTTGTTTGGGAGATTTAAAGCTCTACTGATGCAGGTGCTCTATCAGCTATGTAAGAAATAGGATTTAGCATCTGCATTCCTGGCTTCAACGTTGGCAGAATATTCCTCCTTTTCCCATACTTAAGCATAGGATCAGACCATTTCAGCTTCTTCTTTTAAGCAACACTCTGGAAAAAAAGGAATTACCACGTAACCATGATGCAACAAAATAAAACCCCAAAATCAAACCAAAGCCTCCTCCTTAAGTCTTCTTCCCAAACAGGGACAGTTTTCCTACGCAAGTGCTGTTACGGGAAAAAAATCCCAGCTAAGCTGGCAGATGGTCATCGGCAAACGCCGGTACGGATGGATCCTGGAGGCAGAGGCTGCCAAATCCTTAAGGTCTGGCTCACATTCCTGGTCCTCTGTTCATACATTTATTTTTTTATGCATAGGGTGGATGGCCCTGGGAAGAGCAGCCAAACACACGTGTTTTCCAGCAAACTCGCACACATCGGCCAACAAACATTTTGGTGGAAAAAAAATATTCAGCCCGGGTCCAGCTTCGGATTTACAAAAGTATCTCAAAATGAAGTTGGGAAGCTCGGTGTTATTACAGTGGTCTCTCCAACCCAGGGGATGCTTACAACTCCCAGCGTTTATATTCTGCAGCCAAAGAACAAACTTTACTATGTCAGATGCAGATAGCAAGTGTCTGACAGGTCCCGGGACCGAGCAAAATCTCCTTAATCAGTGCTTCAAATGATTTTTTTCATACTGATAAAGATATAAAATAATCACAGAGCAATAAAATGACCAGTTGAAAACAAGTCATGGCTTAAGGAGGAGACTTGATGCTCCCCCAGTAGGCAACACCAGTACCATAAACGAGCACTACAGCAGGAACAAAACAGCACTACTAGAATACTGACAGATAATATTTAATTAATATT
>VZTQ01005065.1:1378-52276 GCA_013400755.1 Pelecanoides urinatrix
TGATGTTTTGGTTGTTGCTAGGTAATGTTTATGCTAGTCAAGGGCTTTTAATTTTCCTGTGCCCTGCCAGGTGCGCAGGGGGCTGGGAGGGAGCGCGGCCGCGACAGCTGGCCCAGCTGGCCAATGGGCTATTCCATACCATATGACGTCATGCTCAGCATATAAGGCTGGGCAAAGAAGGAGAGGGTGGGGGGATGTTTGGAGCGATGGCATTTGTCTTCCCAATCAACCGTTACGCGTGATGGAGCCCTGCTTTCCTGGAGATGGCTGAACACCTGCCTGCCGATGGGGAGTAGCGAATGAATTCCTTGTTTTGCTTTGCTTGCGTGTGCGGCTTTTGCTTTCCCTATTAAACTGTCTTTATCTCAACCCACGAGTTCTCTCGCTTTTACCCTTCTGATTCTCTCCCCCATCCCACTGGGGAGGGGAGTGAGCGAGCGGCTGGGTGGTGCTCAGTTGCCAGCTGGGGTTAAACCACGACAGTTGTCCTGTAAACGTGAGAGATCCAAACAGAGCGTGGACACTGCTCATCGCAGAAGAGGCTTCCTGTTGCTTTGCCTGATCTGCAGGACAGGGTGGGGGCTGTTTGCTGTTTTGAGAGTCTCCACAGAAAACATTCTTCATCTGTAAGTTAAAAGACCTGCCTTAATATTTCCGTTTTTACAGTGCTTTCTGCAAATGAAACCTGGAGCATGGGAATCCTATCTTTCCATTTGCATTGCCAGCCCCAGCAGTTAAATTTATATGCAGAGCCAATTCTACACTCAATCGGATGTGGGCAATGCAGTGCCTCCGTGGATTTGGTTGGTCCAAAGCGATGTCCTGGTTTTGGTGCATTAGGAGCAGAGTCAGCATCTGACTGAGTCCCAAACATCTGCAGGTTCAGCGTAAGGCTGACAGCTGCCCTTTCTCCTCCAACGGTGCCTTCAGAAGACCCCAGTTCAGTAGGCACATCTGCCCAGGCAGGGAATGAGGCCATTCCTGAGAAGCGAAGGAGAGATGGAAACTCTTCTGGGTTGGCTGATCAAGCCAGGCTTTCGCCGCCAGTGCACATTGGTTCCAGGTGCTGTATTCTCACTCGGGACTTGTTGCAGTCTGAACTCGTCTGGAATCATAGGAGGTATCCTCCGTTAGCGACATTTTGCTCTGACAGGCCTCCTGCTGTGCATCGCAGCAGTTCAGAGCTCAATGGTTTATTTTGGGAGCACGTTTTGTACATGATTTAGAAAATGGAAGAGAAGAGGCATATTGCAACAGTGAACTGTGGCGTGGACAAATACGTTCTGCCCTATAGCTTCTAAGCATTGCACTTTGCCATCCATTGTTTCAAAATTGCTTTCTCTCTCATAATTATCTTCAAAAGAGAAGGCTGATCCAAAGCTTTTTTTTTTTTTTTCAGGGTGGTTCATTGATTTTCATTTTTAATAATGAAGGTGAATAAACAAAAGAAAAAAAAAAACACGACGATATATTACCTAGCATTTAAATAGAGAGAACGTGCATATGGGCCACACCACACTTGATCTGTGGACATCAAAGTGTCTCACAGAGGTCATAATCCTCATTTCAAAGATGAGGAAACAGAGGTGCTGAGAGAGAAAGTGGCTTAGCAGGTCAGCGGCAAAGCGGGGCAGGAGTCTCCCGAGCTTGTACTGCAGGCAGAGATGAGGGAGCAGAGGAGAACAAACCTGTCCTCACCCGATCGGGACAGCCCAGGTCCCAAGTGCAATGAAGGCACGGGGACACTGCAGGGAGAACAGCAAATCATGCCGCAAGCCGTGGAGCCAGCGAAGCCTGGTTTCCTCCGGTTTTGTGTCTAAAGGGTAGTCCGGGGGTTGTCTGATGTTGGCCTTTGATGGTGCAATCACGGGGTGCCACTGTGGCCTTTCCCTCTCTAAGGACATCGGTGGAGTCTGGCTCTTCAGCTTTGTTGTCTGTTTTCCCAAAAGAGGATTTTTGAACCTTTCTGTCAGGTGTGATCACTGTGAGCCAGTGGAATCACAAAGAACACGTCCTTTCACGCGGACACATGCACGCATGCACAGACCTGTCTGTCTTGGCATTGCAATATAGGGGGTATCTTATCCTATGGACCTGTGCAAGCAGTCAACATTTTAATAGTGTAGATCTGCTGTTTTGAACTTTTTTTCTCTGTAACAAAGTTCTGAAAGTGGATGAAGGGAAGTACAACAAGGATGTTCACAATGTTGATTCATAGAATCATAGAATCATTAAGGTTATAAACAACAGCCACTATTGTTTAATCTTACGGGAAAGTGCTTCCGAAGGGGAGATACAAAATTGGACTTCCAACTCCATCTTCTTCTTTGAGCCCTGAGAGTCTCACTATGAAGTGAGACTCATTCAGGTTATTCATTTGATGAATAACTTGCGTGAGAAGACTTTTTTATGCCTGCAGCCATGCCGCCTTGGGTCATGGTCCTGTCATATCTCGTTACCTGGAGAGAAGAGGTTGAAAGGGAATTTTGGTGTGAAATTTTGAAGTAGTGATTTTCAAGCTTTCTTGATTTGTGAACTCTGAAAATACTTCGGGGGGGTTCCTCAGCCTCCTTGATGGTAAATTGAAATCTATTGATAAAAGGTTGGTTTTCTTAGCTTTCATGGACCCATTAAAGGTAGGCCATGGATACCACAGGTCTGCTGGCCAGAAGTTGAAAACAAATGCTCTAAAGAACACCCCTGGTATTTCAGGAGTGCTTCTCATGGCTGAGGAGAGTTCTCTCTGAGGACTAGAAGACAGCCGCTCCGTGAGTCTATAGAATTTCATGGCATGATGTGGCCATGAGTTAATTGAAAATCTTAGAATGTTTTTCACAAAGAGATTTGCCTCTGAAAAATAGACAGAATTTCGGGGAATTCTTCCTCTCTATTCCTATTGTTGGGAGCAGCAAAATCAATGGGAGCCAGGACCCAAGATCCTGGCTCTGTAGGAGAGCATCCGTGCTTTGGTTGGGCGCGCATGACGAGGTCTGTCTGGGCTCGCCCCTCGCGCCTGTATGTGCGCAGGTTGCTCTGGGACCTGCTGTCCTCGGCAGGTCAGCTCTTGGCTCAGGGAACAGTGTGCCCAGGTGGCCAAGAAGGCCAACGGCATCCTGGCCTGTATCAGCACTGGTGTGGCCAGCAGGAGCAGGGAGGGGATCGTGCCCCTGTACTGGGCACTGGGGAGGCCGCACCTCGAATCCTGGGTTCAGTTTTGGGCCCCTCACGACAAGAAGGACATGGAGGGGCTGGAGCGTGTCCAGAGAAGGGCAACGGAGCTGGGGAAGGGCCTGGAGCACAAGTCTGATGGGGAGCGGCTGAGGGAACTGGGGGTGTTCAGCCTGGAGAAGAGGAGGCTGAGGGGAGACCTCATCGCGCTCTGCAACTGCCTGAAGGGAGGTTGGAGCGAGGGGGGGTCGGTCTCTTCTCCCAAGTAACAGCGATGGGACGAGAGGAAACGGCCTCAAGTTGTGCCAGGGGAGGTTTAGGTTGGACATTAGGAAAAATTTCTTTCCTGCAAGAGTGGTCAGGCCTTGGCACAGGCTGCCCAGGGCAGTGGTGGAGTCCCCATCCCTGGAGGGATTTAAAAGACGTGTAGATGAGGCGCTTGGGGACATGGTTTAGTGGGCATGGGGGGGTTGGGTTGACGGTTGGACTCGATGATCTTAGAGGTCTTTTCCAACCTTTATGATTCTATGATTCTATTCATGATAACGCTTTGAAATGGCTTGCGGTGTAACCCTCTGATTAACAGGGCATCCCTGCCTGCTTTCTGCTTCTTCAGACAAGAGTTCCAAAAGGTGGGTAGTAGGGGGAAGTTGTCTAGCTTTGACATTCACCCCCTTTGACCTTAAACTCTTTTTTTCTTGATGAAGTCCATGTTACCCATCAATTAAAAAGACACAGCGTTGTTCTTAGCCCACAGGAGGGTTGTGAGAGTTTTAATAATAAACTCTTCTAGATCATCAAGTGAAATGCGCTATATAAATGCAGATTAACGTTACTAGAAAGCCTGCAGGTTCTTTGCCTTGTGTGTCTCTTCTGTGGTGTCTGCCAGCAGACCTAAATACATTTACTTGCTCAGATTACTAATCTCAGATGTAGTGTATCAGCTGAACAGACTTTTGTTCTTTATGTTTTACATATTATAGTGCATTGTATCATGCAACTTATGGTAATACTGTTTAGCATCTCTGTTATTAGAGCATCTCTTCATACTTTTGTTGTCACAGGTCCCAGAGGCATTGTTTATGGGCAGACCTCAAAGACCTAGTAGTACTTCAGTTTTCCAGGTAGGAAAACCAAGGCCCATTTTCCAAGCAAAAACTCTGAGCCAATGGTGTAGAAACTGGGTCTCCTACCTCTCACATGCTTTCTCTCCAAGCACGGAGACACTGTGCTTTCAAAAGCACTGAAGACTATAAATTACAGGACATCAACACGGAGTTTGCAAGTGCAAGCAAGTTTGCTAAACAGAATTTTTTCTCCCTCTGCATGCTGTGAGTGACACTTCCACTGGGAGCTGCAGCGGGTGGCATCCCCGTGTGTTTGGTTACTCTTGGCGAGGTGATTTATCTGGAGGGGAAAGCCCTCACCTATTGTCAATGGCTCCTATTCTACTGGTTGGATATTGAATGTTTTACATCCCCAGGTGCTTCACTAGTATTCTTCTCTTAATACCAAGCCTTTTCACTGGTTACCAATATGTTCCTTGGACTAGCAAGGCTTTACAGGCTGTTGTTCAAAGAGTTTTTTGGAGACACCACAAATGGTGGTGGAGAAGGGATACCTGAAGATTCCTCTTCTTCACACCTTACCAGGAGAATATCTTTATTACTGGGCTAGGTGGTCATGGTCCTCCACCTTTTCTGTTTCACGAACCTAACATTCCTCACTACCCAGTGGTCTGATGTCAAGATGAGCCAAGAAATATTTCCCGCCCTCCAGCCAATGTGGGTGCTTTAAAAGGAGGTGCTGGCTTGATCTCTGTTAGACTGAAGATGGCAATTCCACATCTGTCTTGCTTTTGGTGAGTGTCCTGGTCCCCTCGGTTGATGCATCGAACTTTGGCGTGGCAATGTGAGAGGTAAAGCAAGGAACAACCCTCTTTTGTGCCCACGTACGGGTGGGATTCAAAATCCACCTCAAGGAGGCAGAGGACCCATTTCCTTAGCTTTCCTTATTGGCCATTTTAGGTGTTAATTACAACTACCCAGCAATTATGGCACCTCGTGTTGGAGGTATAGGTGAGTAGCTGGCATTTGGGCATTTCACTGCTGGAGCCAGGCATCTGGAAGGGAGGTGTGGGAATTGCTGTCACCACACCTAAATCCTTTGTCAGTCTGGGGCCAGAGCACCAAGGTGAGTAATTGTTATTGATGGAGGAGCTGCCTTGTTTGTCCACTGAATAAACAAAGCAGATTTTCCAGCTGTTCCCTCCTCCAAGTCTCTCCCAGCTCCTTCCAACTTCCCCACATCACTCCCTTTTTCTAATCTCCCCATCTTTTCTCTGTGGCTTCCTCCCGCAGTTTCAGCTCTGGCGGGCAACTCCCAGGACGGTATGGTCTTCCCAACCGAAGAGGGCTTTCCAAGGGCAAACTGAACATCCCGAACAGTTGCCTGTACAACTCTCTTCCCAAAATCACCTGTGCCAAAAAGTGATGTTTTTGTCTTGTGTTGCAATGATCATATTTAATTGTTAGTTAAATATCAAGGTCACCAGCCACTCCTATTCCTAAAGAAGCACTATGCCTGTTAAACGAGCAGTGCTGGAGGGCAAAGGCATTTACCATCTGCAGAAGAGTTGATCTTTCCATTTACCCTTCAAAGCCAAGGTTGCCATATTTTCCCAGAATCTGTGTCCTGAATAACAAGACAGTGTCCTGCCAGGGTGGCTGGTCCCGAGGTGCCCCTGTTTCCTGCCACTTGTTTCAGTAACTGCAATGATTTCAGCATCCTTATGAAAAACCATTCAGACAATCCATCAGGTCTTTCCAAAAGCAGAAACGTAGCACAATGGGACACACCAAAACCCATTTTGAAAGTAGTACACTAGTTAAATGGACAGACCCTGTGGATACTCTGGGTCAATATACAACAACGGTAGTGCTGTACGAAGCTTTTAGTCTGTCAGAGCGACTCTATCACACCGTTTTTTGCCAGAGAACATGTGTAAATCCACTTCCTAACCTGGCAGGCTTTACAGCGCTAAAGTGTCAGCGAGATGTTGGTGCTCGTTTCTTCCATGTGTTCTGACAGGGATATGTATCTGGTCCTCTTTGCCGAGGGTACAGCTCCTTTAGAAATGCTTTTTGTGGAAGAGCTTTACTTGGGGAAAGACTTATTTTTAATGACAATTTTATGCCGTTCAAGAGTTAAAGTCTTTGCATAGCAGAGGTACATGTGATTATTCTAGCATAAAAATGCGTATTTGCATGGTTCTGGGAATCAGTATAAATTATGCTAGCAAGAACATGTTTTTTGTTTATATGTTGGGAGAGCCAGTACTGTAATTGAATATAACTCTAAACAAAATAAGCCTGGTGCTATTTTTCATTCACAGGCCACCCAATTGAAATATATCCTCATCATCTCCATATCGACAAGGGCAACTGTGAGGGGTCAAGTGAGTTGGAGTCAGACTCATCTCACCACCTTCAGCTGTCCAACTCCAGCACCAACAGCTTGATACTGGAGACTCTCCGTATAAAGGATTTTAGGATGGGATGAACCGTGGTCTAGAATAATCTGTTTCTATCCACTGGGTTATAAAGGAGCGCAAATCTGCCGCTTACAGTGTAAATAGCCAGTATCGGCTACATAAATCCCATGTTTGACCCCTGAGATCCTCAGTAAGTCTCCAGACTGCCAGTCTCACCTCCCACTCACCTGGGCACAGTGCCCACTGCAGGTATATGGCACCAGTCCCTGCTCAAGCCTGTCTTAATTAAAAACAGCTTTATTATCTGATAGGTACCGACAGAATATAACCCGCGACACAGAAGGCTCCTGCCCTGAGGACGTTTCCCTGTAAACAGATGGCAAGCAGAAAATATACCAGAAAAGCTCTGCCTTGGAAGGTTTGTGATTCCTTTCTTCTTCAGATGTAGCATCACTGCTGGCTGATGCGGTCTTCACTTACAGAAGAGGTCTTCAAGGCTAAAAGCAGCACGGAAAGCCTGCAAGGGAAAAACGTGAAACCAAGGGAGGGAAAAAGACCCAACCAATTAGTATTCGCCAGTGGGGATTTTACTGCAGCCCGTCCCGCTCCCTCCGTCTTTAGCACTGTATGTATACACCGTATAGGAGAGCAGCTCTGCCCAGGGAGGTGCAGCATCCACACAGGCAGGAGAAGGGGTGGGGGGCAGCACGTACTCGGCTTAATTTTACAGACTCGAAACAGATTTCGCCAGCTGACGTCACGACTTGTTACGAGGTTGGCGGGGATGTCGGCAGCAGAGGCGGTAATTAAAGCTGGAGGCACGGTCACGTCCTGCTTCGTCTGAAGCAGAGTTGGTCTGACACAGCAGAAGCCTTACGTAACCAGGTGAGATTTTCATTTTCGGAGCAACAGTTTTCAGAAGAACTACACGCGCAGGATTTTTCGCGATTTATAAGCTGGAGAACGAGTGTACTTCTGTCCCCGTCTGTCTCACAGTTCGTTAGGTGGCATGCATGTCAGGGAACGAGGGCTCGTCTTCCAACGAACTACGCAAGGCTTTCATTTGCATTCCCTCTTTGTTTTGTGTTGGGATAGCAGAGGTTTGCGCTGGCATGCGAGACATTTTCTTATTTCTCGTCTACAACCGCAGTCGCGTTTCAGAAGCGTTTTGGCACGTTGCCCCGCTGGCAGCCAATGATCGCAGCAGCAGCTTCTCAGGCTGAAATGTTTTTGTTGCGATGGATTAGCCCATCTCTATTATTGCACAAGCTTTTCCTTTTCCTCTTGTCTGTTTTGGCCATATTAGAAGGTGTGAACTCTTTTCAAGGAATCTTTAATCTTTTTCAACATTTGGGGTGGGCCTGAATAAACACTTGTTAGGGAAAAACTTAATGGGAAAGACTTAGTGTGTTTCTTGGCTTATCTATTCCAACAAAAATCTCTTGCAGATGCAGTATGAAAATAGCAACAGTGCAGCAATACGCTTACAATAGCATGGTGCATGCAAACCATGATTGTTTTTATTGGGAAGAGTCACACCGACGTGCCTACCAACCCCTGATGCGTTCGTCGCCTATCCTATAAGCATGCTTTTCTTGTAGAGACGCTCACCTTGCGGTTTCCTAGAAAAGAGAGCCTTAAAACTGATAGGCAATTTCTGTCACCACCTGAATAACACTTAAAACTGTGGGATAATTAAGGTCAAGTGCTTTAATCCATCTGTTCCCCTTTCAGGTAAAACTGTTCATTCAACCAGACTAAGGACAATAGATGACTACCTGTGAGTTCACCGGCTCTAAATCTAGGGTGTAAAGTAAAATAAACACATCATAAAACTTCTGCCCTGATTCTTCCCACCTATTCTTTAGACTATTCATCTATTTTGGAAAGCTTATTAGTTGAAGACTTTAAAATCACGGGCTACACATGAGGAACAAGTATGGTATGCACATGGAGGAGACTGAGGTCTCGATACGAAGCAGGGGTAGGAGAGGGAAGATCTTGGCATCCTTGGTGAGGAATAAAGCGAGCTAGAGAGTAGTAACCTGGGGGACGGGGCATGCGTGGTTTGGGGATTACTGCCCAAGTTCAAAGCACTTATGCAGATACTGGCCTGTAATTATGTATTTAAACCCAGACCCGAAGCAGTTAAATACCTGCAGAAACGTAAAACTCATGTCACCTATACCTGTGGCTCTGTGCGTCGCTCAGTCAAAGCCCGCAGCGCGGGGTGGGTTGCGGCAAGAGGATTTCTGGTCTATAGGCTTCCACCGACTGAGGCCAGCAGGTCAGAGCTGGAGTACTTTGTAAAAACTCAGAGTTTGTAGAAGCGCAGTCTCCAATTAACATCTTTAATCTTATTATCTGAAGCCTTTTATCTTCAAATTTTCTTGGCTGTTTGTTTGTTTTCTTTACATTTGTTTACATATACCGAACTGAAAGTTTTTCTGGAAATGCTGGTATGGCTTTTAACTGTAAGAATGATTCACTGAGAATAATTAATTCAAAGATCTTGGCATCTCTTTTCCTTGTAATCTGGTGGTGGATATTCTGTGATTTTCTTGGAAGGTTTTTCCCCCTGAATGTGCATGTTTACACTCACGCCCACACAGACTCACACACATTTGCAAATGCAGAGACTTCCCTTTTCTTCTTTTGGAGCTTTTAAGTTCTGGAGCAGCACATCTGACCTGTACGATTAACCGTTTCTGCTACGTATCATCTCCTCTATTTCTGTCCAAAAGCACGACAGAGCTTTTGAGCTTTGTGGGACCCATCCTATAGGTTTTTGTCGATACCATAAAACCCCCTAAGCTTCCAGCGCAGAGCAGGCACATGCAAACCGCACCTCAGGAAAGGTCTGTGCTAACTCCTGCGGTTGTTCAGGCTCGACCTGGGAGACCGCTGGCTGGCCTGCGTCAAACCAGGCATTTTTCTAAGGAATTAAACAGCGCAGATCTGCTCCCAGGGCCCAGGATTGTTCCCCGGTGTTGTTTAAGGTATTAAATGTTGTTGTTGATATACAGGTTATAGCTTGCTCACATTTTAATATCTATTAGCAGCAAAAGCAGTGACTTCTGCCTCAGACTTTTTAAGCCCTTGGGAGTATTACTTACATAGAAAATTAAGCCTGGACCTTGCAGTCTGTGAAATAAGCCCATACAGAGCATAAGGGGTAAGATTTCCCCACTGGCCCTGTCGTGAAGTCTCTCATGAAACTTGGAGTGGCTCCTCACTGTAAACATCAGTAATACTTGAACTATTTGCTTTGTAGAGCTCGCAGTTTCACCTGAAATTTAGGCACCTAAAGAGAAATCAAGGTGCAAAACACCTTTGAAGAGCAATATCTTCTTTTTTTCCTTTGTTCTGAAAAAGGACATTTATGCAATGCCAGAATCCCTGTAGGTTAGTACTTGGCACTGTTATTTCAGAAGTTAAAAGCTATTATGGTGCTTTTTAATCACCAGCACGGCATGACAAAAAAACCTAGTTGCTTTGCAGTGATGGTCATATCCTTGCAATACTGACAGCTCCCTTATGACCTGTGCAAGGTAACTAGCAGGCTGTAGGTGAGCTGGGTTTAGCCAAATAAATGCAATGTAAGGAGCCCGCAGCAGAATATGGAGTCACTCTGTAATTATGCTCCTGGTTTTTCTGCCTTGTCTATAAAACAGAGTCACTGGAACAGGACAACTTTTATAAATTTAGGGAGGGACAAGATTATTATAACTAACTATAACAACACTTGGCTCTTTGAGGGCTTTTATCCAAATGGCTCCAAGCCCTTGCTCTTCACAGAGAGAGATAAATGTAATTATCACAGTTCTAAAGTGGGGAATGCTGAGGTTTAATTAACTACTCATGGATATACAGCAAATCAGTAGCAGAGATGGGAACAGAAACCAGTTTTCCTGACTCCCATTCATGCCCTAGTCACTGGATCCCAGTGCCATCTCTATCAGGTAGCAACTGCAGCAGGATAAACACAACAAAACGTCCCAATGGGATAAAGCTGGGGATGGCCCGAAAAGTACCCAGATAGCCCCATGGCCAGCTGAAGTGGCTCTGGGATACACCTATTGCCTATGGTCTGTCATTTAGTGAACCCAGACCGGCATCAGGAACCTGCACGTTATATGTGTGAGAGACCGGTTTGTTCCTCATAGTTTTGTCCTCGTAATAATCCTAAAGTTTGCTTGTGGGAAAGGGTTCCTGCTGCTGCATCGCCCACCCAGCTGCTCTCTGCCTCTCCACCACTGCAACTGTGCTAACCTGGGACTCCTGGCTTTATCCCAGTCGGGAAAGTCAGTGGTCTAGGATGAAGCCACAGCGATATACACCCTACGCCACCCACTTAGGCTTCTTGCTTTCCAACCTGTGTCGCTTTTGTTCCAACCTGCCCCTCACCATCCATGCAGGCTCAGCTGAGACCTGCGGCCACCGAGACCTGAGCTGGGTGACTCCTTGTTCCCAAAAGCCGAGCCACGCACCTGGGAGAAGAAGCTCTACTAAGAAGTGCAGAGATGAGATAAGCCAGGCACTGATTCCTCAAAGGCAGCGTTTAGGCGTTGTTTCCTCCAAAAGGCTGACGGCCTTAAAATGTTTTGTTCTGAATAAACGGTCCCAAAGCAGAGGAAGGGATCTCTCTTTCACCCCTCTCGCTGACTCCGGGCCAGGTATATTCAAACTCTCTCTTTCCTCAGTGCCTACACAGCCTGGGCGCAGAGCTATGCTGAGCTGTGTCCTCCCCGTGCACCGCCAGCTACCATAACAGCTCTGGAAGTCAAGGTGAAGGTCTCTCCACTCGTCTGACTTACCTTTTTTTTTTCCCCCTACAGTTTGTGGTAGAAGTTGTATCAGCAAATGAGGAGAATTCATCACTATACAAGCGACGTCCCTTTCCAGTTTTGGGTCAAAATGTAACCTTGAGCTTTTGCAATAGATCAGGCTCCTCTCCCTGCGGCTCCCTTAGCACAACGACGTGTGTCTGCAGCCATTTAGCTAACTCCAGGAAGCAAATCAAGTTGAAATGCCCAGAATGAGGTTTTTCTAGCGTTTACTGATGACTTATTACATTGCAGCAGTAAGGCTTTCAAAACAGGAACGTATTTGTACTCCAGGCTGAAATAACACGCTGTAGCACAGGCAGCAGTTAGCTTGTTGCTCACACCCTGGGCAATACCTGCTTTGCTGAGAGTGGAAGTAGGTACAACCGTGGCAAGGGGTGACTCTGACGGCAGAGTAAATAGGAATCGTAGTTTTTGCTTCCAGCCACAAGCAGAGGACCTATTTAGCATTTGCTCAGCTTACTACAGGACAATGTAGTTACCATTTTTATCCCACTGAAGCTTAAGGGCAAGCGAGGATGGGGCTCCGGACAGGCACTGTACTGCAGGAGGAACACAGCCCCTGCCCCAAAGGCTTCTGCATGAGAAACGTGGCACGGAGCAGACGACACCAGGCTGGGCGGGAGTGTTGATCTGCTGGAGGGCAGGAGGCTCTGCAGAGGGACCTGGACAGGCTGGATCGATGGGCCGAGGCCAATGGAGGAGGTTCAACAAGGCCAAGTGCCGGGTCCTGCCCTTGGGCCACAACAACCCCAGGCAACGCTCCAGGCTTGGGGCAGAGCGGCTGGAAAGTGCCCAGAGGAGAAGGACCTGGGGGGGCTGGTCGACAGCGGCTGAACACGAGCCGGCAGCGTGCCCAGGTGGCCAAGAAGGCCAACGGCATCCTGGCCTGTATCAGCACTGGTGTGGCCAGCAGGAGCAGGGAGGGGATCGTGCCCCTGTACTGGGCACTGGTGAGGCCGCACCTCGAATCCTGGGTTCAGTTTTGGGCCCCTCACGACAAGAAGGACATTGAGGGGCTGGAGCGTGTCCAGAGAAGGGCAACGGAGCTGGGGAAGGGCCTGGAGCACAAGTCTGATGGGGAGCGGCTGAGGGAACTGGGGGTGTTCAGCCTGGAGAAGAGGAGGCTGAGGGGAGACCTCATCGCGCTCTGCAACTGCCTGAAGGGAGGTTGGAGCGAGGGGGGGTCGGTCTCTTCTGCCAAGTAACAGCGATAGGACGAGAGGAAACGGCCTCAAGTTGTGCCAGGGGAGGTTTAGGTTGGACATGAGGAGAAATTTCTTTCCTGAAAGAGTGGTCAGGCCTTGGCACAGGCTGCCCAGGGCAGTGGTGGAGTCCCCATCCCTGGAGGGATTTAAAAGACGTGTAGATGAGGCGCTTGGGGACATGGTTTAGTGGGCATGGGGGGGTTGGGTTGACGGTTGGACTCGATGACCTTAGAGGTCTTTTCCAACCTTAGTGATTCTATGATTCTATGATTCTATGACTATCAGGAGCACAGCAACATGAAGGCAGAAAATATGCAAGTGCTGCTGTGCAGAGAATCACAAAATGATAGAAGAGAAGGGGATTGGCTGCCTGTAGCAAGTTAGAAAAAAGTCAGAGGAGGTCTGGAGCTGAGACTCAGGTTAGAAAGGAAGTTCTCTGAGGCCACATCTGTTCTAGTAAATTAATCACACCCAGGGCCTTTCTCTGGTGCTGAGGTCAACTGGCAGAGAAGAGCTTGTGTCCATACCATTAAACTCTCTCAGCTGTCGGAAGATGATGGCTGATTCTACACGGTCTCCTGGGAGCTCTCCCTGGCTTTTGCTAATTCCCAAGCCATGCCCTTGGACGAGCGTTAATTTGCACAAGCCAGAAACCTGCCAGGGACAGCCCTGACAAGTGAATGTCAGTGCCCAGGTCCAGTATTGGTCTATGCTCACACAGCCAAAGTCTTTGCTTGGTCTTTCCTGTGGCTTCCCTTGCCTGGATCCGATTAACTCCTTCCTGCGGGCAGCTGCCAGCCCCTCCGAGCCACGGGCGTGGGAAGAGGCTCCGTGGGGATGCCTGGATCGAGAGAGGCATGGGTTGGGTGCACACAAGCACACAGCTGAGGGGGGTTTCCCTGCGCAGCTCTGGCGAGGGAGGGCTTCTGGCATTAAGAAAGGGTGGACTTGGCCACGCCAAGCATTGAGCGTAGGCTACTCCTTGCAGCAGACTGATGGAGAGCGATCGTAAGAGCCTTGGAAGGCGTACTGGCTGGCGCTGGCGGTGTTGAGAGCAAGGTGAAGTAATCCTTTCCTGCAGCAACGGTCACTCCCCTCTGCCCATTTCGCCAGCCAAAGCAGTAAGCCAAGCTTTCATGGGTTCTCCATCCCAGTCCCTCCTTCTGCTCCTGGCCAGATCCCAAAGGCAGCAACGACCAGTTCTGCCTCTATGGCCGACAAGGCGTGAGCTGTGTCTGGTTATGCCACTGTCACAGGGCAGAAATTCATGTGGTGGACACTTCTTCTGTTCCTGGTTTAAACGTACCTTTGAAAACTTGCTGTCTTAACTAGATTGAGTTGAAGTGGTCATTGACATTTTTGGATGCTACATATATATACATGCATGTACATATAGGTATCTCCTATTTAAGATTCTCCAGTGTGACTTTATATTCATGGCTTTCAGCTCAGACAGCACTTTAAAGATACCCATGTGCTGGTTTTTTTGCCTCAATAGCTTAGAGGGAAGTGGAGACTCTGGCTCCTTGTTCTGGTGATAGCTTGATCTGTCACCCAGCTACCTTCTTCGGAGGAGAAATCTCAAAAGAGAGGAGCTTCAGGAGCAACGTCCAGTAAAGGTGTGGTGCTTATTTGTACAGATGCCAACAGCTGTAAGAGGAGCCCTGGGTGTAGCGCAGGTTTCATTGGCATCACTGAATCCAGAAGCTATTCTTGGACACCACCTACTGGCATTTTCCCTATTAACTATTCTCAAGATGAGCAGTTGTGCAGGTTGTCGGTGGCATCCCAAGCCTGGAAGCAAAAAGACAAACTTGACCTTCCCAGACTTTTTCAGTGAATGTCCTGCTTGTTTTTCTGAGAGAGGGGAGCTGCCCCGGGGCCTTGTGAAAAGCTCCCTTAAGTAAGGGAGGGATTTCTACGTGGGACCAGGAGAGGGGATGCTGATGCCAAAAGAAGTGCTGTGAATGGAGGCAGGTGAAAGAAACGAAAAAGAAAGAGAAAGAGAAAGAGAAAAGAGAAAAGAGAAAAGAGAAAAGAGAAAAGAGAAAAGAGAAAAGGAAAAGGAAAAGGAAAAGGAAAAGGAAAAAGAGAGAGGAAAAAAATCTGCAGGCACTAGTGAGGAATACACTGGAGGTCTTCCCTGCCACAGCTCTGGGGAAGGGGACATTTTATACCATCAAGCACCAGTTTGGATAGCCTTTCAAGACACAGGGCATTTAAGTCCATGATCTTTCTTTTTTTGTCAAGGCACTAAGAAAAAAACTTTTTCGTTTTTGGATGTAGCATTTTAAATCAGAAAGGAAGACGAGGTACGGCTTCTGACTGCTCTGCTTTTTGGCACCAATACCAAAAACCGTAGTGCTTACGCTTATAAATCCTGACAGTCAGGATAAACAGACAAAAAAAAAAAGAACAAAGGACCATAGTGGTCAATCATCCTGATTTGCACAGCAGGCAAGGGCCGTGCTCAACCTCTGCATGGTGTTGCTGCGTACGATGGGAAGAAGCCTCCCAGCTGCAATTGCTCCTCATGGAGGACACAATCCTGCTCTTCCTCCGGCTTCCTGGCTGTGACCTGCTGTAGCTGTGGGTCTTCACCAAAAAAACCACAACAAGCTCCCAGCGCACCCATGGGTCCTAATTGCTCTGAGCAGCCTCAGCTGGAGCTTCAACCCACACGTTCTGAGCTCTACTTAAGCTCATCCTTGGGCTATCTTGCAGGTGGATTAGTCTTTGCTTTTATTGCCTGGATGGACCCTTTGGGTATGTGTTGTGGCTTGTCTCCAGCCCCCTTTGCTGACTGCAGTCCCTAGGTGAAGCCTAAAGCATCTCTTTGCTGTGTTTGGGGCTGCTGAGGTGCTCCCAGCTCTGCTCAGGTGCTGTGTCTGTGGGTGAGGGCACTGCTTGTAGTGCTGGGGTCTCCTTGTCCCCCTTTGTAGGGCAGTGCTGCTCCCTGACTTAGGTAAGTGCTATTGCTACTCTTCCCCTTCTTGTCCCTCAGGTAACTATCTCCTCCAGGGTTTTTCAACAGAGGTTCCTCCTGTTACATGTGTGTATTTTTTTTTTTCCTGCCTGTATTTGTCTCAGAAGCCACCTCATCTAATATTTTCCTCTGGGGAACAGGTCTAGATTTAAGATCATAAACTGATTTATCTAAGAAGAAGATAGAGAAGCCGGTCATGCCACCACCTGCCCAAGGCCTGTTGAGTCTCCCTGTTGCCTGGGTTCCCGAGTCTGGTCCATCTCCTTGCTGTCTGTTAGGTTTCTGCCCACGAGATGGCTTTTGCTTTCAGTCAGGTGAAGACTCAAGCCCACTGATTTTTTTTTACATCTGCATTCCTCTTCTGTTTTCAGAGATGGTCTTGCAAGTTTTCTTCTTTTAAGTGCTGTGGATGAGAGTTTCTCTGAAACATGTCCGCAAACTGTATTGACTGATGGTGAAATCATGCTGTCTGTGAGTGCCATGAAAGCGTAGTTTTGTGACAAGCTCTATCCTTACGCAAGCTACAAAGATCCTCCCAGATAGTTCGTCTGGGAGGCCTAAGCTTAGCACTCATCCTTCTGGCACGGTCTGAGCTCTTTTCCAAACTTCTGTCTTTTAAGAGACCAGTGACCTTTTAGGCATAAGTCTGACTCTCGCCGATGGTTGGGAGGGCAGAAATGCATCAGGGCTGTTCTGGTGGTGTGTGTTTGGGGCTCTGCATACTGCAGGATCTGAGAAAGCCACCGGTACCTGCAGAGATCTTGCTGGTGTCTATGGATAACCTCCTACTGATGGTCAGAATGGTTGTAGGTAGGAGAGTCTGCTGGGCGTTTTGTTTGGTTTTAAATACTAATTTCCTCTTCCGTTGGATGTAGAAGTTGATGTATAAAAGATGTATCTGTCAGGCTGAGCCGCCTTTGGAAGTGGAGCTTCTTCAGTATGGTGCACATAGAGTGTGAACCCATAGCGTAATGGCTTTTAATATTAAGAGTTTTATGAAGTGATCATGATTAGAGCGGCCCATTCCTCCCGCAAAACTGAAATTCTCTCCCTTCAAACACTTCCACTTTCTGTTGTATGGTGTATTGCAAAAGAAGGCTTTCATTGCTGTGCCATATCACCCAGGGCTCTCCTTTAGGATGAATCCTGCCAAGTGAGAGATGTGTTCCTGGAAAACACTTGGATGTCTTGAGAGCATGTCTCTGGCTCAATAGCTTTCTCTGATTGGGCAAGCGCTCTTCTCATGGTGAGTAAAATCAAAGGAGATTTATAACCTACACTGATATAATGTGATCCAGTCATGACAGATAGTCCTTTCATCATAATGAATAATGGATCTAGTTGTTATTACTTTATTTTATTACTGTAACTGGTAGTTTTGAACTACGCTTGCCATAAAGGATGAATGCAGTAGGCTGGAAGGAAAACACCAGAGCTGTCGTGGTTCAAACCCACTTAAGAAGGAAAACTCTTTTATATGTCAGATGTGGACTATTTATGTCACAGAAAAAAAACATACCAGAGTCTGCTCTTTTCAGCGTGCTGACCTGTGGAAAGCAAACTCCACAATCTGTAAGATTGTGAAGTAGGTATGTTTATTCAGCGCTGGGCAGCACAGGGGGTAGTCCCACCAAAATCATGCACACCCCAATGCAGCACTTATCATAAATATATACAGCAAAGTGTTGCATATGCCTGATACGCCTATACATATGCATGACCTGTCCCCGCTTTGTATTAAAATGAGTTCCAAGAAGTCATTTCTATGAACCCCTCCCATCCGCGCTTGCGCATTGCCTGCTGGTGGTGGTCGTCGGGGGTCGTGGGGATGAAGGCTGGTGGTTCCTCTTCATCACCGCTATAGCCTTTTGTTCTTGTCCAGGCTCAGTTGTTCCTTGGCTCTTGCTCAAACAACAGGGTTGGTTTTAGCTGGTTTCTTAGGAGAAGTTCTTACTACTTATCAGGTACCGGCCTTGTAAGGCGCCAATTAATTTACACAGTAGTTGTGCTGGCCTTGTGAGAAGCTACAGCTAATTTATACACAATAGTTAACGAGGTCTCAAACTTCTACCTACTGTTTCAATCCTTTAACTACTATTAAAGTTCAACTACTAAAATTCCCTTGTCTCAGTGCATTTCCTAATTTTAAAGGTGAATTCATATGCTCTTCTCGCATTGTTGGTGAGGTCTCTGAGAAAGTATCTGTGGTCAGAGTAAGTCCTTTCATAATTAATACTAGCCCTGATTCTCCTTGATTCCCAGTTGCTTACAGGTAGTTGTTCAAAGAGGGTCTTATATCTGCTGGTGTTTATACACAGGAGATCTGCAGGGCCATGTGGTAGACTGGCAGATTATGTAGCCTATAAATAATCTGTTTGGCAGTAATAGCCTTTCTGTGTCTGTAAAATAAAAATGCTTGGTAAAATGATGCTGTGTAGATCTGTAGGACTTAACTGTATCATTTCCACAGGCTTTAAAACAAAATAAGTCATGATATACGTAAACTTGTGACAGTCTGAGCTTCTAATGCTGATGAGAGAGGTGTAGGGATTGACTGGCCAGCCAACTGTGTTATGGATGGCCCCACATCACATGCCAGTAATATGCCTTAGACTATGAGACCACCGAAGCCCTGCACGGATGGTGCTTTCAGACAGCTGGAAGCCATAAAAAAGAAAAAAAAGGATGTTCTCATATTATCTGGAGAGCTGGCAGTTCATCTAGCTTCCCAGGCATGAGAGCAAGCTTGTAGTGATGGCACTAAGGCTTTGTGGATTTAGACTCTAGACAAGCCTCAACAGAATAACCAGATCAAAACTGCTAACACCATAAGTTTCACTAAAAATTAATTAGTGGGAAGGAAGAAAAGGAGGAAGGGCAGGCACTGCTTTGAAGATTGAGTTGCAAAAAGTAACACCGTGATAACCCTGAACGGTATTTGGACTAAGACAACGTAGATTTTGGCCTTCAGTGGAAAATACGGCAAGAGGCTGAAATTACAGAATTGATGCTGCCTCCCCAAGGTGCACAGTACTGGGACTCTCGTTAGCTTTTTCTGACACCCTGGGAGCTCAGTCCTCACCAGTTTGCTAGTGGCCTTCAAAAGAGGTGGCTGATCTTGCTGGTGACCTTTCTGGATGCCTGTTCTTTAGACACCTTCTGATGCTACCTGAGGAAGGAACTCCCATCTATCCAAAGAACAAGCCTTTTCTAAGGTATCTTAAGTCTGGGATGGAGATTACCCCAAATCACCAAATGCACTGGGAGTAGGCCCTCATCTACACCTGCAGGAGAAGGCAGGTCTCAAGTGGTGTGTGGTGGGGCCTGGGAACCTTTGTAAGTTTAAAAAGCTTCTGTAAGAAGCTGTATTTTACCTCCCTGAGATGTAAAGCCCCTATTTTCAGCTGGCTTTCCATGGGCTTACTTGGTCTCCAGCCTGAATGAGAATAAACATCTATTGCATGACCCTGGAAAGGCAGCAAAGCGCTCTGTGAGGATCTAGATATTCATTAATAAATGCATTTACTGTAGGTAAAAATCTAGTTGTTGGCAGTTATGGCTTCCTTGTGCTTCGTGCTAGAGGTCCCTTTCTTCACTTCTGACCTAACCAAAATTTCTTCTTTGGCTGCAGTTTCTTCTTTGTCGCTGCTGTTTTCCGTTGTGTCTTGCTTGCCTCAGCCTTAGCTTTTTTTCTGAGAAGTTATAGTACAAAAGGTCTTGCTGGTTTTGTCTAAGTTTGGGAGGAAACTGATGTTTTGTCTTAAATTTCTGACTGAAATAGATGTTTGATTGTCTTGACCCTTCCATGTTCTGAAAGGCAGCCTGGAATTTGGCTGGTAGATCAGCCTGGAGTAAAGGGTGTGCTTCTTTTCATCTTTGTGAAAAGTAGCCAAATAATTCTGTCTGTGAAAATCCCTATTCACATCCTTGTGGGAGAGGAGAGGGGACAGGCTGGCAGAAACAGCCTTTGGAAATGATATTTTCCCTAAGAGGAAAGGACAGGGCAATTGTGTGGAATAATGAGTACCGAGACTGGTGAGCAGATGTGCAAGCAAGGATAAGGGATGGGGAAAAGAGGGTGAATGAAGCTTCTATGGTAACATATACATAAGAGAACCGGTTAGAGAGACTGCTGTCTAAAATTTGTCACAACATACAGAAATTTTGAACCTTTGTATTTCTGTGTGGTCAGCCAAAAGCTGTGTAATTTGGTGCCAAGCTTGTTCCCTGCCCTGGCCCACAGAAAGTTAACGGCTTTCGACTTGTATTAGCTGTGCCAGGATCTGACGTGGTTAAGACCTGCCTGAGGTAGAGGTTTTTAACAGAAATTCTAATATTGGTGTGAATGGAAATGCATGGCTGAAGACACCAGGAAAACAGCTGAAGAAGGGTTAAAGGAGGGGCATTAATTACTGCAGAGCCACCCCATGTGTTTCATGAAAATAATCAGACGCAGTGAGATGCAGGAGGCTGCAGCGAGGCTGTGAAGGTGTTATCCCGTGTGCCTCCTGCTGCACGCTGGTGACCCTGGCCAGGCTGATGCCTGTGGCACTGTGCACGTGAGTAGGTTGATGGGAGAGTGGGAGTGGGTAGAATCAACTCATTGGATTCATATTAATAAAAATCACCTTCCCTGGCTGTAAGGTCTTGCAATGAGTTTTCGCTGGGTAAGAAACTGGCTGGACGGCGGAGCCCAGAGAGCTGTGGTCAATGGAGCTAAATCCAGCTGGAGACTGGTCACGAGCGGTGTTCCCCAGGGCTCAGTTTTGGGGCCAGTCCTGTTCAATATCTTTATCAATGATCTGGATGAGGGGATCGAGTGCTCTCTCAGTCAGTTTGCAGATGACACCAAGTTGGGTGGGAGTGTTGATCTGCTGGAGGGCAGGAGGCTCTGCAGAGGGACCTGGACAGGCTGGATCGATGGGCCGAGGCCAATGGAGGAGGTTCAACAAGGCCAAGTGCCGGGTCCTGCCCTTGGGCCACAACAACCCCAGGCACCGCTCCAGGCTTGGGGAAGAGCGGCTGGAAAGTGCCCAGAGGAGAAGGACCTGGGGGTGCTGGTCGACAGCGGCTGAACACGAGCCGGCAGCGTGCCCAGGTGGCCAAGAAGGCCAACGGCATCCTGGCCTGTATCAGCACTGGTGTGGCCAGCAGGAGCAGGGAGGGGATCGTGCCCCTGTACTGGGCACTGGTGAGGCCGCACCTCGAATCCTGGGTTCAGTTTTGGGCCCCTCACGACAAGAAGGACATTGAGGGGCTGGAGCGTGTCCAGAGAAGGGCAACGGAGCTGGGGAAGGGCCTGGAGCACAAGTCTGATGAGGAGCGGCTGAGGGAACTGGGGGTGTTCAGCCTGGAGAAGAGGAGGCTGAGGGGAGACCTCATCGCGCTCTGCAACTGCCTGAAGGGAGGTTGGAGCGAGGGGGGGTCGGTCTCTTCTCCCAAGTAACAGCGATAGGACGAGAGGAAACGGCCTCAAGTTGTGCCAGGGGAGGTTTAGGTTGGACATGAGGAGAAATTTCTTTCCTGAAAGAGTGGTCAGGCCTTGGCACAGGCTGCCCAGGGCAGTGGTGGAGTCCCCATCCCTGGAGGGATTTAAAAGACGTGTAGATGAGGCGCTTGGGGACATGGTTTAGTGGACATGGGGGTGTTGGGTTGACGGTTGGACTCGATGATCTGAGAGGTCTTTTCCAACCTTAGTGATTCTATGATTGTTCCACTAATTTTCCCCAGTGATGGAACTAAATGTTCCAGTTCTCCTAATGATTCATGTAGGAGGTGATATATATCCATGTGATGGCATTTTATATATACTCCAGTTGCCTTTAAAAAAAATCTAGATAATGAGATGGCAAAATTGCTGTGTTAGAGGAGTATTCATGCCAAAGTCAGGCATTCAACTGCTGCGAATTGAAGTTGCCTGTTTAAGCTTCATGCTGCCCTCTTGTAGGAAAGCTACTGCAATCAAAATGTTTGCTGTGTCTCTCATTTTCTAAATGCTCAGCTCGAGATGCACGTTGCCCATTTGAGAGGTGCACTGAAAGCTGTCAATTACAGCTGACACTACTGCATTTAAGCACATAAAGTGCCACAAAAATGCCATAAAGAAAACCAGGCCACCCAAGTTACAAAGCAGGCTTTCTGCATGAGAGGTTCTCGCTGACCTGGATGCTGCAGCTATAAAATGAAGGCAGCTCTCTGCTCTCACAGAAGTCAGAAAAACTTGTGCTCTGACTGCAATCCAGGTGCCTTTTTCTCCCTTCCGATCTGTCTCTGTTCCTGACCATGCTGGGTGGCCACGTGGGCTCTGCAAAATAGCGATCTATACCTGCTGAGGGCTTATAGATGTTGGTTGTGCTGCTGTCGGTGCAAGGGGCTTGTTTCCTGGGTGCCTTTTGCTCTTTCTCATAGGAGGGGAGAGAAAAAAAAAAATGCTCATGAAGCATTCAAGGGTGATAGGGGTGAGGGTAAAGAAAAGCTACCCAGTAGGCTAATAGGTCTGTATTCTTAAATAAAAGCCAAACAAAGTACTGAATGGATGCTGTTGGCTGTGTGTCACTCCTTCAGTGACACGGGGGAGTCCCACGAGCAGCAGTAGTGCTGTGTGATGGAATAAAGTAAAGCTTACCAAAGCAAGAGGTCCAGCCATATAAATGTGTCCTTGTTCATCCGTGCTTAATTCTACTCTTTTTGTCATCTCTTCACAGTCATCCTGTTCGAAGGGGTGGGTTGCACAGGTGAGTTTCTGGTTTCTCCTACCTGTACTCTGCTTGCCAGCTCCAGAAAGTGCCGCCTGCTGCTGTGCCCCGGGTCTGACGCCGTGGTCGCTGCCTGCCAGACACTGCTGCAGACTCTTGGGCTGCCCTTGAAGAAGGCAAACCTCCCAGTGCTTAACCAGTAAGTGAGAACATCTGGGGAAAATATTTTCTGTTGTTTGTCTTAGGAAGTTTAGCTTAAAGACAGAAGTGCATTGTCTTCCCCCCTCCCCTTTCTGTCACAAGAGTGGGGCAGGGGTTAGTTTTGAGTTACTTAAATGTTTACAATGATGTCCTTAATCTAGAGTTCAAGGAAAAGATTTGGTGGAGATCAGTCAATGAATTTTAACATGGCAGCTGCCTTAAAGCCTGGTTGAAAATAAGTGGGTAGTGTATTCCTATTACTATTCTTGCTCTCTCAAACCTACAGAGATTTCGCTGCTGCCAAAGGGTGGCTCTGTTCTGTTCTCCAACAATAAAAAGCAGATGATTTTCCTTCTTAAAATACCCAAAGGGGATTGCTAACACAGATCCTCTTCACTGTGTGTCCATCCTAGTGTGCCCAGTCAAATCCCATCCCTTCTAGCAGTGTGGAAAGGCTAATCCCTGGCACTGAAGGCGCCCAGATTAACCCACTGCAGGATTAGGATGCTTGAGCTGTTGCTAGAAGATTAGTGTATTTGGTTCTCAACGTTTGCTGAACTTGGCCTGAAAATCAGTTCCAAAGAGGTCGCTGACTCTTGGGTGCCAGTTTGCCTGGCACGTTCGGAAAGGCTTGGAGTTAAAGCAAACAGCTGTAAAGATTAAATGGGAGCACCGAGTATGCACAATGCATTTTGGATTTAAACCAGTCATTGCTGCTGATGGGGACAAAAGGCTTTAGCGGTCTGGTCCGGAGTTGCTGAGCTCCTGCCTTGCTGGGTAGCTGCAGCGGCTGTCCTGCAGTTCAGCGTGGAAAGAGTTTCTGATCCCACCCAGGGATCCCTGCTGGTAGCTGCATCTGGGGCAAGGAGTTGTTGGTCGTATCGGTCGTCTCTCGGGACTCACGCAGAGCTGCTTTTCAGGTCAGCTCTTCCCTGCCTGTGTGCATCCTTTGGTGTTGAGAGCTTCTTCTCATAGGCTATTTTATTTTGAGTTGCTTGCCTGGAAGCAAATATAACCACTACCCCGGCACTAGTTTTGTTCAACTGTTTGTGCTGGTCTCCAGACAAGAGATAGACACCTCTGTCTTAGATGACATTAGAGTCTTCTTTGGTGAGGAAAAGTGCTTATTAAATGGCTTTCCGGTGCTTTGCTTTCTGGAGCTTCCTGCTAATGACAGTGTGCCATTAGGTGGGTGATCTGCCCACAGATGAACTTGTCTTTGTTCCTGCACAGTGCAAAATTAGTTTATTTTGAGGGCAGGGACTCCACAGTGGTACCTCTAGGTAGAAAGTGATTGGCTTCCACTTTCTGTGCTGGGACTCAAACTGCCTGTGCTCATAACATCTTATTTCAGCTATTAGCAGGAGGATTCATGTTTGGGAAAAAAAAAAATTGATCTTCCTCTTGTCAGCAGGGCATTAATTCCAGCGCAAATGCTGCTCACGCTAGCTCAGCACCTTGTAAATGCTTACGCTGCTTTCTAGCGCACAGGGGAGTGACAGCAGAGCGGCGGTCCCATTGCAAACCAGTCCCGCTGTTGCATGTGAACTGGTGTCTGTGCCGATGCTGGTGGAACACACCATGGTGCTGCAGGGAGTGTGCACGGGGAGGGGTGGGCATGGTAGATCTTCTCTCCTTGAAAACCAACTTTTTTCCTTTTTTTTTTTTTCTGTGGGGAAATTACAAATGAGGGCTCTAAAGATAGACCTTTCTTTAAAGGTTTCTGGTAATACAGGAAGAGTATGTATATTCCTCTCTGCTTTTCAGTGGAAAACTGCAATGATGGTAAAATAACAGTTAGCTGCAAACTGTTTTCCTCTACCACGACCCAAATGAATCCAAACTTACATTTGATTCAAAGCAGCTTGTCTTGAGAAGTACTAAATACCGGCTGTGTTGTGGAATCGGTTCCAGTGATTTCTTTCAGCATTGTTGCTGAGTATCTTGATTTCAAGAAGCATCCTTTTGTGAATGTGGATCATCTCATGCTTCCCTTTGCCTGCACATACAAACATTAACAGCCATTTCTTGGCTGGAATGTTTATAACTGCATTTGTCGCTCATTTGACAACATAACTTTTCTTCCTCAACAGGCCAACAAGGACATTCAACTAAAAGCCATGTGGAAAAAATAATTCTAAAAGTTCTTTCAGTGAAGATAGCCTAGAAAGGAAGGGCCTTTCCATAAACCCTTGCTTGGAGTTTGACACTGGTATCTCAGAGCTGTGGCTGTACTGAGCATTCCCACTTCTGGCAATGCTGCGCAGCCTAGCGAAGCAAGAGCCGTTCAGTTTTAACACATTTATAAGAGCTAAGTGCATTCCTCTGTACTTTACATATTTTGGGCGAGTTCCATAGAGCTGCGTGATAAAATAATTTTGAATATTTTATGCAAGGCCTGTGTTGCAATCTATTAAAAAAAAAAGATAGGAAAAAATAACTTTTGAAACCCAGAATGTGGGCTTAAACCTTCTGCTGGGCTTACTGCGGCGAAAGGACAAGGCCACTGCTATGGAGGCACTGCCTCCAGTTGTCTCACTGAAACAAGACTGATGCATTATGAAATAACCCGCAAGAACATAGGGCAGTAAAGTGTGCGTCGGTTCTCCCACTTGGCCCATGTTTCCTGCACGCAGAACTTGCCTTTGATTTAGATCAGCGTGGACCTAGCTGATCAGCTGTGCCTAACGGGCACGTGTAAGATAAAGTTGTCTGGATTAAGTAAAGAGTTTCAGACCACCCGTTCACTGGATCAAAAGGTAATGTCTGACGTCGTGCTGAGGTCGTTTGGACTATTTGATGAGTAAAAACATATATGCATATGTACACTACATATATATGAAAATGGGCCATAAATAAGGCGTTGTCCAGTGTGGGGGGAAAAGTGCACTGTAGATTTTAATATACTAGGAAGAGAGGGCTATATGGTGTAAGTAAAGGTTGTGCTTGTATTTCAACCCATACTTTCTGTAACAGCGCTTATAAACTTGCAACCTGGGTGAAGGACATGGGGGGAGTCACTGTGAACACAGCTGGAGGGTCCACAGAGTGGAAAAAAGAGGGAGAGAAAGATGCTAATGCCACCACACTGAGCTCAGGCCTTGCTGTTCTTCAAGGAACAGGTTATATATCAGCGGTTCTGTTTATAATCAGTGTGTAGAGCATGATGTATTATCTGGCTGATGTGAAATAATCATACTTAAGCCACTGGTGTCCTCATCGGAATACCTTCAAAGGGTGGACCTCAGACCTCACTGGTGAGCAGTGCAGGCGGGATGCCCTGCCCTTCCCCACAGCTGGCAAATCCTGTATTTCATGCAGGCTTTGTACCCCCATCCCAAAGGTCAAGGAAGCCCCCGCAGGGTTCATTTCCAGCCCCGTGATGTTGCTTCTAATGGGTGAGGATAGGCGTTAGTTTATTCACTGCCTTTGTTTGACATGGGGCAGGCCCCAGCAAGACTTCTTAGGGACTGTAGTTGCACAAGATAAATAACGTTTTGAGGCTGAAGCATATTTTTAATTGGCTACAACAGTTTAAACTTGAGGGGAAACAAGCAGAAATACGGAGTGGATGTGATGAGACTGCAGTCTCATAGCAGGCAGAGATGCAGGTGGAGACCGATCGGCCAGTGTGGCTTGTTCTGCTTCTGTGGGACTGGCTTGCAGTGGGAGCGGGAACCTTTTCTGTATCTGAATAAAAATTTACCTATGGAATATGCTTGAAACCGATCTAAAAAAACAAAATATCTTGGAAAAGTCCATTTAGCTCTTCAGATTTGGAGTTACCTTCTCATCTTTCTTTCCTTTCTGGTTCTGACATCAGGAAGGTTCCCTCTGGGGTTTCTAGAGTCCTTCAGATCTAGGCATTGCTTAAAAAAGCCCAGCTTTGAGGCCAGGTTTGGGGATTTTCAACAGAGTATGCATTGCACTGCAAGGAATAGATGTGAAGTACAAAAATACAGGATTACTACATGTGTGCTTGCTGTGCAAGAGAAGTTACTCATATCTATACAACGTTTAACATAATAAAATGCCCCCTGAGTGCCGAATCCTCAGAGGAGCTCAGCTTTCAGCTCCCGCTGGGGCTATAGGAAGATCCGCAGCTGCTCACAGGATCCGGACCCGTGTGTTACATCTCCAGCTTCCCCAAATCCAGGCTGTTTCTGCAAGTGTCCCCCCTCCCACAGGGGAGGGCTGCCCTAGCTATGATTTTTTGAGATGCGATATTTTTGCACTGGAGGGCTCAGTTTCCCTCCTTGTGGCAGCGATGGGGAAGGACGAAGCCGGCGAGAGCCCGAGAGCAGGAACTCGTTAGTTTTCGTCTGCCAGCAAGTCGGGAGCGCGCGTTGCTCTGGCTGTTATAAAAGGCCCTCGTTAAGTAATCACATTTCTCTTGCATAAGTGCTTGGTTTTGGGAGGTTTTAGCTAATGGGAGGCTGCAGCTCACAGACAGAGAGCATGTCTAACTCCTGTGATTTTTTTTTTTAATAATGCAGGATTATTAATCTGCTGAAAATTGTATAAAATCTCTCCAGGTAAGATTGAGCGGCGGAGACTCCCCAGCGCTGGCGGTAGCTGAACTACAGCTGTAAGACGCTGCCGAGTCTGTGCAGAGCCTCGTGAGTAGTATTTCTGATTCTTCTAAAGGGTGTTTGTGGCTGAAAACTGCTGGCAGGGAAATATTGCAGATGTTTGTTGCCGGTAATAAATTAGAGGGAGGCAGGAGGTGAGAGGCAGTAGTGAAATTATTGACCGGTTTTAAAATAAAGCTTTCCTCCTAGACTTCCGTAAGCAAGTCTGGGTTTCTCTGAAGCTGTTGTAATCAAGTTTCTTCCAAATATGTTAATAAAAATGAGATGTGGTGCTGAGTTCAATTACAGGACTGTCAGGAGAACATAGATTTGGCCTGACAGTGAGATCAAAGGACCATCTAGTCCCATGTACTGGTTTGGAGTGGTCAATGTTCAAGGAAAGAAATATAAGAATAGGACAAGCGTACAGTGATATTTCCTCTCCTGCATTTTCCTGGCTTTCAGAAATCTGCAGGTCAGTTATTTCCTGAATCAGAAATATCTTTAATAGTACAAGTAGATTTTTCTTTTCAGAATTTGCTAATTCAGTGTATATGTTGAAGACAATATGTTGTTCTGGGTTTTGACTGATTATAAATCTAACTGGGATTTGATATCTTGAGTTAAATGAGTTCTTCTACATAAGATTTAAATTTAAAAAAAAAAGTGGCTTTCTATTTAGATGGAACTGAAAAGGGAAAGCTTGTATGGATTTACAGAAAACAGAATTTTCCCTCCCACTTCCTTGTGATGTATCTGGATGCAGCTCAGCCCATGAACAAAGCCCGGAACTATAAAACCATGCACTGAAGTGGGAACTGGAATTTACTAGTTCAATGCTGAGCAGCTTGGAACAACTCAGTTATTCCTGCCAACCCTGGAAGGCATTAAAGTGCCATTGTATAGAGAAGGCAGCTCAAGTGCTGAGCTGCAAGGGGAAATAAAGCTGTTGCCTATAATGTGGATGCATGTATGCTTACTCTTACAGGTGGCAAAAAACTTTTCCTTGATAGAAAAATGCCGGACTAATGGAAATCACTTGGGAGAGCTCAAGTCACTCCTTACAAATCTTGAAAAAAATGTAGTATGTAGATTTTTTACAATCTATAAAGTTCTTGAGACCTGCTAAAGCATTTAAATCTTATTTGCAGCCAGTAGACAAGGAGGTAATACCACCATGAAAAGAAGTTATTTTGTAGGAGTTACAGGATTAGAGAGGTACATGTGAAAAGCTATATTCAGCTAAAAGGCACTTGGCTGCAAAGCCAGATTTCAATGTTTTCATATTTCCTTCCTAAAGAGGGCAAAATGATAGGCCCGTTTGCTTCAGTATAAATGCAATAGAGATGTAAGATAAGCTGCAATTCCTCTTTACGCTTGCTTGCTAATTATTTAGACCTTAAAACCTTTGCAGTATATCCATAGGGAGATCTGAGCCCCTCCTTGGACTGTGCCGTAAGGGATGGGAGGTGGCAGAGCAGTCTGCTCGCCGGGCACTCCGTGGCTTCCCATTTCAATTCCGCAACCTAGCGAGGCTTCTTTGCTTCTGTGCTTCAGGGTTGTCCAGAAACCAGGCAGCCTTCCCAGGCGTTTGTGGTCTTTGCTCTCCATCTGAAACTTGTACAGGGGTCTTTAGCTCTTTATGGGGCTAGGGGCTGGCAGAGGGAGGTAACAGCCAATCTTAGACGTCATGAGACAGGTTCTTCCCCAGATCATCAGATTCCTTCATGGATCTGGAGAGTTTACACTCTTAAAAACCCATGAGAGACGACTAAAGATGCTACTACTAGAAATCCTTGAGCTGCTGGAAGAGTAATATTATGGAGAAGTATCTGTTGCTTGCCCTGTTTTTCAGGCTATTCTCCGGGCTGCTGACACTGCTGTCAAGAGGATGCTGGTTCAAGCAAAGATGCTCCTTGCCCATGCAAGGCCTTTTATTTGCAGTGTTTTCACAAGAACTAAAAAGTCAGCAAACCGAGGAATTTACAATGTTTATTTTGAAAACAGTCTCTGGGACATGGAACAGAACCCAAGCATATGTTAGGATAGCCAAACAATATTTCTAATTTGTTGTAGGGTAAAATGGACGCTATAAACAAGCTGAAGATTTTTGTGATGTTTCTGTCTCTGGCTACTTTCACGGCCATGGTGATACTGAATGCTGGAAATGCCACTGGGATATTCAAAGGTAATGCAAGCAAATTGTCTTTGGTCAGAGGTGGATTTCACACATTGTATCATTTAATGATATAAGGTGCCTCAGATGGGATAAATCTGTTTGTTACTGCATCGCTTCTCCAAATATAGCTTGATCTGTGAAAGATGGAGGATGCGCCAGCTACTTCCAGGTTGTTATAGCCAGGTGCCTGAGCCCTGGCATTTCCAGTCCCCTGAAATACAAGTAAATGGTCTTGTCCTTGGTGAACCTGGATCTAGCTGGGGGTGAAAGACAGTCTTTGCATACGCTGCCCTCGTATTCCTGGTGGAAGATGTTCAGGCCGCTGCTGTGGGTTTATAGAAGGCGGTGACACTTGGTTTGACCACTACCCAGCCGAATCTGTCAGAAATGGACATTGTGCTTCTCTCCGGCTTTCACATGCAACTGGCTTTTCTGGTTCTGTATAAGAGGGAAGGTGCTCAGGGTTCCCCATAGGGACAGTAATCCCATAATAGGTGTTTAAAGGCAAGCCAACTGCAGCACATGACTTGTTTTCACCAAGGGCATCCTCTCATCTCCCTCAGATCCACTGAGGTGTGCACTAAGCCTCGAGGAAGATTGCAGGGTGAGGGAAATCGGCAGTCTTTCCCCATCCTTAGTATGTAGTAACACTTTTGCCTGCAATAACGTTCACCACTGCAGGTCTGTTCAGGACAACTCCTGGAAACATCTCGGCGAAGTACAATACTGACTTCACACCAGCTGGCTGGACTTTCCTCATCTGGAATGTCATCTATGCCTGGCAGCTTGCCTGGCTTCTCTACGCCTTGTCAGGGATCTGTCGAAGGTATTTTCCCTGCTTATGGTATAAATGAGGGATGGTGGCTCTTCCCTTCTGTAGCTCAGTCTCTTACCCTGTTTTCAGGGGTTTCCTGTCAGAGTAAACCCACTGCCATTCCTCTTGACGTGCTGAAGCTCTGCTGCTGGAGCATCTTTTAGGTTCAGCATCCAAAGCTGGGAAGCAGTTTGGAGGTGTATATGAACTGCTTTAACATGTGGACAGATTACAAAGCATGTAAACTGTTCTGTGAGGCCTGGCCTCCGCTGATTCGTGTGATCTTAGAGTTACCCAGTAGCTGCACTTACCCACTGCTAGATGCTGGGAATCCATGGGGGTAAAATTAATGAATTATGGAGCTAATGCTTTGAGTTTACTTGCTGTTAGAGATCAGAGAATCGGCACTGGGAAGTCTCTTGGGTCATTGAGCTGGACTTGAAGCTTTGCTTCGGGCTATGATATCAATAACTACCTTATGCCTAGGTGGCCAAGAAGGCCAACGGCATCCTCGCCCGTATCAGCACTGGTGTGGCCAGCAGGAGCAGGGAGGGGATCGTGCCCCTGTACTGGGCACTGGGGAGGCCGCACCTCGAATCCTGGGTTCAGTTTTGGGCCCCTCACGACAAGAAGGACATGGAGGGGCTGGAGCGTGTCCAGAGAAGGGCAACGGAGCTGGGGAAGGGCCTGGAGCACAAGTCTGATGAGGAGCGGCTGAGGGAACTGGGGGTGTTCAGCCTGGAGAAGAGGAGGCTGAGGGGAGACCTCATCGCGCTCTGCAACTGCCTGAAGGGAGGTTGGAGCGAGGGGGGGTCGGTCTCTTCTGCCAAGTAACAGCGATAGGACGAGAGGAAACGGCCTCAAGTTGTGCCAGGGGAGGTTTAGGTTGGACATGAGGAGAAATTTCTTTCCTGCAAGAGTGGTCAGGCCTTGGCACAGGCTGCCCAGGGCAGTGGTGGAGTCCCCATCCCTGGAGGGATTTAAAAGACGTGTAGATGAGGCGCTTGGGGACATGGTTTAGTGGGCATGGGGGGGCTGGGTTGATGGTTGGACTCGATGATCTTAGAGGTCTTTTCCAACCTTAGTGATTCTATGATTCTAGGCAGTACTATGCTGTATCTGTAATACTCTGTCTTCTGTGGGATAGACTGACATTGCAGTTCTTCTGTCAAGGGGGACCACGGACTGCTTAATTTGAGTCTTGTGTATCTGTTCCTTTTCACATGATTTGTAAGAAGTTGCTCAGTTGATACTGGCCAACACTGAAGGTTGAGGGAAGAATGAAGCATGTGTTTGTACAAGAGCAATCAAGTCCATAAGCATGTATGTGCATACACACACAGAATATGTGTATACATACACACTCACACTATGATCCATAAGCCTTTTTCCCCAGGAATTGGGCTAAAATCCCACGACCATGCCATTGCTACCACCACCAGTGGCACAAGCTTTTCAGCATCTGTGGAGCAGTCCTCAGTACCTGCTAAATCTGTGATGGTGCAGTGCTGGTGCAGAGACCAGCAAGAAGTTCTGTACCAGGGGACAACCTCCTGATGGGGAAAGCCACAGACACTGTATTTTGTGTCAGAGAAGGATGCAGAGGAGAAATAGTCTGATTTAAGCTGGAATGTTTAACTCCAACATAGAGTCCCTGTTAGTATGAGGAAAATGAGGCCAGGAAAGACTGGTTGGTCAATGCAAGCATTGTTTTCCTTTCTTCATACCTGCTTTTTCCTGGCAGGAATGAACTTGGATGTGTCTACATAAAGCCAGACTTGCTGCCGATACCTTTTTATGTGGTGTGGATTCTGAATAATGGCCTCAATGTTGGATGGCTGTTTCTATGGGACCGAGAGTAAGTTGCCTTTTGTTACAAATGCTCTTGTTGGGACTACCCCAATACTTCATTTTGCACTTTTTCCTATGTGTGAACACTTAATCGCACCTGTAAAACTCTATGGCAGGCCTTGGCAAAAAGTAGCCTTCATAAATGTTCAGGGTTATGATGTTTTCATCTTGCCCATGAGGTGGATCAGTTATTGAAGTCTAGGATCTCTTCAAAGCTGCTGTTCTTCTGTGGTTTTTTTTCCTCCACAGGTAAAACAGGAGCCATGCTTCTCTTCGTAAACACAGTTAAGCTCCTTGCCTTGGACTGTTTTCATAATCATGGTCACATGAAGGGCTTATAATAGCACTGCTGTCAAGAGGTGAAGAAATCAGTTGCAGTCAGGAAAATAACTTTGTGATTAACAGAGTAAACCAGCAGTATGTTAAAATGAGGGCTGCGTGTAGTGATTACCTTTTATTAAAGGCTGATTAACTTAAAGTCAGTAAAGGCCAAACATTAAAGCTATGAATTAAGACATTGTGACACCACTGAAAAAAATGTATTGTAAAATGTGTGTGTACATGTATTTTGTCCTAGATACCTCCTCCCAGCCCTGGTGTTCCTGGCAGCCCTCACTCTTACTACGTGTGCCGCCCTCTTCATTTCACACCGAGCATTGAGCATCCATTCCTCGTGGTTTGTGAAGGGTCACAGAGCTGAGCTCTGGCTTATCCGCATCCTGGTAGGTGGCATTTGGGAAGCTGTGCTGTTGGTAAATGCTAAAAAAAAAAAAAAAAAAAACAAAAAAAAAACAACAACAAAAAAACACAACAAAACCAAACCAAAACAAAAAAAAACCCACAACAAAACCAACAGGTTGGAAAAGCTGTGTTGAAGGTATCAAGAATGAAAGATCCAATGGCAGGACATGGGTAAGGAAAGACTTCTGCCCTGATTTTAACTTGTGCCTGCTGCAGGTACACACAGGCTTAATTGCACCTCAGTTTCCTATAAGATATCATGGGAATGATTCGGCGCAAGGCATATCCCTTGGACTTCTCCATTACTACAGAATGAAGTTTCCAGTAGTGGATGAAAACTTCAGCCCAAACTTGTGTTTGGGGTGGGGAGAAGAATATTTCTTGCAGAGGGAGAAGCCATTGCAAAGAGTGGCTCCTGTTGCTGTAGCTGATGGTGATGTCCCTGGTACCTGACTACAAAAAATTATATATTTCTTCTATGGGGGAAGTGTACACTGGTCAAGGTTTCAGATGCAGCTGCCTTTCTGAGTTTTGCCAAATCCTGGAAGAAAATTACTTTTCTGCTGTCTGAGAAGAGTGGGTGTTTGTTTAGCAAACGGCACAGAGAAAATAAGATAAATGTAGTCATACTCCATCACTCCCTGATTCCCTCCTTGTGCCTCTCTTCTAGCTCAAACCTGCTACCCCTCAAACCCTTCCTCCCCATCCAGGACACCTCACGCTGCAGTTCCTCCCATGGCTGCTCTGTCTGCTTTAATTACCTTTGGTTCCTTTGCTTGATGTTGGCATGGCTCAGTGAGAAAGTGGGTCAACTGAAAAAGCACATCAGAGGAGTTAGGAGGGTCTCCAGTGGAGGGGGAGTCTGCAAAGCTGGGAGTCTGCACCGAATAGTTCCTACTGACTGCTGGAAATGTCTCTAAGTCTTTTGGCACAAACTGGGAGCGGGCTCTGTTCTTTACATTCTTGTATTTCAGATCCTGAGACACAAGTATAATGCAGGGAACTGGGAATAGCGGAACTCTCCATCCTCACTCAGGAATCATAGAATCATTAAGGTTGGAAAAGATCTCCAAGATCATCAAGTCCAACCGTCAACCCAACATCCCCATGCCCACTAAACCATGTCTCTTAGTGCCTCATCTACACATCTCCTAAATACCTCCAGCCCTTGATATTGCCTGCTGCAGGCTCCATGTAGCAAAGATGTTTTCTGGGAGGTGGTTGAGGTTCAAAAAACTGTTCTCTCTGCCTACAACAACGGGGCTGGGCAGTCAGGCAGCCTGTCCGCTTTGAGGTGCGGATGGGAAGCCCCCGCTGGGGTTACAGAGCTTTGTACAGGGGGTTCTGTAGCGCCTACTGGGGTGGATCTCTGGGGTGCTTTGGGGACTCCAAGGCTTCAACTCTTCTCCATGGTGAGGGACTTTCCCTGCAGCTAGGTCCAGAAGGCTGGCTTAACTGCCCCTGGACCTATGGGTCACAAAAGACAAATAGGAATTACCTTTTTTTAATCATTGCTTGTCATCTTGCTGTGCTACATGGCAGGTCCAGAATGGGCTGGCACTATATGCAACATGGACCACCATTGCCACTCTGCTGAACTTTGCCATTGTGTTGATCTATAAGTGGAACGTGTCCAACGAGACAGCAACGACTGCTTCTCTAAGCATCCTTGCTTTTGGTCTAGCGATATGGTAAGCAACGTCATGGGTTCCCACCAAGCCTGAAAGACCCCTTCCACCTCTTGCAAATGGGTTGGACCGTCTGTCCCTGGACCAACACTGAGTACAAAGGTCTCTATTATAATTCATGGCAGATGAACAAGGAGCCTGGGCTGAGCTTTTCTTCCCTGACCCTCAGCAATGCCAATAAGCGTGTGCTGTGGGCCAGGAACAGGTTGCTGTGATTTGCATGAGCCCAACCTGCCCTAGGTTTCCAGGTGAGGGCTTGATATGGAAAACATATAAAACATGGCTTTATTTTTTTCCCCAAACTTACCTTAGATAATTTTTTTTATTAATCCATTGAATTTTAGTAAATGAACAATTTTGGACTCTGGTCCAAACTGACCTGCAAAAAACCCATTCTTTGTCCAATTCCTTTTTTAAACTTTCGGGGGGGGGCAGGAAATGTACAGAGAAAATGCTTACTTCAGTCACTCTTTTTCTTTACAGGTTTTATCTAGAAAACTTCTTTCTTGACAAGTATGTCCGCTATAACCTTACAATCTACCCAGTGGTCATAATAGCTCTGACGGGCAGCGCATGCAAGAACTTCTTGCCTTCATCCCCAATGACAACCAGCATTTTTATAGGTGAATCTTTTGGACTGTTTCCAACTCTTGTAAAAGAAGGCCAATAAATACTTCCACATCTTTCCTGTGTATTAGGGGCAGAAAGATAGACTTGCTTCTTGTAAAGCATTACTTATAAAAAGCAGAACTAGGGATTTATTAGAAGGTATTAATTTTGCAAAGTGAAAAATAGAGCAGAAATCATTGCCCATAAGCCTTGGAGCTGGATTCAAGCCTTGTGTTGTCTCAAGTTCATTTCCCAGTGCAATGTTTGCCCTACAGTGCTCCATTATCCTCTTGGGTCCTCTGCTGGTAGCTCCATCTGATGCAGGGTGAGCCAAAGAAAGAGCAGGGCTGGGGTGAAGGCTGTGGACTTCTATATCCTAAATGATATAGGGCAAATGAGAGCAGTGCATAAGTTTCTGACCCAAGGAGGGATTGTATCTAAATTTCACAATGCAAAACCCTGTGCGTGCTCCCTTCCTACACAGAGCTCAGGCTAGCCTTAACAAGTTTTCCTAGGGTTATTTGGTTGCTACAGGCCACTGTAGCTGAGTTGAGTGTAGTCATCCACTGTTAAAAGCTGTCCAAACACTGTACAATCACAGCCTAGCAAAAGCTATGCCATTATGAGTAGTTTTATGCTGGCGTGAAAGGGACTGAGCAGCATGAACTGATTCCTGCTGTAGCAGTTTGAGATGCCTGTTCCCACCACAGGGTCAGCAGAAGGGAGCATGTTCTCACCCTTCAGCCTTCCCACTGCCACGTACCAGTGGCTAAAGCTAATTTCGGGACTGGCGTCACCATTGCAGCCACTCCAGTACATGTTCCCTTTTGCTGTAAGGGCAGCTGGAGCCTGGTAATGCCTAAAAGCACCCAGCAGGATTTAGCAGAGCTTGTCTGCCAAAGGCATGAGGGCACTGGAGATTCATCTCCTGATGGTTATGGGCACCAGGAATGTGAAGGTATGTGTGATCTCTGGCAGACAGCTGTGTTCCTGCAGTAGGTGCATTTCTACCAGCAAAACTTCATTCTTAGTGGTTCAGCTGGTTTGGCTGGTAGGGCAAGAATGTGCTTTTCCCAAACTAGTGCATGTTTCTTTATATAGTTCAACTATTCTTGGAGTGTTTTGTTAATGTCATGCATTTTTATTCCTGTGTCTGTAAAGCCTCCCCCTTCTAGACATGCCTTGACCTGGAAGCATTGGGTGAGTTTGACTGGATAGCAGTGAAACTCTGAACTCTGAAATACAACTCTGATGGGGGGGGTAATGGCTCCTATACAGGGGGGTTCTTTTTTCCTCTTTCTCTGAATGTCCCCTGTACTGAGAGCTGGGGCATGACAAGAGGCACTGACTTTCTCTCATGCACTAACACACTTCTGTGTTTCTTTTCTAGTTGTGCTGCTGGCAATGACTTGTTTGATCTTTGCTGTTCGGCTGGGACTAGTCATGTGGAGACACTGTAAGAGACCGCTGGAAGCAGCAGAAACCCCAGACCCATCAGGCACAGTGGCCTGAGACCTCTGGCATATTGTGGCAGATACTTTAAAGGGGGGAGGGGGAAAAGAATTGGGCATCCTGCATCCACTGGTCCTTCCTTCCGGTATCAATGGCCTTGTGTTCTTCTCTAATTATCTCTCTTTCCATTCCAAATGAGGATGGCTTGTGTCTGCAAACCTGTCCTGCTCCCATGTTCTCTCAGATTGGTGAGTCGCAGCCCCACCTTGAGTCTGCACCCTTTTTTGTTTGTTTTGACTCTGGATCAGTGCAGGAGAAGGTCCTTCAGCTGAACAGACCTGTGCACCTTTGACTGAGGCTTGCACAGAGTCGTTCATGTTCTTTCCTTGAGACTTCATTTTTTTTTTTGAAGTGTGGCTCTAACTGGACTGTCCCTGGGAGTTAAAGGTGAGCAGCGTGAGGTCTGTTGTTCCTCTGGCCATTCAGTGCTGGGTATCTGCAAGCCCCTGTGGTGTGAGCAGACCTGCTCCCTTTCCTCTTTCTCTTGATCATGATGGGAACAGATATTAGAACTCTAGAGACCTACCTTGGTGGTGTCAGCTCTGATGTTTGATATCCAAGGGGGGAGGAGGAGAGATTGAATACTTCTGACACAATTGCAAGTCTTCAACCTATCATAGAATCACTAAGGTTGGAAAAGACCTCTCAGATCATTGAGTCCAACCGTCACCCCATCCCCCCCATGCCCACTAAACCATGTCCCCAAGCGCCTCCTCTGCACATCTTTTAAATCCCTCCAGGGCTGGGGACTCCACCACTGCCCTGGGCAGCCTGTACCAAGGCCTGACCACTCTTTCAGGAAAGAAATTTTTCGTAATGTCCAACCTAAACCTCCCTTGGTGCAACTTGAGGCTATTTCAGTGTATAGCTCTAGAAACCGAAGATGCGTTCACTTTTCAGCATACAGTAAGATATCTGGGTCTCTGCCCTGGTTTTTCCTGACTTTTTCAGTTAAGTTAGTCACTGTGTCAGCATCTTTGTCTGTGGACCCACAATAACAGCAGATTTGTGCTGTTCCTGCTCCGCCTGTAAGCCAGATGAGATCTGGGTCAGGCGGGAGCGGTGGATTGCCTTTCCCTGTTTCCCTGAGCTGTGCAGAGAGCAGAGCCCAGTTTGTGCTGGCTGGATGCCTCCTGCTGGAGGATGGTTTGTAGGAGGTTGGATGTACAGACAAGCTGATACCTGACCTGGGGTAAAGCCTGCTGCTTCAAAGGAAGCCTATTTAAGGAAAAAAAAAAAAAATTATTTGAAGTGGTAGAGTGAGTTCATGCTGGATCAGTGCTTTCTCCTGTGGCTTCACTTAGCCTAAAAGTGGATTGACCGAATTGTCGGACCACTGCCTCTATTTCCTGTGCCTACCTGAGGGTTGATGGTGCCTCACTGATGTCTGGAAAGTGTTTCTACACGGCAGGTGCTTTCAAATGCTGTATATCTTGTAATATTATTACAAAGGTGAATTATTCTAAACCAGTGTTTGCTCTTGTTTACATTTAACAAAGAACAAAATCAGTGTAATGCACTTCCTCTTGTCATTCCATCACATTGTTTTATTTTCAAATAAAGCAGCTCATTCCACCGCTCTTCCAAGAACTCTGTAAATTGTCTAAAGCAACTGTCCTGGCTCCCACCTGGCTTGTGCCTGTGGTTCTGCCATGATCCTGCTGCCTGGCTGGACTGCTCCTGGGTGTAGCTGCTTCCACTCATCATGCCTTCATCACTTGGGCATGCCGATTCCTCCCTGTGACTTGAACTCCTCTGCCTCATTAAACTTCTATTTTATAAGCTCTGCCTCCCAAGAGCCCAGCTAGTAAACTCCCAGCAACCTCTCTGTAAGCTGCCTTCTTTAATACAGTGGTATTAAATCCACTAGTGTGTGGATTAAGGGGTCCAGGCAAGGTAAGTAGTTGGTGCTAGGCTGTGCAGCAGTTAATGCAGGAGAAGCCCTGGAAGGTTTTGCATCCTCCTGAGCAAGCGCTTTGCAAACAGCTCTTGGACCAGGGCAGCTGCACTGCCTTTCCGCAGGACATTAAAGAAAGTTTTCAGGGGTTTTCTCAGTGTCTGTACTGGCCAAATGACTAGAAACTATACTACAGGGTACAATCAGTGTATTAATTAGCTGGGGAGAGTCAAGCAATAGGGCTGCTGTAGAGGGAAGTCATGTCTCACAAACCTCAAAAATCACATAGATAAGGGTGAGCTGTTTTATATTGCTACTGGCTTCTAAGGAAGCTCAAGAGCTATGGCATAAAAGCCGAGGTGATTAAAGCTGGGAAATAAGAAAGGGTGTTTCCCTCCAGGAAGGGAGGTTGCTGGTGGCATGTGTCAAAAATCTGGGCTGGATAATGTAGGCATTAAAAACCAAGGGATAGTTTGATGATGGACAGTTATTCAGGATGCTAAAAGAGAAGTTTGACTGGGGAATTGTGAAAAGTTCTTACACAACTGAAAGTGGACAGTGTAAATGATGGATGAAAGTCATTGTAGGTGTGTACTAAAGGGTGCATAAAGGGAAAATGAGGCTGAACACATTTCAGGTGACATGCTCTGAGCTGGCCTCTGCCACTGGGGCACAAGAGCTTGGAGCTATGGTAGCCATTCCCACCTAAATGTCTCCACATCTGCCAGAAGTAGAGGCAAACCATGTATCAGGGAGGGTTAGGAAAGGACTAAAATTGAGAAAACCCTCATGCCTCTCTCAAGCTACCACGCACCCATGCCTTGGGAGCTCTGTGCTGTTACGGTCCTCGTGCCTCCAGGAGATTATGAAAGGTTTGGAGAAGAGCAATGGCACCAGGGAGCGAGATGTCTCCCTGCCCATCCGTGCACCCCAGAGCTGAGGAGCAGCTCAAGCGAGGACACGTGTGAGCTCCTTTCCCGTGGCTGTCTTGCCACGTGTGGCACGGGGCCGGGTGCTCCTCCTCACCCTCCTCTTGCCACTCCAAAATGACCTGAGAGGAGAACCTCAAAGGCCTTTATCTGAGTGCTGACGAGGTGCCAGAGCAGCACCCAGTTAATCTGCAAGAAAGCCCCTGGCAACTGCCCCAAAAAGATTAGGCTATGCTAGCCCCGGCCTTGGCCACCCACAAATAAGCTCCTGGCCCCCAAAACCCCTCCAAGTACTATTTCCCCAGAGCTGGGGCAGGCAGAGCTCCAGCCAGCTTTGGGAAAAGTGGCTTCTCTTGCATCTGTAGCAGGAACAGGAGCCTAAAAATACCCTGCCTGCTCATTTTTGTTTTAGCTGGAGGAGGGGAAAGAGGGATGAAAAATAAGTGTGAACCTTTACATTCCAGCCTCGGGGCTAAAGATAGCCCCAAGGCTATTTTTAAAGGCCTTTTTTTTCCCTGAAATGCCTTATTTTCATTTGTTTTCAAAAACCACTGATACGCGGTTTTGCCCACAAGAGATTTTCTTTCAGCAAAGCTGCATTTCATGAAGCGGGGAACCTGCCAAGTTTTTAGCAAAAATAATCCGTCCGGCCTTTGTTTCCATGAGTGATTATAGGATTTGGGTGAATTTTACTGGAGTTAAAATTTCTTGGAAAGCTAGTGGCCTTAAGAACCCAAAGCCTGAAAAATTAGTTTTGTTTCTGAAAAGGCAATTCAGGGCCCTGGCAAATGCTCCTGTGTCTCATAGTCCAGCCCAGGATGCGACCCGAGGTGGTCGCATCCACCTCCCCGCGGGGCTGGAAGATGGAGGGGGCTGGCAAAGCCGGGCATGACCTGGGTTCCTGGGACACGAAGGCATACCTTATTCTTTCTGAAACCAAACCCTGGGTTTACGCTTGTCATCCTCTGAAGGGGTCCGCTCTGTGGGTAAATGGGGTGATAGGGGAAAAGCAGGGTGATCTGTAAACCACCAGTGGGTGGACTACCCCAGCGCTGAGTCCAGGGATGCTGGGGGATGCCTCCTTCCCCCGGCTGGGGCCAGCTCCTGCCCAGGCTCCCTCCCGCTCTCTGCCTGGCAGCCTCCATCTGAGGATGACCCATCGGTTTAGCAATATTTTCTCCGGAGGGTTGTATCAGCTGGGCTGGAGGTTGCTGAAGCTGCGAGACTGTTGTTTTCAGTAAAAGATCCTGGGAAAATCTAATTCAGAAGAACGTCGCGTGGAAGAAGTTGTGGGTCGGGGGAAATATGCATTTGAACCGAGAGAGCAAATGTGTTAATTCAAAAGGAATTTTTAAAAAATGGGGTTATAAGGCCCTGGATCAGGCTCTCACTAAAGCCCATGCGGCTGCCAGAGGAAAACATGTCTCATTTCTTGGATTAGGGCTGTGAGAGCAGAGGAGATGCTGGGCTCAGGCCAGGCTTCCCTTTGACACCTTCCACCAGCAGCTCTGGTGCTCTGGGTGCTGCTCCCCGGAGCCCGTCCTGCCCGCAGCCCCGGGGCACCTTGCTCCCCTCATGATGTTCTTGGCTATGGAGCTCAGGTAGAGTGCAGGCAGGAGGCTGTCCTGCTGGGCTCCCAAAAACCGGAGCACTTAAGCAGAGGAGGCGTTGTGTTATGACCTAATTTGTTCTTGGCTTGACGCTACCCTCAGTACTAATTACATTTTATTAAAGCAGCCATGAAAAGCAATAATAAATAAATAAAATTGAGCCTGCTGGAGAGAAGAAATGTTACACGATGATGCAAAGCACCAAAGCAGGATTGCCTTTCATCTGCAATTTGGAGCAATTTTGCAAACCCATTGCCCGGCTGCAGCCAGGGGCGATGGGAACCGTGAGATACGGGCAGCGATACTGAGACACGGGCGCAAGCGGCACTAGCCATGCTGGCCACCACCACCACCAGCAGCAGGAAAACATGGTGGAGACCCTTGCTGGTGCCTTGTCACTTCTCAAGGCATCTCATCAGAGGAGCGTTGGCCTTGGAGAGGAAACGCAAAGTAGGCTGGCTCGAAACGTGGCACCCCAAACGCTCGTCCTCTGGAGTTGGAGCAAATCCAGCCCTTGCTGGCTGCACCTCCATTTCCTTATCTGCAAAGCAGAGATGAACAGGACAAGCCTCTCCGTGGAGGACTGTGAAGATCTCCAGATAAAAGCGTCGAATACATACGACGATGATTAAAGGCCTTGGCGCTCTTTGCTATGCACACAGTCTAAACATGCTCGGGCCATCCCAGGCTCTTTGAAAACTGTTAGATGTTTTCAAGCTAAATATTTATTTTATCTGCGCAGAGCCGGGACAGCCCTATGTCAGGAGATTAGCTCAGTTCTTTCTGTCAAGGCATCTCAGCAAAGAGTTACGGGCTCAGGCAGGACTCTCGCATAGGCTTAACACATGGGAAAAAATGCTGGAGCAGCCCAAGAGCCTGACCCTGCTCCTGGCAGAGCCAGGACAGCAGCCAGAGCACGTACGATGGGCATTCCCCACTGGAAACTTTGACTCCAAACCCTTCAATAACCACACAAGGATGCTGTATTTTGTCTCCCCTCTTTGGGAAGAAAGGGTCTTGGAGACCTTTGCCTGGGCAGCTGGTAAAATGTGATGGTTAACCAACCGAGAAGGGATGTTGTCCACTTGGGATGGGACTGGTTGGTGCTAGGGAGCGCTGGAAGTGGCAGTGACATTAGCTGGTAACGTGGTTTGTCTCAATGTGGATCTAATAAAAACTTGACTTTAAAAAAATGGGCATTACTGGAAAGTATTTAGGTTAAGTGACCCATGACATGAATTATTTTCATCCAAGAAAGAAAAAAAATTGTGTGTGCCTGTGGTTACTATTGCTTTCCCTGGCGACAATGCATGTTTTGCCATGTATTTTGCAGGAACAGAATAAAGGAATAATTTGCTATGAGATGGCCCCAGGGCTGAGAGAGGAGCAGAGGGACCGAGCAGAGATGTCCAAGAGCTGTGCCACACCGGCGCGGCAGCCAGAGCCTGGGCTTCCTCGCCCCAATGTTTTACTTTAATCCCATTAGATATAGCATGGAGAAAACATCTGCATGCTGTCGTTGCTTTGGGTCATGGTCCCTTCCAAAAATGCAGCCTCCTGGGGGACCCACTGCATGTCCCCTTGTTGAGGGGGCACCTTGTAGATGTGTTTCTGCCCCATCCTAGTACCCTTGGCATGTGAAAGTTCCCACCAGGCACGGCGATGGTCTCAGTATGAAAACTCCTTTTGGACAAAAGCTCATCCCAGACACCTTTAAAGAAGACTAGAAATCATAAGGAGACAGCCACTGCATGCTTGATAACAACAGCAGGGGCAAAGTCATGGTCCATTTCCAGCATGCCCTTGTATTTTTTATCCTTGTGAACTGGGAGTGCTGGGAGAAAGCAGTGTGATGGGTTTTGCGGGTATCTCCTGGCAGGGTCAGGAGATGGTCACCACCATGGTCACCACATAGCCATCAACTGGGTTGAGTTGGGGGGTCCTGGTGCTCTGCAAGGTCTCTAGAGCAGGATTGTACCTGTTCGCAGGAGGGTCGCGTGGCTTCGCACTGGGAGCTCAGGAATAGAGCAGGCGTAGCTATGCAGTCTTAAAAGTGTGATGAGCACTAAAGGGTTGGTCCCTGCTTTTGCATGAGATGTGAGCACACCTTGGGAGCGAGCACCACGTTGCCTTCATTTATATGGCAAAACAAGAAGAGCAGGAATACGCACAGAGAGCACACGCCAAGCAAGGTGCAGGGGAGCCACGATGGCTGTCGAAGCACAACGACTGCTGCCATCAGAGGCATTGGCCTGCGCCCTCTTCCCCAGCTGCACCATCCCCATCCCTGGGGCAGCCCCTTCCTGCACCACACTTTCACAGCAGCCAGCAAAATGCTATTTGGGGAGGGGGAATTTTTACTTAATTTCATTTATTGCAGACTAACACAAACTTCTAGTCACTCGTTTGGTAACGAGAAAAAGAAAACGAAAGCAGTTACGTACTCAGGTAAACAGTGATGCACGAGCTGATCAGACACCCATGCACGGACTAACTTGGGTGTCAATGTATGAATTAAGCGGGTGCATGAATTAAGTGGGTGTTCATGCATGAGCAAAGAGGGTGCTCAGGTGTGCACAGGTTGAGCATGAACTCCTCGAGCACCCATGCATGAATTAATGGCTCGCTCATGCTTGAGTTGTTTGGGTGCTCATGCATGAAGTAATTGGGTGCTCATGCATAAATTAATTGGGTGCTTATTCCTGAACTAATGTTGCACTCATGCATAAATTAATTGGGTGCTCATGTGTCGACTAATTGGGTTCTCATGCATGAATTAATTGGGTGCTTACACATGAGCCATTTGGGCTCTTGTGCATAAATTAATTGGGCACTCATGCATGGACTAATTGGGTGCTCATGCACGGATTAAATCGCTGCTCATGCATGAACTGCTCAAGCACTCGTGCAAGGACTAATTGCCAGCTCACAGGTGAGCGCAGCAAACCCTGCAGTTCACGCCTGATACGTCACTGACCTGCAATGGCCGGGCTGCCTTGGGGCTACACGTGTCCTCCATCACCCGCTGAGCAGGTAGAGGTGTTGCATGGGGCGTTATTATCTGATCGCTCCCTGATATGCAGGACAGGCCCTACACCAGTGATGCTGTGGACATTTCTACCCCTACACAAGAAGCCACTCTCTGGATGCTTCTGAAGTCTCCTTGGGAGGACACCACCCAATCTGCTTTGGGGTACTATATTTATATATCTCCTCATGCTGTCACTCTGTTAGGCACACCAGCTCTCTGACCTGGAACACTGGGCTCACCTAACCAAAAAGCTGATGGGAAATGCCGGGCATATTGTCCTCGTATATAACCCTAGACAGAAAAGTGCACCCTACTCAAAACGGCAGGAAGAAAGGCTGCTGGTGTGGTTTACGAGGATGGGTGGAAAACCAGGAAAAACACTGTTGTGGTTCCTCAGACGAGAACATCTTGTTCAGCCAAATGCAAAGGCGGTCCTTAAGGGCGCTCCTGCAGAGACAAGGAGACGGGGCGACGGCAATAATGTGGGTGCCTGGCTGGGAAAATGGCAAGGAAGCATTTGATAATTAGCACAGCATTACCACAAAACGTATGCAGGCAGCATTGTAATGAGGTCAGGACTTCTGCAGCATCTGATCCTCTTCCCTTTTCTTCCAGCACCGGCACTGTGTGGAGGAGGGGATGGAAGACAGTGGCTGAGAGCACTCAGCAATGCGATGCTCCTGCCCGTATCCCAGGCTGGAGACAGGGAAGATCCCTGCCACCCTTTGGGAAATATGGCCTCACAGCTGCCACCAGCTCGAGGTGTCCCAGATGCTGGAACAGCTCCAGCCCGCAGTGGCACTGGGGATGCTAATGCCAGGCAGCAGCTGCTGCCTGACCCTGCAACAAAACCAAATCCTGCAGAGCCAGCCATGGCTCCTTATGGATTTCTCTGCTCGCTGCAGCAAGTTTTTGAGCGCAATAGCGGTTGCACGTTATCAGCTTGTATAGGGAGGAGCCGAAGCAAAGCAAACAACACTCCCAAAAATGCCCACGATACAGGGATGCAGCAGCTCGTGCTGCTGAGCTGTCCCGGTGATCCAGCTCAGATGCTTGTGCTCATCTCTCTGCGTGGGACGCCAGCCCTGCTCACCACCCCGTTTTCTGCCTGCAAACCTGTCCCCGGGGCTCCCCCCGAGGGCATAATCCAGGCAGAGATGTTGCTGCATTACAAATGTGCAGGTCTTACACAGCCAGGAATTGCAACCCAGGCCTTGGGGTGCGTACCCCAAGCATCGCCCTGCAGAGCCTGCATTAAAATCCTGCCAGGTTTTAATGTGCCGGCTGCGTATCGAGGGAGACTTGCACGTAGACATCCACTCCGGGGTGCAGAGAACTTGCTGCAGTCAGTCGAGATGATTTGAAGTGGCATGATGGTGCAGTGAGATGGGGTTTTATTCAATATTAATGAACCTTTATATGTTTCATGTCTGTTAAATGAGAGGAAGTGAGCAGTACGAGGTGTTCCAGGGCTGGCTCACACCAGCCCTCGTGCTACATGAAACTTCTGCACGGGTAAGATGCATCTTAGTCCCACCTAAAACCTCCAGCGTTAAGTTAAAAAGCGCTTTCCTCCCACCCGCCTTGGGGAACATGGATGGGTTGGTGAAGCGGGCAGGCAGCGGTGCTGCAACACCTCCACCAGCTCAGCCGAGCCGATGGGGCTACCTGATGCCCAAGGGCAGGGAAATGACTCCCAGCAAGTCTTTGACCTGGGGCTGCCATAAAGAGAGTCCACACCAGGAAAGACTTAGAGCCGTCTCGAGGATGCGACAGACTTGTGGAGTTTCCTGTGACATTGGATGTGTAGAACAGAGAAGCTCATGAGGGAAAAGGAGCTTCTACTTCTCGCCCGCCTCCACCCATGCTGTCCAGATACGGAAGCGGTTGAGCCTCTCAGAAGATGCACGACGGCATAAAGAGTTCGGATAGCGTCCTCACTGGCCCCAGCAGCCTCCTGAAGGCTGGGTCCTCATTACTCATCTCCTCACACCCCTCTGTAATCCTCTTGATCTTCAAACATCTTTCAAAAGGCAAATATGCTTGGTGTCAGGCAAGACTGGAACAGCTGCCAGCACGCTGCCTTCCACGGCATTGGGGCAGAGATGGTCAGGGAAATGACTCCAGCTCAGCTGGTAAAACAAGTCTTCCTTTTTTTTAGCTTTTCCCTTCTCTGATAGAAAAGCAGCCATCTGATGGGATCTCCCATCTTTCAACACCCAATCGATCACAAATCAAATCAACGCTGGGTCTTCAGCTTCTGGAACAACACTTTCTGCTGCTGGTTGCTGCAAGCAGCATCTCCAGTGGATGTTACCACTGTTCCTTTGATCAGCTCTGCACCGGATCCCAGGATCTGCTCTGGGTTGAACCTGGTGGCTGGACAAGGCTAGGTGAGATCACAGCCTGTGACTCTGACTGTGGTTCCCAAGCTTTGTTTGCCAACTTCTCCTCCGTGTGTCCAGGAAATTATTTTTCAGGAGGCCTGCATGGTGCCAAGGCTTGAAGGGAGTGCACAGAGAGACTTGGTCAGCCCCAGAAAAATTGAGGACCTGTTGCCTCAAAAGAAAGACCTGCCTGAAACCTTGAAGAAACAACCCCATTCCCCCATGGCTTAAAATCCAGCTTGAGATGCCTTTAAGGCTGGGCCCAATTATTTTGTTACACTGAAATTATACTAACGAAGGTTGGGAGGGTGACAGTGCCCGAAACCCCACGTCTGAGCAGAGGAGTGACTCTCGCAAAGCTAATCTGCTTGCTCAAGCTTTCCCGGCCAGGGTGTGTAGAGCAATAAAGAGCCTTTTGAAAGCTCTTGACAGCTTGTCAAAGGAGACCTCTTATGCTGTGTATGCTGAAAGTATCCATGGCACAGAGTACAGGCAGCCTCTCCAGGGGTTTTGTCCTGCAAAACTAGCTTTTAGGAAAGACCTGTTGTTAGGCAATATTTTCTGTCTTTCCCTCAGGGTCTCAAACAGGCCTCAAAAAAGGCAACAAATGCAAAAACTTTGACTCGGGGGTCAGAGACTTCAAGATGAGAAGTAACCCCTTGGCAAAGGAAATGCAGGAGATGGCAACCACCTGAAAAAACTCATCACTTAAACCTTGAAAATCCTTTTTGTATCCAAAGCAGACCCATCTCCGTTGCTGGGTAGGTCTTTTGCACAGTCAGAAAGCCTCTCCACTTCCACACTCTACATAAATGTGTTGTATTCCTTATCAAAGGGTCATAAACAAACCCCTAAGTGTGTTTATCTGTTGGCTGACGAGCTCCGCTTAAGAGGTTAGTTTGCTAAGCTCGGAAGAGCCTTCCTCCCTCCCAGTGCACCGGGCGGCTCGCGGGGCTGATGCCAGGAGGGTGCTGGAGAATGTCTGGTGCTTCACAAGGGCAGAGCCTGTCATTCAGCCCACTTTGTGCTTCAGCTCTCTGCAGCTCCATGGTCTTGGGATGAGGCAGCAGAGGTTGCATTTTATTTGATATGACAACCTGCCTGAGCCTGCAGCGTCGGCTGCAGGAGGGAGGGCTGGTTGGGGCTGGCACTCAGGTTTTGAAGGGGGGAAGGAGGAGATGCAAGCACTGTGGTCCTCTGCTGTGATCGGAGGTGCTGGAGCTCCCAGGACACATTGGAAGCGGTTGCGCACAAAGCATGTGCCACAGTCACATTTGGAGAGTGGTGAAGTGTCCTCCTCCAGCTAAGTACTGATCAGACAAGTTTGGATATCCTCTGCTGGGATGTGATTCCTCTGTGGTCTGCAAATCCTTGCAAACCAGGACCTTCCAGGCAGGGGGCAAATGGACTTGCCCTTCACTCTGTCTGCTCGATCGCCTCTTCCTTAAGCATTTCTCATTGCATTTCAATGCAAACTGAGAGATGCCTGCTTCTCCAAACCAAGCAACTGTGCAGCATGTTTTGCCTCTGCAGAAAACAGGGGTCCCGGCAGCACCAGCCCGGGCCCCAGCCAGGGGCCGGGGATCCCGGCAGCACCAGCCCGGGCCCCGGCTAAGATCCTGGGACTCAGGGACCCGGCCGGGGTCCTGGGGCCCCGGCAGCCCGATCCAGGGCCCCAACCGCTGTCCTGGGGCCCTGGCAGCACCAGCCCGAGTGCCGGGACCACGGCAGCACCAGCCAGGGCCCCGGCCAGCGTCCTGAGGCCGCGGCAGCACCAGCCCTAGCCCCGTCCACCTTCGCGGGGCCCCAGCAGTACCAGCCCAGGCCCCAGCCGGGTTCCCGGGGCCCCGGCAGCCCGATCCAGGGCTCCGGCCGGGTCCCGGTGCCATGGCAGCATGATCCAGGGACCCGGCCGGGGCCCGGGCAGCACCTGCCTGGGCCTCGGCCAGGGTCCCAGGGCCCCAGGGCCCCAGGGCCCCGGCAGCAGCAGCCCGGGCCCCAGCTGGGGTCCCAAGGCACTGGCAGCACCAGCCCAGGCCCTGGACGGGGTCCCGGGACCCCAGCAGCAGCAGCCCGGCACAGGCCGGGGGCCCGGAGCCCCGGCAGCACCAGCCCGAGTGCTGGGACCACGGCAGCACCAGCCAGGGCCCCGGCCAGCGTCCTGAGGCCGCGGCAGCACCAGCCCTAGCCCCGTCCACCTTCGCGGGGCCCCAGCAGTACCAGCCCAGGCCCCAGCCGGGTTCCCGGGGCCCTGGCAGCACCAGCCCGGGCCCCGGCTGGTGCCCTGGATTGTGCTGCCTTGGCCCGGGGATGCCAGCTGGGGCACTGGATCATGCTACCGGCGTTCGGGGACCCCGACAGGGGCCTGGGCTGTTACTGCCGGGGCTGTGGGACCCTGGCCGGGGCCAGGGCTGGTGCTGCTGGGGCTGGGAGACTGCGGCCGGGGACGGAATTTGTGCTGCNCAGTCCGGGCCTCGGCGGGGGTCCTGGGACTCTGGCAGCCAGATCCAGGGCTCCGGCCAGGGTCCCAGGGCCCCGGCAACCTGATCCAGGGCTCCGGCCGGGTCCCGGTGCCATGGCAGCATGATCCAGGGACCCGGCCGGGGCCCGGGCCGCACCTGGGGCTGGGCCTCAGCCAGGGTCCCAGGGCCCCAGGGCCCCGGCAGCAGCAGCCCGGGCCCCAGCTGGGGTCCCAAGGCACTGGCAGCACCAGCCCGGGCCCTGGCCGGGGTCCCGGGACCCCAGCAGCAGCAGCCCGGCACAGGCCGGGGGCCCGGAGCCCCGGCAGCCTGATCCAGGGCCCCAACCGCTGTCCCGGGGCCCTGGCAGCAGCAGCCTGGGCGCTGGCGGGGGTCCTGAGGCCCCGGCAGCACCAGTCCGGGCCTCGGCGGGGGTCCTGGGACTCTGGCAGCCAGATCCAGGGCTCCGGCCAGGGTCCCAGGGCCCCGGCAACCTGATCCAGGGCTCCGGCCGGGTCCCGGTGCCATGGCAGCATGATCCAGGGACCCGGCCGGGGCCCGGGCAGCACCTGGGCCTGGGCCTCAGCCAGGGTCCCAGGGCCCCAGGGCCCCGGCAGCAGCAGCCCGGGCCCCAGCTGGGGTCCCAAGGCACTGGCAGCACCAGCCCGGGCCCTGGCCGGGGTCCCGGGACCCCAGCAGCAGCAGCCTGGCACAGGCCGGGGGCCCGGGGCCCCGGCAGCCCGATCCAGGGCCCCAACCGCTGTCCCGGGGCCCTGGCAGCAGCAGCCTGGGCGCTGGCGGGGGTCCTGAGGCCCCGGCAGCACCAGTCCGGGCCTCGGCGGGGGTCCTGGGACTCTGGCAGCCAGATCCAGGGCTCCGGCCAGGGTCCCAGGGCCCCGGCAACCTGATCCAGGGCTCCGGCCGGGTCCCGGTGCCATGGCAGCATGATCCAGGGACCCGGCCGGGGCCCGGGCAGCACCAGCCTGGGCCTCGACCAGGGTCCCAGGGCCCCAGGGCCCCAGGGCCCCGGCAGCAGCAGCCCGGGCCCCAGCTGGGGTCCCAAGGCACTGGCAGCACCAGCCCGGGCCCTGGCCGGGGTCCCGGGACCCCAGCAGCAGCAGCCCGGCACAGGCCAGGGGCCTGGAGCCCCGGCAGCACCAGCCCGAGTGCCGGGACCACGGCAGCACCAGCCAGGGCCCCGGCCAGCGTCCTGAGGCCGCGGCAGCACCAGCCCTAGCCCCGTCCACCTTCGCGGGGCCCCAGCAGTACCAGCCCAGGCCCCAGCAGGGTTCCCGGGGCCCTGGCAGCACCAGCCCGGGCCCCGGCTGGTGCCCTGGATTGTGCTGCCTCGGCCCGGGGATGCCAGCCGGGGCACTGGATCATGCTGCCGGCGTTCGGGGACCCTGACAGGGACCTGGGCTGTTACTGCCGGGGACGTGGGACCCCGGCCAGGGCCAGGGCTGGTGCTGCTGGGGCTGGAAGGCTGCGGCCGGGGCCGGAATTCGTGCTGCCGGGGCCCAGGAACCCTGGCCAGGGCCTTGGTTGGGATTGCCGGGGCCCCAGGACCCCGGACGGGGCCCTATATCGTGCTGCCGGGGCCCAGGGACCATGGCTGGGGCCGGGGCTCATGCTGCCGGGGCCCTGGGACCCCGGATGGTGCCCTCCATTGTGCTACCAGGGCCCCAGGACCAGGGTCGGGGCTCTACAATGTGTTGCTGGTGCCCTGGGATGTCATCTTGGGCCTGCACTGGTGCTGCTGGGGCCCTGGGACCTGGCCGGGGCCCAACATTGTGCTGCGAGTGCGTTGGGACCCCGGCCGGGGCCCTAAATTGTGCTGCTGGGCACCCTGGACCCGGGCAGGGGCCCTACATCGTGTTGCCGGGGCCCTGGGATTCTGGTCGGGGCCGGGGCTCGTGCTGCCGGGGCCCAGGGACCCTGGCCGGGGCCTTGACTGGTATTGCCAGGGCCCCAGGTCCCCAACTGGGGCCCTAAATTGTGCTGCTGGTGAGACAAGGGAATTTT